>SKCR01025390.1:0-424857 GCA_019454045.1 Zanthoxylum bungeanum
CATCGGAAAACAGATGAAAACGTTATGGCCAAAATACCAAACATGCGCAAAATTGGAATTTAGGACTGCATTTTCTTGAAGAGTACAATAAATTTTCATTTTTGACATTTTTTTATCCGGATTTCATCGTTTTAAGCCCCGAGTTGATTCCATTAAGCCCAATATTATTTTTATCTGCAAAATAACAAAAACACATCAAACATTCATAAAACTCGAGAAACTATACAAAAATTCAGTTAAATGGAGTGGTAAGTAGTGAGTAGAATTACTACTCATCACAACCCCCAAACCTAACATTTTGCTAGTCCTCGAGCAAAAATAATAAAATAAAATAACATAAACATCTTTAAAATAAAATAAGTTAGCCACTTTCGCAGGATCACGTTGTATTTTGCATATGCAAAAAGCCTTTAAACCCCTAAGTGTCCCTAGTGGACGAGTTTGTAGTCTCGTGAGGGCTTACATCAACGATACCTACAAACGTCTGATAAAAGTAAAATATAGTAAACTAAATGCACATACAAAAGCAAAAAAGACAAGAGAAAAGTGAATAAGAAGTTTAGTGACTAAACAAGTGAAACTTCCACTCTAAGTTAGTAGTTGTTTTTGTTTCTTCTTTCTAAATTACCGAATAAGTAATTCTCCAATTATTTTTTTACCATTCTCTATATACACAGCCAATAAAATATTAATCAACTCATTTTGCCCACAATAGTCACAAGTGCAGTTGAGAAGAGAGTAATATTTTTGGTCCTAAAGTTATATTAGAATTCACACCATTTTTTTAAGCAAAAGAATACTTTTTTTTGATGATTTTTCAAATTTTTTCTTTGATTTTTGATTTTTTTTTATTGATATACAATATCTTCCATCTATGTAGCGAGCTTTGGGTCAGTGACTCCCAAACCAGTTGGCTTTAGGGCACTATGTGTTAAGACACCCCTACAGACTTAATTACTTAGACTTCAGATATATATATAATATATATATTTCTGGCAACATCTTCGATCCATGTAACGAGCTTTGGGCCAGTGACTCCCAAACCAGTTGGTTTTAGAGCACTAGGTATTAAGACACCCTTACAGAATTAATAACTCGGATCTCAGACGTTTTTTTTTCTTTTTTATTTTCTTTTCTTTTTTTACTCCATTGTCATTTATAGATGCTTCCTCAATTAAACTAGAGCACTGAATATTACAAACTTTTCAATTACAGTTCATGTCCGTATGTTACCATGGATGTTGATAATACTTGTCAACTGAGCATATTAAGATTCATTTTAGTCAGTTTTATAGAGAATTCACAAATTAAATAATTCAAAAAGAAATAAACAAAATTAACTTGTTTCGAAAATGGATTTAAGATACGTATCAAGAGTGGAAATTCCTTACACAACTATCTCTCACCAATTTCACCTGATTAATCAAGTTAAAAAAAAAATTTACAAAATATAATTTTTTTAAAAACGTTTTCAAATTTTTTCAAAAAATTTTGGACTAAAAGTAACAAAAAAAAAAAAAACAAGATATTATTAACACAATAACACAATAAAAACAAGATACTATTAACTATTCCCTCCCCCAAACCTAAATGAGACATTGTCCCCAATGTCTGAAATAGTAGAAGATGAGTTTAGAAGATAGTACATGGTTAGCTGAAATGCTACATCTAGAAAGAAATTAAAGATTAAGATCCAGATTTATCCGATGCTTCTTACCACGATCATCCTCGGACCATTTTATCTTGGAAAGCATATGGTCAATTTGTGGTTCAAAGGCTAAGATTTGGTCAATTAGATCCGGGGCAGTTCTGGCAGTAAAGAGGAGATCTTCCATAGGTTTTTTCACGAACCCATTTCTCTGGGCATCATCAAGAAACACAAAGAAAATCATAAAATCCATCAACGTTAAATAGCCTTATCAGTTTCTGGTGTATGTTTTCAGGTTTGCCCAAGATAACACTATAAAAATTTCCTCCAATGTGACCAAGCCACCTGGTAAAGCAATAAAAGCATCAGCACGGTTAATCATTTCCACAAGTCGCTCAGGCATTCCCGGTATGATTAGTTCCTCTCCCTTTGATGGACCTATCATATTTGCCTCCGCCAAGGGTTTTGGGATAATTTCCAGAACTGGATTGCCTCCTTCCTGTGTGACCTTTGAAATGATCCCCATAAGTCCAAGATTTCCTCCGACGTATACTAAGTGCATATTCTTTTCAGCTAAGACTCGACCTAATTCCCGTGCTGCTTCTATGTATTGTGGTTTAGTACCAACACTGGTACCGCAAAACGCACAAATATTTTCAACTCGTCTTCTTGAAGTGGCTTCCATTTTTTTTCTTTCTTTATTTATTTTTTTTCTCTCAAATCTGGATGCCTTCAAAAGTGCAATGACGGGCTGAATTTATAGTTCCTGAAAGGGTGAGTTTAATAGCACTAGTATCTTCCAAATGACGCTTGTTAGCTAAACAATAAAAGAAATCGTGAAAGGTCAAAAAGTCCGGATCCTGTCTGCAAAAATCAAGATAATAATAAAAGAAAAGTAAATCAAAGAAATTATTAAGGCAACAGAATTGTGTACGCAATATGCCACTTGTTTGGCATATAAACCCATCAAGATGCGTCTCAAGAAATCATTTTTTACTCAGACATCACAAATGAATTAGCTATCTTCTTTGTGATTGCCAAACATCATTCCTTCTGTCTTAAAATGCTCTGTTTGTGCTTTTCCCTACAAAAATAACACATAAAATTATAAAATAAACACCATGTATACACCAAATATGAAAACAAGAATTATAACAAATTGCATGGGTTGCCTCCCTTCTAGTACTAAATTTTTCATCTTCATCAGCCAGACATGACTGAATCCATCTGTCAATGAGGTTTCAGCGGTGGTTTTGGATGTCTGATTAAAGACATCCCATGAGCATTACTTTTGAAGTGTCTCTTCCAACAGTAAGGTGGAAAAAAGAGTTTTGTCTCATTCAGTGCTTGTGCCACCATTTTATTCTTTGTCGCTCCAGTTGTTCCTGAAAAGAAAGAAAGAAAATTAGGAGGTCTTGTATGGTGCTTGACTTGGAATAGGAGTTCGATTCTGTCAAGCTTCTGGGTGATGTCTTTGATTTGTACTCCCCAAAATAGTGATATTTCTCTTGAATGTCCGAGATCTTCAATAAGGTCAGACATTTGCTCCTCCATTTGCTCTGCTTCTTGCTCCACCTTTTCTTCACATATATATTTTAGGATTTCCGCACTCAATTCTTCATCTGTCATCTGTGAAACGCATGCTCCATAAGTTTCAACTTGAGGATGTAAAAAGATGTCATATTTTATGTCTTCATCCTCTGATATGACTGGCTCAGGTAGATTTCTTCAAAGATTTGTGTAATGGACACTCCAAGATCTTCATTTTGAGGATACATAATTCCATCCTCATTTGTTGGTGTAATTGGTACTAACAGCTTAGCTTCATCCTAGTCAGAATCTGAATAATAAAAGTCAAATAGAGACTTTACTGGTTTGGGCTCCTGAATTGATACCTCTAATTCTTGATATTGCTCTGCTTCGTCCTATGTTATGATGTCATGATGAATCTTTGGATACTCGAAGGCTTCCTCAGTATTATTTGAATTTGCTCCATGAGATCTGCGATTCAGGTAGTCTGTTAATTGTCTAACTTGATCTGTCATCCTCTGTATGGATTCAGCCTGACTCAGAATTTGTGCATCAAATTGAGCTTCCTGTTCCTCGAGCCAATCATTGAGCATGTGAATCAACTAATCTTCCTTTGATGGTTCTGGTTCTTGATGAAGGTCTAGGTAGATGGTGGATAAGATGGAAAATATGATGGTTCTTCGTACCTTGAATGATTCCGATAATTCTGCCACTCTGAAAAGTATATGCATTAAGCAAATGTAGTATTGCTTGACATCCAGTGATAACTGTTTTCCTGGACAACAGGCCTCAGAAAATCAGACTGTTACTCCCAGATTTGGGGCGTATCTTCTTCTAGTAAAGCTCGTAATCTTTCTATCTCCCAATAGTATTCCATTTTTCAACCACCTGAAAAATAAAAAGAAATAAAAATTACAAATATAAATAAAGAAAATTAGATACAAGTAAATTATATAGCTTCAAAATTAATAACTCAAGAAAAATAAGTCCCCGGCAACGGCGCCAAAAACTTGATCGGCGTAAACACACATGTATAACGCAAGCGCACGTATCGTTCAAGTAATATAAAAATATCGATCCCACGATGACTTAATTCCTACTGTTGTTATTAATTATTGATATTATTTAATTACATGTATTTAATTATATGGAGAAGATAATGATTGCTTTTGATTGGTTGAATGTGGATTTGATAAAATACTTAAAGACTCAAAAGAAAATACTAAGGAAAATAAACAAAAGACTCAAGGATCTAGGGTTGTGACTCCACACAATATTATTATAAATATGAATTGATTCTCTTATATATCTTTAATAAATTAGTTTGCTAACCTGGAACACGAAGATATGCAAAAGCCTCTTCCGATGGTCAGATGCAAATACTCAAAATAACCCAATTAATCATATTCCAATGTTAATGAAGTTACCTAAATTAATTAAGTTCCAGTTCCAATTATGGCTACCCCCGCTGGATAGGTATATTTCTATCATGTAAGGAAATCTATTAAATGGTTATCTATCCTCAAGAAAGATCGTGAACTATTGAATCTAAGGCTGAAACCTAAAATCCATTTTCCAGGTCATTTTAAGTTTACCACACCAACAAGAAGCATTAAGCTTAAGACTCAATAAACAAACTAAAGATTTCCCATTATATAATTAAATCAATTATTAAGCTTATTAATATTGTGTTTCATCACTTTCCTAGAATAAAAATAAAATACTGGGGCTTGGGGATCCACCTTCACTATATGTAATTTAGAAATCTCTCTTATTATAATACAGAAATTATCCGTGATATTACCAACCAATAATATAGGTGGTATCCTCATTAAGTTAGATTTTAATTAAGTCCGACCGACCATAAAGGCGGTATCATTATTTTTCCATAAACCATCCATATAGGCGGTAATCATCTGTCACATAAAGACCGACCATATTGGCGGTGTCACATTATGTCAAATAAATAAAACCAGCCATTAAAGCGGTAATCCTTTAAGTTTGAATTATAATTTCCATATTATAATTAAAGGAAATTAATCTAAACTAAAATAATAAAAAATCACCCTTCCTTCAGCGGAAATCTAACTACAAAACATAAAAGAAAAGAAAGGAAGAGAAAAGGAAGAAACTACTACTATTATTGAAAAAAAAATGCATAAATTAAATACTAAAAATAAATATAAACAAGATGCAATCCGTAAATTGTTGGATAATTATGACCCATAGCATCACTATTTGTACAGAACATGGTGTTGTTTTGTACAAATTAACTATGTGACAAAGGAAATTGCTCTTTTATCATTTGTAATTGGATTATCGGGATTATAAATGATAAAAGTCCATATGATTAGTTCTGGATTAATAAGATATGAGACAATATTAATCCACTAAGGTTTAATCATAAAATATCTCTAGTCGTAGTATTATCGAGATTGGACATTGATAATGCGGAATAGACTAGTATTGCACTTGTGCGCGTTGGGGGAGCATAACGACATAATTCTCATATATTTAAGTATTGGATACTTATGCAAGTGTGATATGAGGTGTGTTTACCGATGGTACGGAAACAACTTTTCTCTGGATAGACCCCTCGGAATCCCATTGGTAGTATGACTATGTGTCTATGGGAGTCAGAATCAAGGTAGGTGTATTTGGTCTTAACCTGAGACTTGCATCGATAATATTTGTGACAATCAATATACTTTGGTTTTGGTCGTCCGGGGCTTTAACAGGTTCTGTGTATGCCTCTTCTGGGTATACAAAGAATCGTAATGTATTGGGTGTGATGTCAAGATGGAAGTATCACTTCAGTCATATGGAGATGATGATCACGTATGATACAGAACTAGTACTCTTAAGTACTGCAGTCATCGGGATAATATGACTACGTCATGTTAATCCGATTATAGAGACTAGTTACCAGAGATCCGATATATGCTTCGTACGAGGCAGACAGAATTCCAGCCCCAGGCCTTACATGTGACATCAGATACTGGATCGTAATACGCAATACTACGTATACTACGCCTGATAAAGATTACATATTCCTTAAAAGAATATTTCTGGAGAACTGGGTAGGCATGGTGCTTTGCTAGAAGCCAACTATGTCTTGTAAATCGGTAAGAACGTGGTACTAGGTACGCACGTGTTCGATAGTCCGATAACCGAATTTACTGCCAATATATCAAGAGATCTCATGGGTCGCTTCCCGAAGATTTAACGATGACGTATGACTCGAACATAATTAATCTGGGATTAATTAGAAGAGAGAGAAAATTAATCTAGGATTAATTACGAAGAGATTTTATATAGGATAAAATACTATTTGAAGAGAGATAATGATTAATTTGGAATTAATCGATAAAATAATATATATTCGATATATTAAATGAAATTAGATTTCATAATGGAATTAAAATTAGATTTTAATTCGGGCGAACAAATTAATTTAGAATTAATTCACGAGCGACGTGAATAGTAATTTTACTAGGCATTATTATTTAATTAAATTTGATTTAATTACGTCGCAACGAAAATTCGTTAATTCGGAATTAGCGAACCCGAGCCTGGATGTGTTCACGGGGTCCACTCAGATTTTGAATTAAAGTGGGGCCCACACGTAAGTCACATCACTAGTCAACGTTGTCACTTAGCTTGATGGACGTTGTTAGTAGTTTTTAACTTGTGAAACACACTTCCATCATTTTATTTTTGATGTGTGAAAGACTAATACCAACTTTTTGTATTTGGTAATTCATTATTATTATTTTTTTGGAAAATCAAAAAATAATACTCTCTCACCATTTTCTTTTTCTTGGCCAAATGGCTTCCCAATTTTTCTCTCCTTCTTGGCTTGGCCGAGACATACACAAGAGAAGGGGAAAATTTGTTGCAAAATTTTTCCATTGCTAGCCATAAAGAATCATACAAAGGTGATAGGGAAACCTTTCCCATGAGTTTGGAATTCAAGAATCAAGCTTGGAAGCTCAACATACATCAAATAAGAAGCTTGGAGCAAAATCCATGGAGGCAAAAGTTTTGAACTCTACACATCCTTAGCCGATCAAAGTGAGTAATTTCTGCTACTCTCCATTGCGTATTCACACGATTTCTTGCTTAATTTGATCTTGGTTTGACCTTAGAAACCCAACATAAATTCCTTACAAAAACCTAAGGAAAGCATGAGAATTACAAATGAAATAGCTTTGTATTTATAGGAAAATCTAAAGGCTTCCACCAATTTCTCCACCAATTGCTCCACCAGACACTTCTCCAAACACTCCACAAAATCCTCCACCAAACACTCCACCAAACATGCCACAAGACACTCCAAAAAACACTCCACCAAACATGCAAGCATGTTTTGTGGAAGTTTGACAATTTTAAATTGTCAAATTTTTTATTTTTATTTTTTGATACTGATTTTAGTAATTACACAAAACACATTGGATTATTCATTAATTTTGGTCTTGCAAAACTAGGAATTCGAAAATATTTAAAATTTCAAAGTTGGAGATATCTAAGTCTTCTTTAATTTGCAACTTGAATCAGCTCAAATTGGATAACGGATGAAATAAGTATGGCCAAAATACCAAACATGCGCAAAATTGGAATTTAGGACTGCACTTCTTGAAGCGTAGAGTAAATTTTCATTTTTGACCTTTTTTTCCTTCGGATTTCATCGTTTTAGCCCCGAGTTGATTCCATTAAGCCCCAATATTATTTTTATCTGCAAAATAAACAAAAATACATCAAAATATTCATAAAACTCGAGAAACTATACAAAATATTAGGTTAAATGAGTGGGAAGTAGTGATATAATTACTACTCATCACACCCCCAAACCTAACATTTTGCTAGTCCTCGAGCAAAACAACAAAATAAAATAAACAACTAAGACCAAATTAAACAAAGCCACTTTCGTAGGGATCACAGTTGCATTTAACATATGCAACAAGCATTTAAACCCTTACGTGTCCCTAGTGGACGAGTTGTAGTCTCGTGAGGGCTTACAACAACGATACCCACAAACGTTTTATAAAGTAAAAAGATAGTAAAACTAATGCACACAAAAGAAAAAAGACAAGAGAAAAGAGAAAAAAAGTTTGTGACTAAACAAGTGAAACTTCTACTCCAAATTAGTAGTTGTTTTCTTTCTTTCTAAATTAATAAATAAGTAAATTCTCCGATTATTTTTACCATTCTCCATATACAAAGCCAACAAAATATTAATCAACTCATTTTGCCCATAATAGTCACAAGTGCAGTTGAGAAGAGAGTAATGTTTTTGTCCTAAAGTTTTATCAGAATTCACACCTTTTTCTAGCAATAGAATAATTTTTCTGATTTTTCTGATTTTTAATTTATATACAATATCTTCTGTATATGTAGCGAGCTTTGGGCCAGTGACTCCCAAACCAGTTGTCTTTAGGGCACTAGGTGTTAAGACACCTCTGCGGACTTAATTACTCAGACTTCATATATAAATATATTTTGCAACATCTTCGATCCATGTAGCGAGCTTTAGGCAAGTGACTCCCAAACCAGTTGGTTTTAGGGCACTAGGTGTTAAAACACTCTTACAGACTTAATAGCTCGAATCTCAGACGTTTTTTTTTTTCACTTTTTTTTACTCCATTGCCATTTATAGATGCTTCCTCCAATTGAACTAGAGCACTGAATATTACAAACTTTTCAATTACATCTCATGTCCGTATATTACCATGCATGTTGATAATACCTACCAATTAAGCATATGAAGATTCATTTTAGTCAGTTTTATGGAGAATTCACAAATTAAATAATTCAAAAGGAAATAAACAAAATTAACTTGTTTCGAAAATGGGTTTGAGATATGTATCAAGAGTGGAAACTCCTTACACATCTATCACTCACTAATTTCCCATGATTAATCAAGTTAAAAATAAAAACTCAAAATATTTTTTTAATTTTTAAAATTTTTCATTTTTTTTTGTATTTTTCGAAAAAACTTTGGACTAAAAATCTAATAAAAATAACACAAAATAAACAAGATACTAATCAACTATTCCCTCCCCCAAACCTAAATGAGACATTGTCCCCAATGTCTTAAACAATTGAAGAAGAGTTTAGAAGATCATACTTGGTTAACTTAAATTCTATGAAAAATTACAGATTAAGATCTATGTCCAATTTACACTTCTTACCACGATCGCTATCTAACCGGTTTAACTTGGAAAGAATGGGGTCGATTTTTGGTTCAAAGGTTAAGATTTGGTCAATTAATTCCTCGGTCTTTGTTGCAATTAGGAAAATATCTTGTACTGATTTTGTGAAGAACTCATGTCTTTTGGCTTCCGCAAGAAATACAAATAGAAAATCGAAAAAATGATCAATGTTGAGTAATCCAATGGGCTTCCGATGAATGTTCAAGTGCGCCCATGATGCCAATGTGAATATCTCTTCAAGCGTTCCGAGCCCACCTGGTAAAGCAATAAATGCATCAGCAGTATTGACCATTTCAAGGAGTTTGTTCAGACATCCCCGAGATAATGCACTCATCTCCATTTGTTTTTTCGATTAAGTGTTCGTCCGCCAAAGTTTTTGGAATGATTCCTAAAAAATGACTGCCACCCTCTTGAACGGCTTTTGAAATACTTCCCACAATCCAAGATTGCCAACGCTATATACTAGGTGCATATTTCGTTCTGCTATGACTCTCCCCAATTCTTTTACAGCCTCAATGAACTCTGGCTTATTACCAGAGTTGGATCCACAGAAAACATTAATTCGCTTGACTCGCTGCTGTGATGTTGCTTCCATATTCTCTCTCTTATTTGGATGTGTGGATGTGTCGAAGAGAGAAATGTATAGCTAAATTTATCGAAACTGAAAATGGGCGAGTAATAGTAGCACTTGTACCTGCCAAATGATAATTATTATATAAACGTTAAAATAAATTATGAAAAGTCAAAAAGTTTAGATCTTGTCGGTGAAAATAAAGGAAATAAAAACAGAAAAGCAAATCAAAGCAATTATTAAGGCAACAGAATTGTGTACGCAATACTCCACTAGCTTAGTATAAATTCATAAGGATATGACTCAAGAATTCATTCTTTACTTAGCTATCACAAATGAATTAGCTCTCTTCTTTGTGATTGCCAAACACCATTCCTTCTATCTTAAAATGCTCCGTTTGTGCCTTTCCCTACAAAAATAACACACAAAATTAAAAACTATAAAACATGTATACACAAAATATAAAAATAGACATTAAAACAAATTACATGGGTTGCCTCCCTACTAGCACTAAAATTTTCGTCTTCAGCCAGACGTGACTGAAATCTATCTGTTATGGAGGTTTCAGCGTGGTTTTGGACGTTTGATTAAAGACAATCCCATGAGCGTTGCTTTTGAATGGTCTCTTCCAACGGTAAAGTGGCAAAGGAAATTTTGTCTCATTCAGTGCCCGTGCCACCTTTTAAACTTTGTCGCTCCAACAGTTCCTGAAAAGAAAGAAAGAAAATCAGAAGGTTTTGTATGGTGCTTGACTTTGAATAAGAGTTCCATTCTGTCAAGATTTTGGGCGATAAATCTAGATTGTACTCCCCAAAATAGTGATGTTTCACCTGAATGCTCTAGATCTTCAATAAGGTCAGACAATTGCTCCTCCATTTGTTCTATTTCTAGCTCAATATTTTCTTCACAGATATATTTTAGGATTTCGGAATTCAGTTCTTCATCTCTCATATGTGAAATGCATGCTCCATAAGTGTCAACCTGAGGATGTAAAGAAATGTTCGATATTAGGTCTTCATCCTTTGATGTGACTGGATCAAGTAGATATTCTTCAAACATTTATGCAATGAATGCTCCAAAATATTCAATCAGAGCATGTAAAGATGTGTCTGTCTGTAAGATTTTATCCTATGTGGTTGGTATGAACGGTTTGGGTAGCTCTTCTTCAAACATTAGTGCAATGTAATCTCAAAGATCTTCATTTTGAGGATACAGAGTTCCATCCTCATTTTTTAGTGCAGGTGGTACAAAGAGCTTTACTTTTTCATCCTCTTCAGAGTCCGAATAATAAAAATCAAATTGAGACTTTGCTGGTTTGGGCTCCTGAACTTATACCTCTGGTTGTTGATACTGCTCACCCTCTTCCTCTGTTAAAGTGTCATTGTGAAATGATTGGTACTCGAAGGCTTCGTCAGTTTCGTCTGAAAATGCTTCTTGAGGTATGTAGCTCTAGTTTTCTGTTAATTGTCTCATTTGATCTGTCAGTCTCTTAATGAATGCGGATTGTCTCTGAATACTTTCGAATTGATTCTGGTATGTTTCAAGCATTGTATCCAACTTTTCTTCTCGTTTCTTGTTCCAATA
Organism: Zanthoxylum bungeanum; assembly: GCA_019454045.1. NCBI lineage: Eukaryota > Viridiplantae > Streptophyta > Magnoliopsida > Sapindales > Rutaceae > Zanthoxylum > Zanthoxylum bungeanum. The sequence continues at coordinate 11,546 of SKCR01025390.1, forward strand.
TTTGAGCATGTCAACCAATTGTTCTTCCTCAGATGGTTTTTATTGTTGATGAAGATCTTAGGTAGATGGTAGATAAAATGGAAAATATGGTTCGGTGAAATATGTTGGCTCTTCGTACCTTGATTGTTTCCGATAATTTTGCCACTCTGAAATGTATATGCATTGATCGCTCGGGTGGTTACCATCACATATTACACATCTCCACATTTCGTTCTGTTGAGCAAATGTAGAATTAATTGCTTCTAACATCCAGTGATAATTGTTGGGCTGGACAACAGGCCTCAGAAGACCGGATTGTTGCTCCCTGAATTGGGGTGTATCTTCTTCAAGCAAAGCTCGTAATCTTTCAATATCCCAATAGTATTCCATTGTTAAACCACCTGAAATAAAAGAAAGAAATAAAAATTACAGATGAAAATAAAGAAAATTAGATACAAGTAAATTAGATAGCTTTAAAATTAATAACTCAAGAAAAATAAGTCCCCGGCAACGGCACCAAAAACTTGACCAATGCGTAATCACACGCGTATAACGCAAGTGCACGTATCTTTCAAGTAGTATAAAAATATCGATCCCATTAGGACTTAATTCCTACCGTTTTAATTATTGATACTATTTATTTACAGGTATCTTATTGAGGGAGAAGAGAATGTTCACTTGATTGGTTGGTTGATTGTGGATTTGCTAATTAAATAAATAAATAAAAACACAAAAGAAAATACTAAGGAAAATAAATAAAAGATACAAATATCTAGGGTTCTGACTCGACACAATATTATTTTAATGATGAATTGATTTTCTTATATATGTGTAATCATTCAGTTTGCTAACTTGGAACATGAAGATATGTAAAAGCCTCTGTCGATGGTCAGATGCAAATACCCAAATAACCCAATTAATAATATGTCTATGTTAACCAAGTTACCTGAATTCATTAAGTTCAAGTTCTAATAGTGTCTATCCTGTAAGGTTAAAATCCCTTCGTCAAGTTCATTTTAAGTTTACCAAATCAATCTTATTAATGGCCAATTAACAAGAGGCATTAAGTCTAAGACTCGATAAACAAACTAAAGAATTTCCCATAAAAAGAAAATCAATTATTAAGTGTGTGGATATTATGTTTCATCACTTCCCTAGAATAAAAATAAAATGCTGGGGGTTGGGGATCCACCTTTACTATTTCTAATGTAGAAATCTCCCTTACTATAATATAGAATTTATTAGTGATATTACCAACTAGCTATATAGGCGGTATCCTCATTAAGTCAGATTTTAATTAAGTCCAACCAGCCATAAAGGCGGTATCATTATTTGTCCATAAACCAGCCATATAGGCGGTAATCATCTTTCACCTAAAGACCGGCCATATAGGCGGTGTCACATTATGTCAAATAAAAAAAACCAGCCATTAAGGCGGTAAACCTTTTAGTTTGAATTATAATTTCCATATTATAATTAAAGGAGATTAATCTAAATTAAAATAATAAAAGCTTCACCCTTACCCATCGGAAATCTAACTACTAAACGTAAAAGAAAATAGAAGAAAAAGAAACTACTACTATTACTGGAAAAAAAATGCATAAATTAAATTACTAAAAATAAACACACAAGATGAAATCCTTAAATTCCTTACAAAAACTTAAGGAAAGCATGAGAATTACAAATAAAATGACATGGTATTTATAGGAAAATCTAAAGTCTTCCACCAATTTCTCCACCAATTGCTCCACCAAACACTCCACCAAACACTCCACAAAATTCTCCACCAAACATGCCACAAGAAACTCCACAAAACACTCCACCAAATATGCAAGCATGTTTTATGGAAGTTTGACAATTTTAAATTGTAATTTTCCATTTTTTTATTCTTTGATAGTGACTTTAGTAATTACATAAAACACATTGGATTATTCGCTAATTTCGGTCTTGAAAACTCAGAATTCGAAAATATTTAAAATTTCAAAGTTGTAGATCTTTGAGTCATCTTAAATCTGCAACTTGAATTAGCTCAATCGGATATTGGATGAATACATTATGGCCAAAATATCAAACATGCACAAATTGATTCCATTAAGTCCCAATAGTATTTTTATATGTAAAATATACAAAAACACATTAAAACGGTCATAAAACTTGAGAAACTATACAAAACAATAGGTTAAATGAGTGGGAAGTAGTGATATAATTACCACTCATCACGAGGCAGACACTATTCGAGCCCCAGGTCTTGCATGTGACATTCGATACTGGATCGTAATACGCAATACTAACTATACTACACCTGACAAAGATTTAAAAAAAATATTTCTGGAGAATTGGGTAGGCACGACGCTTTGCTAGAAGCCAACCATGTCTCGTAAATCGGTAAGAACATCGTACGAGGTACGCACGTGTTCGGATAGTCCAACGACCAGATTTATTGCCAACATATCCAAGGATCTCTTGGGTAGCTTCCCAAAGATTCACCGATGACGTATGACTCGAACATAATTAATCTAGGATTAATTAGAAGAGAGAGAATTAATCTAGGATTAGTTTCTGAGAGATTTTATCTGGGATAAAATTCAATTTAGAGAGAGAGAACGATTAATTCAGAATTATTCGATAGAATAATATATTTGATATATTAAATGAAATTAGATTTCATAATGGAATTAAAATTGGATTTTAATTCGGGCAAACAAATTAATTTAGAATTAATTTGCGAGTGACTTTAATAATAATTTTACGAGGCATTATTATTTAATTAAATTTGATTTAATTATGTCGCAACGGAAAATTCATTAATTCGGAATTAACGAACCCGGGCCCGAAATGTGTTTGCGGGCTCAATCGGATTTTGAATTCAAGTGGGGCCCACAAGTCACATCACTTGTCATTCTCATCACTTTTTGGTGATGGAATTTGGTGAGTTGGTGATGAGATGATGGTGACTTGTTTAACACACAATTGTGAAAAGTGAAAGACTTTTTACTAATTTTGAGTTTGGTATATCATCTTTTGATTTTTGGAAATCAAATACAAGTCAACACTCATCACTCTTCCTCTCTCATTCACGCCCAAACACACTCGTCTTCTTCTCTCCATCTTGGCCTAGAGCTTCAAGAAACCAAGGAATAAATTGTTGCAATTTTTAAGTGCTAGCATACTCATAGAATCATATAAAGGTGATAGGGAAACCTTTCCCTAGAGTTTGGAATCCTTTGATCAAAGCTTGGAGCTTGATACACAACTTTGGAGGAGCTTGGAACAACTTCAAAGAGAGCAAAAGTTTTGTTCTCTACACATCCTATAACCGATCAAAGTCGCTATATTTCTTTTCGTATTCATATCATTTTATGCTTGAAATGATCTTGGTTTGTTCATTAGAACCCAACAGTGGTATCTTCCCTTGGATTTGGGGTCTCTAATCTAAACCTAGATGTGGTGCCATCTCTGGCATTATATTCCATTTCGGCTTCCATGTATTGGTTGGAACCGAATTTCCCCTGAATGTAGTTTTTCGCTTGAGTCTGCGTTCCACTTTCATTGCCATATGTACCATGTCCTCTAATTCCATGTAATGTTGCAGTTCCACTACATTCGCAATCTCCCTATTCAATCCACTTAGAAATCAAGCCATAGTCGCCTCTCTATCCTCCTCGATATTGGCAAGAATCATCGTAATTTCCATCTCCTTGTGGTAGGCTTCGACACTCCGAAACCCCTGTGTAAGATTCTGAAGTTTATGATACAGATCTCGGTAGTAATGATTCGGAAAAAACTGCTTCCGCATAACTATTTTCAATTCTGCCCATGTAGTGATCGGTCACTCCCTATGCCTCCGAATGTTGATCATCATCTGATCCCACAAGACAAGTGCATAGTCAGTAAATTCAATAACCGCAAACTTAACCTTCTTAAGCTCGAAATAATTATGACAGTCAAAAAGAAGTTATAGCTTATGTTCCCACTGTAGATAAGCTTCGGGGTCACTCTTACCTTGGAAATGAGGGATTGTCATCTTGATTTTACCCAAATCACCATCTTCTTCATTCTCATAATTCCTATTGAACGACCTTTCATTCCTACCTCTTCTAGGCCGAAATTCACCCATCTCTACCTCTGATACTCTATCAAACTCCTCATCATAATCAAACTCATTCTCGGCCTCCATCTCATCTATGGGTACAGTACGCCGCCCCCAGTCCTAGGGGGTATGTGCCTTGCCTCATTATCTCTAGTCGGCCGTGTTGGCCTATTCCTATGTGGAGTATTGTGTCTCATCGCTTGCACCTCATCTCGAACATCCCTCATCAATTCTAATACTCGCACGAACTCATGTTGAAGTGTTGTCTCTGTATTCGTCACATCCCGTAATTGGGGCTCCTGTGGGGAATTGGCACTTTGACTTTGAGTTGCGCCTTCTCTGGACATATTTGCTCTCTTTTTTTTTAATTATTTTTATCTTTTTTAAGCTGTTACAAACGTTAGTAATAAAATAAAATAAAATAAAGAACAACTAAAATAAAATAAAATGAGACAAAATCCTCATAATTCTAATTCTCTCGTGTTTGTCACTCAAATGGCTTTTACCTGAAACTAAGCTCACCCACTCTTGCCTTTTACCACTTTTGTCCTCGAATAAGTTCTTAAAGGATTTGAACTTGCAGGAAAGAACAAACCCTTAATGTTGTCCCAAATTGCACTGTTTAGCTCAATCGCAAGTATAACAGAGAGGTAGACACAAATTGAATGGGAACAAGGTGCGGATACGTTTGACAAGAATTGATAAAGAAAAGGTTAGTGAATTGTGCTGGAAGAAGGCAAGGTAAAGACACGAGCGATTGCGAAAAAAAAGAAAACAGTAGGTAAGCGATTACACTCGAAATTTGGAATTTTTAAACACGCATAAGTCAACTATCTCAATCACCTCGTCTTGACAATACGAATGCCAGGAAAAAATTTACACGTAGGTAAAATTTGGAAATTTTAAATACGCACAAATCAAAAAAAAAATTAATCGCGTCCCGCAGACCTTCTAAAATGTTTGGTGTTGTGGATTTGTCCTGCTTTCAATTGTTTCCAAAATCTCACCAAGTTTAACCTATTGCCGCGAGGAAATACCCAACGGACAAATATAGTTGAAAGAAAGACACAATCAGAAAAATAAATACCCACAACGCAGAGACCAACAGACTCAAAACATATGCAAAACAGACACAAGTAAATGAAGAAACAAGGGTGACATAAGATAACAAAATAAAACACAGGAAACAAATGCAGGTAAAACAAATGCAGGAAAGGAACACATGTAATAATATAATGAACGAAATAAAAAAAATCAGAACAGATATGTGAACTGACCTTGGAACCTTTGCTCCTGATACCAACTGATGAGAACCTGCCTAGAATGGAGCCAGACAAACCCACACAAGATTGAAATCATTCCCAAGAAAAACCAAGACATTTCGGATAAGAAACTCTAAACCTCTGAAGAACAAGCAACAGAAACCTAGAGCGCTAATAGAGGCGCCACAAAAGGGTTTGCAGTCCTTTGATATGCCAAAAAATAGTGAGAACAAATTGAGGAACTCAATGCTCACGAATTGATAAAATAATTTTATTGAAAGAAAATTGTGAAACATAACCAAAGAGCTAGCCTTTTATAAGGAGGATGCAACCACAACCCTAACCTACAAAGATAAAACGAAATCCTAACCCACAAGGATAAAACAGAACCCTAACCCACAAGGATAAAATGAAACTATCCACACACCAACAGATGTATATCCTAAAACATAGCTAAGCTATCCCCACGTGCAAACCCTTGCACCCTTAACCTAATTCCCAAACATAAAATAATAATCTAAAGAAAATAGTCAAACGTAAATAACGGGCCGAAATACCACAAATGTCAAGCCCTAAATAAATGAATAACAAATGTCAAATAACTATAATAGAATAGGCGTAACTAACTCGTTACTCTACGGTCTGAATAAGATTCACCATCTTATGTTCGTCCAGCGTCAAGCCCATACTCAATGAAGTAGAAGTACATGAATAGTCAGATACCATATTCTATATGAATCCATGAATAGCTTCTTAGATCTTCTTAGCTCGAGACCTCGTAATGGACCTTCTGGAACTTGTATTGTGGCGGTCCATCCAGCATGTGCTGCATCTTGGGCGGCTGCATCCTGGGCCTCATCAGAATGGCTCAAAGCCATGAACAATGATGAGTGGTAACTATATCACTATTTCCCACACATTTAACTTAATATTTTATATAGTTTCTGGAGTTTTGTGAATGTTTTGATGTGTTTTCGTGTTGTTTTGTAGATAAATCAAAATTGGGAAGCATTGGAAGCAATTTGGGGCCAAAATAAAAAATGACAAAAGGGGAAATTTAGTAATTTGGCACATCGCGACGCGCAAGCCTTCGGCGTCGTGACGTCTAATATGCGCCGCTTCATGCTAACCTGCGTCGGGGATACGTGTCACAATCTGAGAAGTTTATCAAAATATGTCGTGCTAACATGCGTCTGCCACGTGTCAACATCATTGCAGATCTGCAAACGTACGCCGTGCCACATGTCACAATCCTATTGTACAGATAATACGTGTGCTACGAGTCAGCTTCCTATTTGGCCGCATAAATCACGTGACATGTGTCACCCACGTGTACGCCATGTGTCAGTCACGTCAGCATCCAAATGAGTCACCGAGCCACGTGTCACCATGTCATCAACCGCCAATCATCGTCTGCTCCATGTTAGCATCTCAGTGGACAAAATCTTTACGCATGTCACGTGTCGTAATTTCATTGGACCGATGAAATCCGTGTGCCACGTCAGCAACGACCAGGTCAACGCGCTTCTCTCCCCGTTTTGCCAGCTCGGCGTTGTGACGCAATAACAACTTGCGCGTCGCGACGTGTGATAAAAAATTTCTCCTATAAATTCAGCCATTTGCACCTCATTTGATTTCATGCTCTCTTTAGGTTTTTGTAAGGAATTAAGGATTGCATCTTGTTTGTTTAATTTTTGTAATTTATTTTATGCATTTTTATTTTCAGTAATAGTAATAGTTTATTTTATTTTATTTTATTTTATTTTTAGTAATTAAATTTCCACTGGGGGAAGGGTGAAACTTTTATTATTTTAGTTTAGATCAATCTCCCTTAATTATAATATGGAAATTATAATTTAAATTAAAGGATTACAGCATTAATGGCTGGTTTTATTTATTTGACATATTATGACACTGCCTATATGGTCGGTCTTTAGGTGACAGATGATTACGGTCTATATGGCTGGTTTATGGACAAATGATAACACCGCTTTTATGGTCGGTTAGACTTAATTGAAAATCTAACTTAATCACGATACCGCTTAGATGGTCAGTTAGTAATATCACTGATAATTTCTATATTATAATAGGGGAGATTTCTAAATTAGAATTAGTAAAGATGGATCCCCTAACCCTCAATATTTTATTTTTATTCTAGGGAAGTGATAAAACACAATATTTATATGATTAATAATTGATTTAATTATATAATGGGTAATTCTTTAGTTATTTATTGAATCTTAATCTTAATGCTTCTTGTTGCCTGATCACCAATAAGATTGATATGGTAAACTTAAAATGAACTTGGAAAAAGGATTTTAGGTTTCAGCCATAGATTCAATAGCTCACGATCTTCCTTGATGATAAATAACCCTTTAATAGATTTTCTTACAGGATAGGAATATACCTATCAGACGAGGGTAGCCATAATTGGAACTTGAACTTAATGAATTCAGGTAACTTGATTAACATATGAATATGATTAATCAGGTTATTTTGGGTATTTGCATCTGACCATCGGAAGAGGATTTTGCATATCTTCGTGTTCCAGGTTAGCAAACTAATTTTTTACACATATATAAGAGAATCAATTCATCATTAGAATAATATTGTGTGGAATCACAACCTTAGATTTTTGTGTCTTTTGTTTATTTTTCCTTTGAATTTTATTTTGTGTCTTTATTGATTTATTTAGCAAAACCACATTCAACCAACCAAAAACAATCAATCTCTTCTCCCTTTAATTAGATACCTGTAAATAAATAGTATCAATAGTTAATAACAACAGTAGAAATTAAGTCATCGTGGGATCAATGTTTTTATACTACTTGAACGATACGTGCGCTTGTGTTATACGCGTGTGATTATGCACCGGTCAAGTTTTTGGCGCCGTTGTTGGACAATTATGACCCATAGCATCACTATTTGTACAGATCATGGTGTTGTTATACAAATTAACTATATGACAAAGGAAATTGCTCTTTTATCATTTGTAATTGGATTACCAAGATAAATAAATGATAAAAGGTCTTTATGATTAGTTTCGGATTGAGATGATATGAGACAGAATCAATCCACGAAGGTTAATCATTAAATATCCCTAGTCGTAGTATATCGAGATTGGACATCGATAATGGGAATAGACTAGTATTTCACTTGTGCGCGTTGTGGGAGCATAACAGCATAATCTCATATATTTGGGTATATGATACTCATGCAAGTGTAATAGGAGGTTATGTTTACCGATGGTATGGAAATAGCTTCGCTCTAGATAGACCCCTCAGAATTCCATTGGTAGTATGACTATGTGTCTATGGAAGTCCAAATCAAGGTAGGTGTGTATTTGGTCTTAACCTGAGACTTGCACCGCTAATACTTGCGACAATCAATATACTTTGGTTTTGGTCGTCCAGGACTTTAACAGGTTCTGTGTACGCCTCTTCTGGGTATATTGAGAATCGTAGTGTATTGGGTGTGATGTCAATATGGAAGTATCACTATAGTCATAGTGGAGATGATGATCATGTAGGATACGAAACTGGTGCTCTTTATGCTGTAGCTATCGGGATAAAATGAATAGGTCAAGTTATCCGATTATAGAGACTAGTTACCAGAGATCCGATATGTGCTTCTACGGGGCAGACACAATTCCAGCCCCAGCCTAGCACGTGACATCGATACTGGATCTGTTGGATAATATGACCCATAGCGTCACTATTTGTACAGATCACGGTGTTGTTGTACAAATTAACTATGTGACAGGAAATTGCACTCTCATCATTTGTGATTAGATCACCATAGATGTATAAATGAAGAGAGGTCCATATGATTAGTTCCTGGATTGAGATGATATGAGACAGTATCAATCCCGAAGGATTAATCATTAAATATCCCTAGCCGAAGTATTATCGAGACGGACATCGATAATGCGGAATAGGTAGTATTGTACTTGTGCGCGTTGTGAGGGCACAACGGCATAGTTCTCATATATAAGTATTGGATACTTATGCAAGTGCGATAGGAGGTTGTGTTTCACCGATGGTACGGGAAACAGCTTCGCTCTGGATAGACCCCTCGGAATCCCATTGGTATTATGACTATGTGTCTAGGAGGCCGAAATCGAGGTAGGTGTGTATAGTCTTAACCTGAGATTGCATCGCTAATACTTGCGATAATCGGTTAGACTTTGGTTTGGTGGTACAGGGCTTTAACCGGTTCTGTGTACACCGCTTCTGGGTTTATCAGAGAGTCGTAGTGTATTGGGTGTGATGTCGAGACGGAAGTGTCACTTCAGTCATATTGGAGTTGATGTCACGCAGGATACGGTACTAGTGCTCTTGAGTGTGCGCAACAATCGGGATATGTGCCAGGTCATGTATATCCGATTATAGAGACTATGTTTACCAGACATCCGACATGTGCTTCGGACGGGGCAGACACTATCCAGCCCCAGCCCTAGCACGTGATTATCCGATACTGGGCCGATATACACAATACTACGGTATACTACGTGATACAGATCTATATATTCCTTGTAAGAATATTTCTGGAGAATTGGGTAGCCATGGCGTTTTGCTAGAGGCTAACCTTGTCTTTAATCGATATAAACGTAGTAGACGAGGTACTTACGTGTTCGGACAGTCCGACAAGATCGTATTTACTGCCAACATATCCGGATATCTCATGGGTCGGTTCCGAAGATCACGATGACGTATTACTCGCACTTTGATTAATCTGGGATCTAATTAGAAGAGAGAGATAGAATAATCTGGGATTATCGATGAGAGAGAAAATTAATCTGGGATTAATTACGGAGATATTTTATCCGGATAAAATATCGTAAGAGAGAGAACGATTAATTGGATTATTAATCGATAAAAATTAATATATTTGATATATAATCGAAATTGGAATTTCGACGGGAATTAAAATTAGATTTTATTCAGGGGCGAACGAATTAATTTAGGAATTAATTCGTTAGCGACGTGAATAGTGATTCTGTTAGACATTATGTCCCATAGCGTCACTGTTTGTAAATGATATGGTATTATTGTACAAAATTAACTATGTGATAATGAAATTGCCTTTTGCCGTTTTGTAATATTATTTACTTTGACTAATAAATGGCGAAAGTCCATATGATTAATACTGGATTGAGATGATATGAGACAGTATCAATCTATAAAAGTTTAATCATTAAATATCCCTAGTCGGAGTATTATCGAGATCGGACATCGATAATGCGGAATAGACTAGTATTGCGCTTGTGCACGTTGTGAGAGCACAACAGCATAGTTCTCATATATTTAAGTATTGGATACTTATGCAAGTGCCAATAGGAGGTTGTGTTTTACCGATGGTACGGAAAACAGCTTCGCTCTGGATAGACCCCGCGGAATCCCATTGGTAGTATGTCTGCGTGTCTATGGGAGGCCGCATCAGGGTAGGTGTATATGGTCTTAACCTGAGACTTACATCGCTAGTACTTGCGACAATCGGTAAACTTTGGTTTTGGTGGTTGGGAACCCTAACGGTTCTGTGTACACCTTTTCTGGGTTTATCGAGAATCGTAGTGTGCTGGATGTGATGTCAAGATGGAAGTATCGCTTCAGACATATGGAGGCGATGATCACACAGGGCACAGAACTAGTACTCTATAAAAGGTTGCAACCGTCGGGACAATATGACTAGGTCAGGATTGTCTGATTTAAAGAGACTAGCTGCTTGATGTCCGATATATGTTTCGTACGGGGCAGACACATCTCCAGCCCCAGGCCTAGCATGTGATCATCCGATACTGGATCGATTTACGCAATACTACGGTATACTACGCCTGATACAGATCTTATATTCCTATTAGAATATTCTGGAGAATTGGGTAGGCATGGCGCTTTGCTAGAAGCCAACCTTGTCTTGTGAATCGGTAAAGACGTAGTACGAGGTACGTACGTGTTCGGATTATCCGACGACCGTATTTACTGCCAAAATATCCGGAGATCTTGGGTCGCTTCCTGAAGATTCACCTATGATATTTGATTCGAACTTAATTAATCTTGGATTAATTGCGGAGAAACTTTATCTCGGATAAAGTGCCTTATTTAGAGAGAGAGAACGATTAATTGGAATTAATCGATATAATTATTATATTCGATATAATAACGAAATTCGATTTCGACGCGAAATTGAATTAGATTTTAATTCGGGCGTACGAGTTAATTTAGAATTAATTCGTAAGCGACGTAAATAATAATTCGCTAGGAGCGATTATTTATTTAAATCCGATTTAATTAACGTCGCGACGCTAGCTCGGTATTTCGGAAATATCGAACCCGAACGCGTGAGTGGACGTGGGCCCACTTTCATTGGGAAACGTGTGGGGCCCACATGACACTTGTCATTGATATGGCATTGCATGTTGATAGTGTACAAAACACTCTAAGGCATTGCATGGTGATAGTGTGCATTTCACTCAAAGGTTTGCATGGAGTTTGAGTGTTTGACACTCTAAGCCATTGCATGGATTATGTCATAGATTTATTATTAATTTAATAAATTATAACATAAATATAAATTGATTTTTGGTAATACAAAAATTAATTAATCAAAAACTCTCTCTTCTCTCTCAAATTGCCGAAACTTCACCTGAAGGGCAAAGGAAGATTTGATCTTCCATTCTCCATTTTTGCTAGCACAAGCAAGGGATCAAAAGAGGTGATAGGGAAACCATCAAAGAGCTTGGAATACAAGAGCTTGGAGCTTGGAGTCTTCTTCCTCCTCTTGGCCGAAACCAACCAACCAACTTGGAGCTTGGAGATTCAAAGGTTTTGTTCATCTTCTTCATCACATAACTTTGTAAGTATGATTCCGCCATGCTTCAAGTCTTTTATATATATTCATTTTAGTATTTCATATGCTTAATCTTTGTTTGGGACCTATATAATAGAAACCAACAATGGTATCAGAGCTAGGTTTAAGCATGAAATACTTTAGGTTAAAATTTGGGTAAAATTGATTGAAGCATGTTCTTGTGAAATTTGATGAATGAGTATGCTTATATGTATGTTAAATGATTATATGAAATCAATTTTATGAAAAATGCATTGGATGATTTTTCCCCAAAATTTTGACCTTGGCCGAATGGGTGTGATAAATTGATTAAAGCATGTTCTTATGAAATTTGATTAATAAGTATGCTTGCATGTGTATAACATGATGTTATATAGAATCAATTTTATGAAAAATGCATTGGATGATTTTTCCCCACCTTGGCCGAATGGCATGATGAAATTGATATAAGCATGTTCTTATGAAATTTGATTAATAAGTATGCTTGCATGTGTATAACATGATGATATATGGAATCAATTTCATGAAAATGCATTGGATGATTTTTCCCCAAATCCATGCCTTGGCCGAATGTGTTACTACTTGGAGTAGATTGAAATTTTTGTGTATAAGATCATTAGATGACTTAGAACGTGTACGGGACGTAGATTAGTAATTCAATCGGATTGAAAAACAAATCGACACAAAAACTCACCTTGGCCGAATGAACAAGGACATGAAATGGAGTTGAATTTTGATAAAATTAATGTTGGACATTTAATTTGACAAATACATGATTAAAAATTAAATGGGTATTTTTGAAATATTTGGTTTAATATATTAATCTTGATATTACACTTTAATTAATTGGACTTTAATGTTTGGAATATTAAAATTTAATTAATGGGCTTTAATAATTTAATTGGGCCTTATGGGCTTAAAATTGGTTTTATGGCACTTAAGGGTGATTCCTTATTTGGGCTTGGCAATTGGGTTTGACCCACATTGACCAAAGCCCAAGCCTTAATAAATCAATTCTAAGCCCATTTGACTTGAATTAAATTCAACATTGGATGTTATTGGGCTTTGAGACCCAATAGGATTAGATTTAGAATCTAAGTCTTTAAAGCATATTAAAAGTGTAAACATTTGATTTGGAATTAAATAATTGGATTAGTATTGAATACGAATTGAATTAATTAGATTTATTAGTAGTTCGATAATTCGCGAATTCGTACTTTATGTACTTATTCTCAATCGAGTTGGACTCGCACAAAATCAAACCGTTGTTTGAACATTGGATGATCACTTTAAATAAGACTAATTAATTGGATTAGATTGGTTGTAAAAGCATGTCTTGTTTGAATATATATGTATGTGATGAATGAATAGTGTATATCGGATGGATATTAGAAGGGAAGGGTAATTTTAGAAATTATTGTAAATTGGAATTTATAAATTGGACCTGCGTGTCCAGCCTTATCTCTTTATCTCTTTGTATTCTCTTCTCACCTAATTCCCCTCAATGTAAATGAGGTTTCTCTTATTGTATTATGTAATTGGGTAGTTGTAGAATAGTGCTAGCAGGGGAGAGGAAAGGGAGTGATTTGTTCTAGGAACAAGTTGTTTAAATATCCATCCGCATATCACTATTACTTTACTTTACGCGCTTTATGATGTTTTAGAAGCATGCTTAAGGGTGTATGATGATGAGACCTAACAAAGATAAATAAATTGGTTGCCAATTACGCGAAAAATCCCTCAAACAATATTAAGCGATTTTCCTTCCGTTGAATGATTCTTTCTCAAGATCCGAAATTGGCATTGGTTTGTTGGCCAAAGTCAAGACCTTTGTCAATTGAGGATGTGTTTGAATCATGAGAATTTGTTAACATCGGTGTCCTGTCCAAGTTGTGATTTGTTGGCCAAAGTCAAGATCACTTCTTGTCCATCGACATTGATTACGAAATTTTCCTTGTCAATGGGTCCCGCTTAACTGGAATCATTAGGTTTGTTGTGCCAAAGCCAAGGCTTAGTTGATTCAGAGGAAATGGTTAGGAAAATGTATTGGATACATTGACATATGTATTAGATATATATGTTTCGACTTGGATGTCCACCTAACCGGATCTAGGAATTGGATGGGATCCAATTGATCTTCGAGATCTACCTAGTTAAATATCATACAACTTGTTGGCCAAAGTCAAGGTTGTGTGTTATTTAACAGGATCCTAGCCCACTAGGAAATTAGATTCCCGAGTTGTCTACAGAGGGTTAGAAACTTGAAGAAATAGTGGGAGGCTATTATTGAATTTGCAATTTCGTTCAGATACTTAGCCTTACGCGTCTTTCAAAAACATTTCGTCAATATTTTAATTAGTTGGACTAATATATTGTTATTTTTATTTGTAACAGTTTGACTGTACCCAATACATCGTTGACTTTATAGTTGGACTATAGTTGTCAAGATGATTGGCAAAGGTAATATCCGGACATTATCATGGGCGATAATGTCTTCAGAGGGACAAACTTTGCCGACTGGGAAATGAACCTCAAGATAGTGCTTGGGGCTGAGAGGATACTGTATACTATTCAGAGACCTCTCCCGCCTAAACCCACTGAGCCACTGGAGCTAGAGTTATGGAAAACTCATAGTGATGATTGTGACCAAGCTCAGTCAGTTATGCTAGCTGCAATGACCCAGCATTTCAGACGCCAGAATAGGGACTTGGATCCCTATAACATGATGGCAAGATTGCGTGATCTTCACCGCACTAATAAGCGGAATGAAGAGGTACGAGCTAGTAAGGAAACTCTTCCGCTCCCGGATGACAGATGGCGCATCAGTTGAAGCCCACGGGGCTCAAATGATTGCCGATATTGATGAGTTGGCCAATATGGGAATAGTCTTGGAGGCTGAGCTGACTATAGATATGATCTTGCAGTCACTTCCTGATACTTGGAAACAAATCATAGTCAACTATAAGTTGATGGATACAGATGACACTCTTGGAGAGCTGTTATCTATCTTGAAGGAGTCCGAAGGAACTCCTAAAGGGGAGCAAGCGCGAGGCGCATTTTGCATCGACCTCTCATGCGCCAAAGGGTGGCCCCAAGGCAATTGGAGGTGCAAGGAAGAAGAAGTTCAAGAAAAAGGGCAAAGGCAAGTTGACAGTGGCTTCTAGGAAGCCAAAGGACAAATCTCAGGACATCTGCCTCAACTGCGGCAAGAGGGGTCACTGGAAACGTGACTGCCGAATGGGCAAGGGGCAGAAGGAGGATATCAAGGATGGCAAGGCTATCGCTTCTGGTATGTTTGTTATTGAGATAAATATGAATACTTCTAGTTTTAAAAATTGGATTTTTGATTCTGGTTGTGGTGCTCATATTTGTACTGATGTGCAGGATCTGCAGAATAGCAGGGTGCTGGCATCAGGGGAGATGGATCTACGGGTTGGAAACGGAACACCAGTTGCTGTTTTGGCCGTAGGGACTTTTGTTTTAGAACTGCCCTCGGGGCATGAACTTAAACTTTTGAACTGTTATTATGTACCTAGTTTGACTAGGAATATTATATCTGTATCCTTGTTAACCCAGCAGGGTTACACTTTTGTATTCAGGAACACTGGGTGTTATTTATATAAAAATGATGCAGAAATTTGCACAGCTGTTGCAAATAACGGTCTTTATATTTTGAATATAAATGAATCTCCTAAAATAACAAACAAAAGGCTCAAGAGAAATAATCTAAAAGATGAAGCTTATATGTGGCATTGTCGTCTGGGACACATTAACAAGACTCGCATATCCACACTTTCGAAGAGTGGGTACTTGGACGAATTTGATCCCAATTCATATGACGTCTGCGAATCTTGTCTTTTAGGCAAAATGCCTAAATCACCTTTTAGCGGTAAAGGTGAACGTGCCACAGAACTGTTGGCTCTTGACATACTGACGTATGCGGGCCCATGTCTGGCCAGGCTAGAGGTGGATTTCACTACTTCGTAACCTTTACAGATGATGCATCTCGTTACGGTTATGTGTATCTTATGAGACACAAGTCGGAAACTTTTGAGAAATTCAAAGAGTTTCGACACGAAGTGAGAGAAACAAACGGGAAGAGTATTAAGACATTACGGTCAGACCGTGGTGGCGAATACTTAAGTTATGAGTTTCAAGATTACTTGAAAGAATATGGTATTCTTTCACAGTGGACTCCTCCTGGAACACCGCAATTAAACGGTGTGTCCGAACGGAGAGAAACCGCACCTTGTTGGACATGGTAAGGTCAATGATGAGTCGCACTGAGCTACCAATATCCTTCTGGGGATACGCATTAAACAGTGCTATACTTATTTTGAATAAGGTACCGTCGAAGTCTGTTGAACAGACTCCATATGAGATATGGACAGGAAGGAAACCAGGTTTTCTTTCCTGAGATTTGGGGATGCTGGGCATATGTTAAACGTTTGGAAGGTACCAAACTTGAACCCAAATCTGATAAATGCCTTTTCGTTGGATATCCTAGGGAAACCAAAGGATATTACTTCTATCACCACAAGAGAACAAAGTATTTGTTGCTCTACATGCGGTTTTCCTTGAGAAGGAATTCCTAAATGCAGTGGCAAGTGGGAGGAAAGTAGAACTCGATGAAGATCGTAGTGATACTGTTCCTGGCAATGAATCAATGACGGAACAGAAACAGACCATCCGGGATGAGTCTGTACCACAAACTTCACATACACAAGGACCGCGTAGGTCGGAGAGAGTCAGAACAATACCTGAGAGGTATGGGTTCCTGATCTCACCTCATGTAGATATTAATCTTATTGAGGATAATGAGCCGGCTACGTATGAGGAAGCGATACAAAATATCGATTCCGCTTTATGGCAAGAAGCCATGAAGTCCGAGATGGATTCCATGTACGCCAACCAAGTTTGGACACTGGTTGATGCACCAGAAGGCGTGAAGCCTATTGGATGCAAATGGATCTTCAAGAAGAAGACCGACATGGATGGCAACGTACAAACGTACAAAGCTAGGCTTGTAGCGAAGGGGTATCGTCAACAATATGGTATTGATTATGACGAAACCTTCTCACCCGTTGCCATGATTAAATCCATTCGGATGCTTGCAATAGCTGCATATTTCGACTTACGAGATATGGCAGATGGACGTTAAAACCGCTTTCCTTAACGGAAACCTTTTGGAGGATGTTTATATGCAACAGCCTGACGGTTTTATCGTACCTAGACTTGCAAACAAGGTTTGTAAGTTAAATCGATCCATTTATGGATTGAAGCAAGCATCACGGTCATGGAATCAGCGTTTTGATGGATCATAAAAGGAATATGATTTCGTGCAAAACGCAGATGACCCTTGTGTATACAAGAAGGTTAGTGGGAGAGCACTTACTTTTATTGTCCTTTATGTCGACGACGTATTGCTAATAGGCAATGACATTCCCATGCTGACGTCGGTGAAAGCTTGGCTTTCATTAAAATTCTCCATGAAAGATCTGGGAGAAGCAGCCTTTATTCTTGGAATAAAGATCTACAGGGATAGATCTAGAAAGCTGCTTGGACCTCCCAGAGTACATACATTGATAAAGTGTTGAAGCGATTCAACATGGAACAATCCAAGAAGGGATTGGTTCCAATGGTACGTGGTACCTCTTGTCTAAAGGACATGTGTCCTAAGACTCAGGAAGAGAGGGACCACATGAGTCGGATACCGTTCGCCTCGGCAGTCGGATCGATCATGTATGCCATGATATGTACACGACCTGATGTCTCATATGCTTTGAGCATGTGCAGTCGCTATCAGGCCGATCCAGGTGAAGGTCACTGGATAGCAGTTAAGAATATCCTTAAGTATCTTAAAAGAACTAAGGATGCTTTCTTAATTTATGGAGGTGGAGAACTTGCGGTATCTGGGTATACCGATGCAAGTTTCCAAACCGACAAGGATGACTACAAGTCGCAATCGGGTACATTTTTTGTTTGTTAATAGACAGAGCAGTGAGCTGGAAATCTTCCAAGCAAGATACTGTTGCCGATTCAACAACAGAAGCGGAGTACATCGCTGCATCTGAAGCAGCAAAGGAGGCAGTTTGGATCCGAAAGTTCCTAATCGGATTAGGGGTAGTTCCGTTAGCAGCTGAGCCCGTTCCATTGTATTGTGACAATAACGGAGCTATAGCACAGGCTAAGGAACCAAGGTCTCATCAAAGGTCCAAGCATGTTCTTCGACGTTACCATCTGATTCGGGAGATTATACATCGTGGCGATGTAAAGTCGAGAAGGTCACATCAGATGACAACATTGCAGATCCGCTGACGAAGGCTGTTCTTCAGCAAGTTTTTGAACGACACATACATAGTTCGGGTATTAGATGCTTGAGTGACTGGCTATAGGCCAAGTGGGAGATTGTTAGACATTATGTCCCATAGCGTCACTGTTTGTAAATGATATTGTATTATTGTACAAAATTAACTATGTGATAATGAAATTGCCTTTGCCGTTTTGTAATATTATTTACTTTGACTAATAAATGGCGAAAGTCCATATGATTATACTGGATTGAGATGATATGAGACAGTATCAATCTATAAAGGTTTAATCATTAAATATCCCTAGTCGGAGTATTATCGAGATCGGACATCGATAATGCGGAATAGACTAGTATTGCGCTTGTGCACGTTGTGAGGGCACAACAGCATAGTTCTCATATATTTAAGTATTGGATACTTATGCAAGTGCAATAGGAGGTGTGTTTACCGATGGTACGGAAAACAGCTTCGCTCTGGATAGACCCCGCGGAATCCCATTGGTAGTATGTCTGCGTGTCTATGGGAGGCCGCATCAGGGTAGGTGTATATGGTCTTAACCTGAGACTTACATCGCTAGTACTTGCGACAATCGGTAAACTTTGGTTTTGGTGGTTGGGAACCTTAACCGGTTCTGTGTACACCTCTTCTGGGTTTATCGAGAATCGTAGTGTACTGGATGTGATGTCAAGATGGAAGTATCGCTTCAGACATATGGAGGCGATGATCACGCAGGGCACAGAACTAGTACTCTATAAAAGGTTGCAACCGTCGGGACAATATGACAGGTCAGGATTGTCTGATTTAAAGAGACTAGCTGCTTGATGTCCGATATATGTTTCGTACGGGGCAGACACATCTCCAGCCCCAGGCCTAGCATGTGATCATCCGATACTGGATCGATTTACGCAATACTACGGTATACTACGCCTGATACAGATCTTATATTCCTATTAGAATATTTCTGGAGAATTGGGTAGGCATGGCGCTTTGCTAGAAGCCAACCTTGTCTTGTGAATCGGTAAAGACGTAGTACGAGGTACGTACGTGTTCGGATTATCCGACGACCGTATTTACTGCCAAAATATCCGGAGATCTCTTGGGTCGCTTCCTGAAGATTCACCTATGATATTTGATTCGAACTTAATTAATCTTGGATTAATTGCGAGAAAAACTTTATCTCGGATAAAGTGCCTTATTTAGAGAGAGAGAACGATTAATTTGGAATTAATCGATAAAATTATTATATTCGATATAATAAACGAAATTCGATTTCGACGCGAAATTAAAATTAGATTTTAATTCGGGCGTACGAGTTAATTTAGAATTAATTCGTAAGCGACGTAAATAATAATTTCGCTAGGAGCGCGATTATTTATTTAAATCCGATTTAATTAACGTCGCGACGCTAGCTCGGTATTTCGGAAATATCGAACCCGAACGCGTGAGTGGACGTGGGCCCACTTTCATTGGGAAACGTGTGGGGCCCACATGACACTTGTCATTGATATGGCATTGCATGTTAATAGTGTACAAAACACTCTAAGGCATGCATGGTGATAGTGTGCATTTCACTCAAAGGCTTTGCATGGAGTTTGAGTGTTTGACACTCTAAGCCATTGCATGGCTTATGTCATAGATTATTATTAATTTAATAAATATATAACATAAATATAAATTGATTTTTGGTAAATACAAAAATTAATTAATCAAAAACTCTCTTCTCTCTCAAATTGCCGAAACTTCACCATTGAAGGGCAAGGAAGATTTGATCTTCTTCTCCATTTTTGCTAGCACAAGCAAGGGATCAAAGGAGGTGATAGGGAAACCATCAAAGAGCTTGGAATACAAGAGCTTGGAGCTTGGAGTCTTCTTCCTCCTCTTGGCCGAAACCAACCAACCAACTTGGAGCTTGGAGATTCAAAGGTTTTGTTCATCTTTCATCACTAACTTTTAAGTATGATTCCGCCATGCTTCAAGTCTTTTATATATATTCATTTTTGTATTTCATATGCTTAATCTTTGTTGGGACCTATATAAAGAAACCAACAGATTCGCTAGCGTAATCACTTAATTACGACGCGACGAAAATTCGTTAATTGAATTAGCGAACCCGAGCCCGAGAGTGATTGCGAGCGCATTCGCATTCGAATTCGAGGGGCACGCGAGTTCACATCAAGCGTCAAATCGCTAGTCGCGTCAACGTCAATCAATTAATTGTCATTTGAGTGATGTGACTTGACAATATGTCACTTATTAAAGTGAATAGATGTGATGTGACTTAAAGTTAAAAAGTTGAAATGATTGAAAAGCTTTTATGTTTTTAACTTTTGACTTTTGAATTAAAAACGGTTAAGATATATATGTTTTATTTTAATTTACTTGGTAAAACGAAATAAAAAATACAATATTAAAAACTTTTTTCTCTCTCTCACATGCAGTACACGGTTTCTCTCATCTCCTCTCTTTTTCTTCTCATCTCTCACGCATGGGCGATTTTTTTCATTTTGTTCTGGTTTGACCGAGCATTGAGAAGCAAAAGAAGAAGAAGAAAAGTGCTAGCACACCTTGAGTGATACATAGGTGATAGGGAAGTGATTTGTGAGCATGGAAGCTTGAAGCTTTGAGCTTCAATGGAGCTCATCATGGCCGAACATGGAGGAAGCCGAACAGCCCCACCGTGCGTCCCACTGCAGTTCAAGAAGCCATTGCCGAGCTTGGAGGGAGACAAAAACGCATTGTTCTTCATTCATCAAAAAACCGTTCAATGTGAGTTATGTTCCGCCTTACTCCTTTGATGTGTTCATACTCGGTTTTATGCATGATTTGTTGATCTTTGGGACTTGATTGAACTCCAACAATGGTATCTTGAGCTTTTGATGCATGAAAACCGAATTAGGGTTCTTGAGCAAATTTGGGGCTTTTTGATTTTAGCTTGATTCTGACAAATTGATTGTTAAGAATGCTTATATATGATTGAATTTGAGTTATATGTAATCAATTTGACAAAAAATTGATTGGATTGATTTTCCCCAATTTGCTTATTTTTGGTCAAAACTTTAATTTGGGTAAACTCGATTTAGGCATGATTTGGTTGAATTGTTTGATGAAGTATGCTTGAATGAGGTTGAATTGAAGTTGTGCATGATCAATTTCAAGAAAATTGGATTAGATCAATTTTCCCCAATTCTTTAGGTTGAACATGAAACTTGAAATTGGGTAAAATGTGTTTGAGCATGTTTTAATTGAATTGGATGTTTAAGTATGCTTAGAACATGTTTAATTGAGATTGTGTGTGATCAATTTCGTGATGAAATGGATTGGATTCAATTTTCCCCAAATTGAAGGCTTGGGCCGAAAATTGCATAACCCTAATGTCTTGGTAATTTTGTTTGTTTGATCATTGGATGACTTAAAACAATTGGTTAATGTTGTTTTGAAGTTCAATTGGATTGAATTTTGATTAGGAACATTTTTCCCTTTTAAAGTGGCTTGGCCGAATTTATGAACATGAAATTCTTTGTGATTTTTTGTTTTAATTCATTGGATGAATTGAATTGATTTGGGAAATTAAGATTGTGGACTCAATTGGATTGAAACCGAATCGAATTGAAAAACCCCTAATTGCCGAGACTTGATAGCATGTTAATTGGGTTTGATTTTAATTGAATTGTGTTGGACACTATTTGGTTGTTAAAGTGCATGATTAATTAGGCTAATTGATGTTTTAGAAATGTTAATTGGGTAATTGATTGTGTATTACACTTAGGTTAATTAATTGTGAAATTTGGAATTTTATAAGTTAATTAATTTGGGCTTGATTTGGAAATTGGGCTTGTTAGGTTGTAATTGGGCTTTTGGGCTTTGTTGTAACAAAGTTGGGTTTAGGCAAAATTGGTTGGATCCAATTAGGCCCAAAACCGAATCCAAAAGGTCCAATTATGACTTAATGGACCTTAATTATTTAATTGGGCCTAATGGGCCAAAATTAATTTAAAGGCTTATGGGGTAACTCCCGGATTGGATTTTGGTTGTTCGGTTTGATCCGAGTTGACCAAAAGTCCACGCCTATAGAAATTAATTAAAAGCCCATTGGACTTTAATTAAATAAAACATTAGATGTTAGTCGGGCTTTGAGACCCGTTGCGATTAAATTTGGAATTTAAGTCGTAAAGGTTCGTTAATAAAGGTGTAATATTTAATTTGGAATTAATAATGAATTAGAATTAAATACGTATTAAATTGGATTTAATTATGTAATTTAATTTAATTCGTAGAAATTGTACTTTGAGTACGTGTTCGCAAAACGAGTTTGACTCGAACAAAAATCAAATCTTTGTTTGAACATTGGATGATCAAATATCAAGATTAATTAATTTGATTGATTGATTGATAACATGCTTGTATGAATACATGGTTGTGATGTTTGAATAATGTATATCGGATGGATATTAGTCGGGTTGGGCGATTTTGGAAATTGTAATAAATTTGATTTATTAAATTGGACCTGCGTGTCCAGCCTTATCTCCTATTTCTTTGTATTCTCTTCTCACCTATTCCCCTCCATGTAAAAGAGGTTTCTTTAGAAGTGTAGTGTAACGGGTAGAAGTAATACAAGTGCTAGCGGGAGAGGAGAAAGTGAGAGATTTGATCTAGGATCAATGTAAAATATCCATCCGCATATCATTATTATTTTATTTCATACTCGCTTTATTATGTGTTTAGAATGCATGCTTAAGGGTGTATGATGATGAGACCTTAACAAAGATAATTAAATTGGTAGCCAATTTGCACGCGAAAAACCCTCGTTAAATATCATGCGTTTTTCCTTCCATTGAGTGATTCTTACTCAAGATCCGAGATTGGCAGGGGTTGTTGGCCAAAGTCAAGCCCTTGTCCATCAAAGATGTGTTTTAATCACGAGGCTTTGTTCCATATCGGTGTCGTGTCCAAGTTGTGGTTTGTTGGCCAAAGTCAAGACCACTTCTTGTCCATTGACATTGATTACGAAGCTTCCATGTCAATGGGTCCGCGCTTGACTGGGATCACTAGGTTTGTTGTGCCAAAGCCAAGGCCTAGTTGATTCAGAGGAAAAAGGTTAGGGTATACATTCGATGTATAGGCATATATAAGATATATTTGGGACTTGGATGTCCACCTACTGGATCTAGGAGTTGGATGAGATCCAATTGATCTTCGAGATCTACCTAGTTAATTATCATACAATTTGTTGGCCAAAGTCAAGATTGTGTGATATTTAACGGATCCTAGCCCACTAGGAAACACGGTTTCCCGAGTACTCGACAGAGGGTTAGAGGCTCGACGAAAAATAGTGGGAGGCAAGAATTGAATTTGCAATACTCGTTCAATTACTCGCCGCATGCGCTCATTTAAATTATTTCGTCATTAGATTAAATGTTAGTTAGACTAATATTTAAATTGTTGTTTTAATAAACAGTTGGACTGTATTATACTTGATTATATATAATTGGATTATATTAATCAATATATTTGAATTAATTAATTTCAGTTTACAGTTGATTTTATAATTGGATTATAGTAATCAATGTAATTGAGGTTAATTAATTTGGATTATATTTGATTATATAGTTGGACTATTATAATCATTATAATATATAAAGTACCACTAATCGTTGATTAAATAGTTGGACTATTGTAATCAAGATAAAATTGAAAAGTTGGATATTTAAAATATAATCTAGGATTAAAATATTTTAAATGATTTAATTTTCAAATTGGGAATAAATAATAGGTTACTTTATTTGATAAAATAACTCATTATACCTTAAGCCCAAAATTAAGCAAGATAAGTAGAGCATAAAATCTTTGGAAGATTTTGTGATGATGACTTTAATGCTTAATTTAATATACTTGTCATAAATCTAATTTTGGATTTAAGAAGTATTAAAATTGCAATTTATAATTCTTGGAGAATTAATTGACTATTCATGTAAAGTCAAAGTTTGCAATTGGGCATGTAGCACGAGGTGCACATTCCTTTCAATATTCTAAAAACCCAAGGCTTGGCCTAAGGTTCCTAAAATATGAAAAGGATAATTGACATATCCCAAAGTGACTACCATTTGGATATGGAAGACACGAAGGAATTAAAGAAAGGGCGAGGCTCTAACTTTAAAAATGTTTGTCTTAGTTATGTTCACAGCTAGTATTGAAATTAGATTTTAAATACTTAGTGTGGTACATAAAATATATGTATTGATATTCAGAATCTGCTTTGAGCAGGATACTGACTTCAAGCTGAGATTGCTCTGCGAATCGGAAACGGGACGAAAGTCGCTGTTTCGACCGTAGATACCTAAGTTTAGGAACTACCCTTCGGGTATGTACTTGAATTAGGAACTGTTATAATGTAACTAGTTTGACTAGAGACATTATCTCTTTATCAGTGTTTAATCCGTTGCGGATAAAACCTTTATATTATAGAACACTGAGTGTTTTATTATATAAAGATGATACTGAGATAAATACATTAGATATAAATAACAGAATTTATATTTTGAAATAAATAAAAATCTCAAACATATAAATTGACAAATAAATAGCTCAAATTGATTTGATCAATAGAGACTTATTTGTGGCATTGTTGTCTAGGACACAATTTAATTAGACTCGTATATCCACACTTTGAAGAGTGGGTACTAGGACTGATTTGACTATTCAAATAAGGTCTGCGAATCTAGTTTATTAGGTAAAGTACCTAAAATACTATTTGCTTGGTAATAGTGTAGTGCCACCGATCTGTTAGCCCTATTCATGGTGAAGTAAGTGGGCCCATATCTAGCTAGGCTAGATGTGAACATGAATATTTCGTGACCTTAACGGATGTGGCATCACGTTATGGTTATGTGTTTCTTTTGAAGAACACAAATCAGAAACTTTAAAGTTTCGACACGAAATACATAAACAGATCGGCTATAGCATTATTCCGCCACGGTAAGACCGTAATGGAAAATACTTTAGCAGTAAGTTTCTCGTATACTTGAAAGAGTATAGTATTCTTTCAATGAGGACTCCTCTTGAACACGTCATTTTGACGGTGTGTCCGAACAGGATTAACCGAATTTTGTTAGACATAATAAGGTTAATCACGAGTCGCTTTGAGCTACCATTTCCTTCAAACAGGATATGTACTAACAGTGCAAAACTTATTTAGAATAAGGTTCCATATAAATCTGTTTGACAGATATCATATAGGATATGAACAGGAAAGAAACGAGGGTTTCTCATTCCTGACAATTTGGGTATGCCAGGCATAACGTTTGGATGATACCAAACTAAGGACCCAAATTGGATAAGTGCCAATATAGGTTATCCTAAGGGAAACCATAAGTATAGTACTTATAAATCTCACATGAGAACAATTGATTGTTGCTCACCATGCGGTTTTCCTGAGAGGAATACCGATATGCAGTGGTCAGTGGAGGATAGTATACTCGATGAAAATCGGAGTAAATACTATTCAAAGGCACTGAATCTTAATGGAACATATATAATTCATCAAGGATGAAACTATACCATTAATCTTCGAATACACAAGAACAAAGGAAGTGATACGAGGTATCGACTCCCTATTATGACAAAGTGTCATGAGTCCGAAATGGATTCCATGTATATCAATAAGTTTGGATACTAGTTGATGTACCAAAGGCATTGTGCCTATTGGTACTATAAGTCTTCAAGGAAGACGTACATGGATGGCAATATACAACGTATAAAGCTAGGCTTTTAACGGAAATGTATCGTTATCGACATTGTGATTGATTACGATTCAACCTTTTGCTATTGCCACTGTAGATCCATTTGGATGATGCTTGCTGACGCGAGCATAAGTTCTTGGAATTATCATTTTGATGCAATCATAATGGTGTATGATTTAATTCAAAACGAAAATGATTCTAGTGTAAATAAGAGGGTTAGTGGGAGCGCACTGACAGTGGCTGTCCTATAAAATAATGATAATACGTCATTTCTTGGAAATGATATCCCATAAAAAATAAATGTCGGCGAAAGCTGGCTTTCGAAATACTCTCCGTGGAACCATACATTGAAAATGTACAAGACCTGGTGTATCATACGCTTTGAGCATATGGATTCACAAACAGGACAATCCGAGTGATAGTCACTGGATTGATGTTAGGAACATCGTTAGTATCTTAGAGAACTAAGGATGCTGTCTTAGTCTATGGAGTATGAGAACTTGAAGTGACTGGGATCACTGTAGCAAGTTTCCTATAACCTATAAGACGACTATAAGTCGCAAACGGTACTATACAGTTTGAATAACGGTGCAGTGAGCTGGAAATATTCGAGCAAGATAACTGTTGCCGAATTAACAACAAATGCGGATTATTGCTGCAGCTGAAGCAGCAATAAGCCATTTGGATCGATAAAAATCTAATTAGATTAGATATAGTTCTGTTAGCAGTGAGCTAGGCGTCAGCACAGGCTAAAGAATTAAAGGTCTCATCGACGATCCAGATATATACTTCTATATCATCTGATTCGTTCGGATCATACATCGTGGCGATGTGATGATCGTGTAAATCGCGTCAGACGATAATTAAGCAAATCCGCTGACGAAAACATTTCCTCAGCAATTTGAGCGAATTGTACATAGTTCGGGTGTTAGACACTCGAGTGACTGGCTATGTGCCAAGTGGGAGATTGTTGGATAATATGACCCATAGCGTCACTATTTGTACAGATCACGGTGTTGTTGTACAAATTAACTATGTGACAAGGAAATTGCACTCTCATCATTTGTGATTAGATCACCATAGATGTATAAATGAAGAGAGGTCCATATGATTAGTTCCTGGATTGAGATGATATGAGACAGTATCAATCCCGAAGGATTAATCATTAAATATCCCTAGCCGAAGTATTATCGAGACTGGACATCGATAATGCGGAATAGGCTAGTATTGCACTTGTGCGCGTTGTGAGGGCACAACGGCATAGTTCTCATATATATAAGTATTGGATACTTATGCAAGTGCGATAGGAGGTGTGTTTCACCGATGGTACGGGAAACAGCTTCGCTCTGGATAGACCCCTCGGAATCCCATTGGTATTATGACTATGTGTCTATGGGAGGCCGAAATCGAGGTAGGTGTGTATAGTCTTAACCTGAGACTTGCATCGCTAATACTTGCGATAATCGGTAGACTTGGTCTTGGTGGTACAGGGCTTTTAACCGGTTCTGTGTACACCGCTTCTGGGTTTATCAGAGAGTCGTAGTGTATTGGGTGTGATGTCGAGACGGAAGTGTCACTTCAGTCATATTGGAGTTGATGTCACGCAGGATACGGTACTAGTGCTCTTGAGTGTTGCGCAACCAATCGGGATATTGTGACCAGGTCATGTATATCCGATTATAGAGACTATGTTACCAGACATCCGACATGTGCTTCGGACGGGGCAGACACTTATCCAGCCCCAGCCCTAGCACGTGATTATCCGATACTGGGCCGATATACACAATACTACGGTATACTACGCTTGATACAGATCTATATATTCCTGTAAGAATATTTCTGGAGAATTGGGTAGGCATGGCGTTTGCTAGAGGCTAACCTTGTCTTGTAAATCGATATAAACGTAGTACGAGGTACTTACGTGTTCGGACAGTCCAACGATCGTATTTACTGCCAACATATCCGGAGATCTCATGGGTCGGTTTCCTGAAGATTCACCGATGACGTATTACTCGCACTTTGATTAATCTGGGATTATTGAAGAGAGAGATATAATTAATCTGGGATTAATTCGATGAGAGAGAAAATTAATCTGGGATTAATTACGGAGATATTTTATCTCGGATAAAATATCGTTAAAGAGAGAGAACGATTAATTTGGAATTAATCGATAAAATTAATATATTTGATATATTAATCGAAATTGGATTTCGACGCGGAATTAAAATTAGATTTTAATTCGGGCGAACGAATTAATTTAGAATTAATTCGTTAGCGACGTGAATAGTGAATTCGCTAGGCGTAATCACTTAATTACGACGCGACGGAAAATTCGTTAATTTGGAATTAGCGAACCCGAGCCCGAGAGTGATTGCGAGCGCATTCGCATTTCGAATTCGAGCGCGGCACGCGAGTCACATCAAGCGTCAAATCGCTAGTCGCGTCAATCGTCAAATTAATTGTCACTTTGAGTGATGTGACTTGACAATATGTCACTTTATTAAAGTGAATAGATGTGATGTGACTTAAAGTTAAAAGTTAATGATGAAAAGCTTTAGTTTTTAACTTTTGACTTTTGAATTAAAAAGGTAAGATATATATGTTTTATTTTATTTACTTGGTAAACGAAATAAAAAATATATATATTAAAACCCTTTTTCTCTCTCTCACATGCAGTACACGGTTTCTCTCATCTCCCTCTCTTTTTCTTCTCATCTCCTTCACGCATGGTGCGATTTTCTCCTTTTGTTCTGGTTTGACCGAGCATTTGAGAAGCAAAGAAGAATACAAGTGCTAGCACACACCTTGAGTGATACATAGGTGATAGGGAAGTGATTCCGTGAGCATGGAAGCTTGAAGCTTTGAGCTTCAATGGAGCTCATCAATGGCCGAACATAGAGGAAGCCGAACCAGCCCCACCGTGCGTCCACAGCAGTTCACAGAAGCCATTGCCGAGCTTGGAGGGAGACAAAATCGCACCTTGTTCTTCATTCATCAAAACCGTTCAATGTGAGTTATGTTTCCGCCTTACTCCTTTGATGTGTTCATACTCGGTTTTTATGCTTGATTTGTTGATCTTTGGGACTTGATTGAACTCCAACAGGATCGCAATACGCAATACTACATATACTACACCTGATAAAGATCACATATTCCTTTAAGAATATTTATGGAGAATTGGGTAGGCACGATGCTTTGCTAGAAGCCAACCATGTCTTGTAAATCGGTAAAAATGTAGTACTAGGTACGTACGTGTTCGGATAGTCCGACGATCGGATTTACTACCAACATATCCAGGGATCTCATGGGTCACTTCCCGAAGATTCATTGATGATGTATGACTCGCACATAATTATCTGGGATTAATTATAAGAGAGAGAAAATTAATCTAGGATTAATTATAGAGATATTTTATCTGGGATAAAATATTATTAAAGAGAGAGGACGTTATTTGGAATTAATCGATAAAGTAATATATTCGATATATTATACGAAATTGGATTTCGACGTGGAATTAAAATTAGATTTTAATTCGGGCGAACGAGTTAATTTAGAATTAATTCGCTAGCGACATGAATAGTAATTTTGCTAGGCATAATTATTTAATTAAATTTGATTTAATTACGTCGCAACGGAAAATTCATTGATTCGGAATTAGCGAACCCGAGCCCGAGAGTGTTTGCGGGCCCACTCATATTTCGAATTCAAGTGCGGCCCATAAGTCACATCAAGCGTCAAATCACTAGTCAATCAAGTGATGGAAGTCACATCACTTTGAGTGAAGTGATGCTTGTCATCATTGATTGATGTGAATAGTTTATGGTGGTTGTTGAGGGCATTAATTGCCATTTTGGCTCCAAAAATTGGTTAACCTTTTTGAAAGGCATATACCAAATTTTGGAAATCATTTTTTGGTAATAGTTTTAGAAACACAAACCAACTCATTCTCTTCCTCTCTTTCTCTACTAGTTTCGCCCAAGGGCCAAAACATTTTTCTTTCTCTCATTTTGCTTCTCTTTGCCAAGAACACCATGAAGAACAAGGAAGATTTGTGGCAAATCTTTCCAATGCTAGCACATAAAGAGTCATCCAAAGGTGATAGGGAAACAAACCCTTGAGCATGGAATCTCAAAACAAAAGCTTGGAGCTTGGAGCACTCAAATAGGGCATGACCAAAAACTTCGAGCACAAATTTTGGGGTTGGCCGAGAGCTTCCATGAAGGAAGAAAGTTTTTGTGTTCGTCGCATCCAAAAGCCGATCATTGTAAGTATGATTCTGCAATACTTCTTTATTGTATTCACATATTTTCATTGCTTGAATGATCTTGGGACTATAGTAGAAACCCAACAGCCGTTGCCGAGGACTTATGTTTCTTTAGTTAGTAATTTTGAAGATATCTAATTTACTTGTATCTAATTTTCCTTATTTTTATTCGTAATTTTTATTTTCTTCTTTTGTTTTTCCGGTGGTTGATATGGATCTTCATTGTGAGATAGAAAGATTACGAGCTTTACTAGAAGAAGATACACCCCAAATCATAGAGTAGCAGTCAAGTTTTCTGAGCCCTGTTGTCCAGCCCAACAATTATCTCTGGATGCCAGAACTAAGCAATACTATATTTGCTCATTAGAACGCAATGGGGAGATGTGTGATATGCGATGGTGAACCAAAATCATCAGAGGAAGATCATATGATTGACATGCTCAAAGATTGGTTCAAGAAACAAGATGAAAAGTTGGATACAATGCTTGAAACATACCAGAATCAATTCGAAAGTATTTAGAGACAATCAGCATCCATTCAGAGACTGACAGATCAAATCAAACAAATAACAGAAAACAAGAGCTATATACCTCAAGAAGCGAATGAAACTGACAAAGCCTTCGATTACCAAGCATTTCACAATGACACCTTGACATAAGAAGAGGCTGAGCAGTATCAAGTACCAGAGGTATCAGTTCAGGAGCCCAAACCAATAATGTCTCTGTTTGATTTTTATTTAGATTCTGACGAGGATGAAGAAGCTTAACTGTTAGTACCAACTACAGCAACAAATGAGGATGAAATTCTGTATCCTCAAAATGAAGATCTTGGAGCGTCCATTGTACAAATGTTTGAAGAAGATCTACTTGAGCCAGTCATATCAGATGATGAAGACCTAAAATCTGACAGCCTTGTACATCCTCAGGTTGACACTTATGGAGAATGCTTTTCACAGATGACAGATGAAAAGCTGAATGAGGAAATTTTAAAATACATTTGTGAAGAAAAGGTGGAGTAAGAAGCAGAGCAAATGGAGGAGAAAAAGTCTGAACAAGTTAAAGATCTCGGACATTCAAGAGAAATATCACTATTTTGGGGAGAACAAATTAAACGTATCGCCCAAAAGCTTGACAGAATGGAACTCTCATTCCAAGTCAAGCATCATACAAGACCTTCTGATTTTCATTCTTTCTTTTCAGGAACCATTGGAGCAACAAAGATCAAAAAGATGGCACGAGCATTGAATGAGACAAAATTCTTTTTTCCATTTTACTATTGGAAGAGACCATTTAAAAGTAATGCTCATGGGATTGTCTTTAATCGGACATCCAAAACGATGCTAAAACCTCATTGACAGATAGATTTTAGTTACGTCTGGTTGAAGACGAAAAATTTAGCGCTACAGGGAGGCAACCCATGCAATAATTTTATTTTATTTTAATTTTTATTGTTTTATGTATACATGTTGTAGAATTTTTAATTTTATGTTATTTTTGCAGGGAAAATAAAGACGAAATATTTTTAAGACAAAGCAAGCAGTGCAAGTGGGATTTTCATGAAATAAATTTGACAAAATCGCGAGTATAAAAAGTCAATCCAGTAAAGACGGCTGAGTAAGGAGTCAGCTCTTGAGACGCGTCCTAGGGGATTTATTCGTCGAAAGACTTGATTTTGCAAAAAAAAAAAAAATCGCATCGCGATATGACAGACCTGCAAGTCGCGACACTCCAAGCCCTAAATTCAGAAACCCTAACCCTAAAGCCAACGTCGCGATGCAAGAACAACTTACGAGTCACGACGCGCTTTCGATATCTGCACTTAAAATAGTAGCCGCCGGTCATTTTGCTCTTCCCCAATTTCAACTTTTCAGGATTTTCTCTCAAAAATCACCAAAATTTCGGCCTCCCAAACACAAAATCATCAACCAAATCCACTAAAATGCATCAAATCACATTATTAGACACCAAACTTCCATCCATTTCCTTCAATTTCTCCCACAACCGAAATCCACAACTTCTCTATTGGCAGACTCAGTTATGCAAAACAACATAGAACCATCTTCATCACTCAAAATCAGTGTTCTTCATCACATTCTGGTTCATTTTTCCCTTAATTTTCATTTCTTGGTTATTATTTTTGAAAATGGAACCGTGAAAAAGAAGTGCTTTAACAGATTTTATGGCTTTGTTAGATTAAGTTGAATTTATGAAACGATTGAGATTTGAGGTTCTGTAATTTGTGTTGTGTGATTATTTGAAGTGTTGAGGATTTTCGGTTTTGATAAAATCTGTATAATTGAGAGTGAAGTGAAGGAGAAAAAAAAATTTTGAAGTGCTAAGTTTTAGGTTGAATTTTAGGGATATTTGAGCTTTTAGACTAGACTCTGTCAAATTTTTTCTGAAAAATTTGAAATGGCACCAAAGAGATCTAGGGCTTCAGCATCTGCCGGACCTAGTTTTGATGCTACTAAATTTGTCTCGGTAGACGCAGAGAGAAAATATTTGATAAGGGAATGAGAAACAAGGTAGCTATTATGGAGAGGGGTTTTGAAATAAACCCCGGACTATTCCTTGAGATTGATAGGTTTATTACAATCAGGCACATGCAAAAGCTTTGCCAGTAGCCCTGAATCGCTTGTATCTTGATTGTACGTGAGTTTTACGCTAATGCGCCCGAGTATCATGTGAATGTTGTGATGGTTATAGGACAACAAGTAACATTTGATGCTACAACCATTAATAGGTTTTATGGGCTGCCGGACATTGAAGCTGATGAGTATTCAGTGGTAAGGAATGAGAAAGATATCACTCACCTGACAAAGATCATGTTTATCCCCAATGCTACGTGGGAAATGAGTAGCAGCGGGTGATGAGTGGTAATTATATCACTATTTCCCACTCATTTAACCTAATATTTTATATAGTTTCTCGAGTTTTTATGAACGTTTTGATGTGTTTTGGTTTATTTTATAGATAAAAATAATATTGGGACTTAATGGAATCAACTCGGGGCTAAAATGATGAAATTCAGAGAAAAAAAGTCAAAAATGAAAATTTAATGTACGCGTCACGAAGTGCAGTCCTAAATTCCAATTTTGCGCAAGTTTGGTATTTTGGCCATAAATTTTTCATCCGATATCTGATTGAGCTGATTCAAGTTGCAGATTAAAAAAGACTCAAAGATCTACAACTTTGAAAAATATTTTCGAATTCTGAAGTTTTCAAGACCAAAATTAATGAATAATCCAATATGTTTTGTATAATTACTAAAGTCATTATAAAAAAATAAAAAAAAATGGAAAATGACAATTTACAATTGTCAAACATGCATAAAACATGCTTGCATGTTTTATGGAGTGTTTTGTGGAGTGTCTTATGGCATGTTTGGTGGAGTTTTTGGTGGAGTGTTTGGTCGAGTGTTTGGTGGAGCAATTGGTGGAGAAATTGGTGGAAGCCTTTAGATTTAGCTATAAATACCAAGCCATTTAATTTGTAATTCTCATGCTTTCCTTAGGTTTTTGTAAGGAATTTAAGGATTGCATCTTGTTTTTTTATTTTTTGTAATTTAAATTATGTATTTTTATTTTCAGTAATAGTAGTAGTTTCTTTTCTTTTCTTTTTCTTTATGTTTTGTAGTTAGATTTCCGCTGGGGGAAAGGTGAAGCTTTTTTATTTTAGTTTAGATCAATCTCACTTAATTATAATATAGAAATTATAATTCAACATAAAAGGTTTACCGCCTTAATGGCTGGTTTAATTTATTTGACATAATGTGAAACCGCCTATATGGCCGGTCTTTAGGTGACAGATGATTACCACCTATATGGTTGGGTTTTGGACAAATAATGACACCGCCTTTATGGTCGGTTGGACTTAATTGTAAATCTGACTTAATAAAGATACTGTCTATATGGTCGGTGTTAGTGTTCCTAGAACCTGCCAATGATCTCTAAGAGTGATTTGTGTGTGAATATTACCAAAGGGAGTTGTGGAATACTCACATTGATAGGTTGAAGTTCAAAAAATTTTCTTCTTTGTTGGATGTGTTTGAAGCTTTAGAGCTTGAGATCGAGTTCCAAACTCTCGGATTAGTCTCCATATCACATTCCTTTAAGTCTTTAATGTGCTAGCAATGTATAATTTTGAAACAAAATTCCATGGGAGAGAGCAAGTGTATTCGGCCAAGGAGGGAGAGAAAAGGAAAAAAATTGTTCATTCATTTTGATTTCCAAAATCATAAAGCATTTACCAAATCCTAGTTTGGTACATGTCATTCAAAAATGAATAAACAATTACAAAGTGTGTTGAGATTAGGTTGAGTAAAAAACAAGTAAAATAAGTTTTACACTCAAGCTAAAACAACTTCCATCACATGTCAAACTTGTGATGTAAGTCAAGTGGGTCTCCCACCACTTGAAAATTCCGAATTTATGTCGAACAATCTCAACGCAAAACTTCGCTCGGGCTCGGGTTGGTTTAATTCCGAATTAACAAATTTTCTATTGCGACTTAATTAAATCCAATTTAATTAAATAATAATACCTCGTAATATTATTATGTAAGTCGCTTACGAATTAATTCTAAATTAATTCGTTCGCTTGAATTAAAGTCTAATTTTAATTCCGCTTTGAAATTCGATTTCATCTAATATATCTAATATATTATTTTACCCTAATTAAATAAATTAAATAGTAAAGTCTAATTTCACTATTGAATTTACTTTACTGATTAATTCTAATTTACTCGCGTTCTCTCTTCTCGACGAATTTAATCCAAGATAAATTCTCGATGCAATTAATCTCATATTAATTATTTCTCATTAATTAATCCCAGATTAACTTAGTGCCGTAATTAATCCCAAATTAATTTTCTCTCTCATTATTCATCCCAGATTAATTCTGTTCGAGTCAAATATAATCGGTGAATCTTCGGGAGACGACTCAAGAGATCCCTGGATATGTTGGTAGTAAATACGGTCATCGGACTATCCGAATACGTGCGTACCTAGTACCACGATCTTACCGATTTACAAGACATGGTTAACTTCTAGCAAAGTACCGTGCCTACCTAATTCTCCAGAAATATTCTTTAAAGGAATATGTAATCTTTGTCAGGGTAGTATATATAGTATTGGATATTACAATCCAGTATCAGATGTCACATGCTAGGCCTGGGGCTGGAATTGTTTCTGCCCCGTACGAAGCACATATCAGATCTCTGGTAACTAGTCTCTATAATCGGATAATCATGACCTTGTCATATTATCCCGATAGCTGCAGCATACAAGAGTACAAGTTCTGTATCCAACGTGATCACCATCTCCATATGACTGAAGTGATACTTCCATCTTGACATCACACCCAATACACTATGATTCTCAATTTACCCAGAAGAGGCGTACACAAAACCTGTTAAAGCCCCGGACGACCAAAACCAAAGTATATTGATTGCCGCAAGTATTAGTGATGCAAGTCTCAGGTTAAGACCAAATACACCTACCCTGATTCAGATTCCCATAGACACATAGTCATACTACCAACGGGATTCCGAAGGTTCTATCCAGAGTGAAGCTGTTTTTGTACATCGGTAAAAAGAACCTCCTATTACACTTACATGAGTGTCCTATACCCAAATATATGAGAACTCTGTTGTAACGCTTCCATAACACGCACAAGTGTAATACTAGCCTATTCTGCATTATCGATGTCCAATCTCGATAATACTATGACTAGGGATATTTAATGATAAACCTTACATGGATTAATATTGTCTCATATATTATTAATCTGGTATTAATCATATGGACTTTTATCATTTATATATCCCGGTAATCCAATCACAAATGATAAAAGAGCAATTTTCTTTGTCACATAGTTAATTTGTACAACAACACCATGTTCTGTACAAATAGTGATGCTATGGGTCATAATTGTCCAACAATCTCCCACTTGGCCTATAGCCAATCACTCAAGTGTACTACACTTGAACTATGTATGGGTCGCTCCAACTTCTGCTAAGAAACAGCTTTCGTCAGCAGATTTGTAAGGTTATCATCTGATGCATTTTATTCGATTATCAATCGCCACGATGTATGATCTACAAATCAGATGAAATAATTGAAGTACATACTTGTATCATTGATGAGACCGTGGTTCATCGGCCTGTATTGTAGCTAGCTCAGCTGCTAACAGAACTACTCCTAATCTAATAGGAATATTATAGATCCAAAATGCTTCTTTTGCTGCCTAGCTGCAGCAAATTTGCTTTTGTTTTTTGTGTTGGACAATTATGACCCATAGTGTCATTATTTGTAAAAGACATTGTGGTTTTTGTACAAATTAACTATGTGACAATGGAAATTGTATTTTATCATTTTGTAATTTGATTACTGAATATATAAATGATAAAAGTCCTTATAATTTGTTCCGGATTATAAGATATGAGACAATATCAATCCACAAAGGTTTAATCATTAAATATCCCTAGTCGTAGTATTATCGAGACTGGACATCGATAATACAGAATAAACTAGTATTGCACTCGTGCGTGTTATGGAAGCGTAACGGTATAGTTCTCATATATTTAAGTATTGGATACTTATGCAAGTGTGATATGAGGTTGTGTTTACCGATGGTACGGAAACAGCTTCGCTCTGGATAGACCCCTCCGAATCCCATTGGTAGTATAACTATGTGTCTATGGGAGTCCAAATCAGGGTAGGTGTATTTGATCTTAACCTGAGGCTTGCATCGTTAGTACTTGCGACAATCAATACGCTTTAGTTTTGGTCATCCGGGACTTTAACAGGTTCTGCGTAACCTCTTTTGGGTTATTGAGAATCGTAGTGTATTGGGTGTGATGTCAAGATGGAAGTATCACTTCAGTCTTATGTAGATGATGATCACACAGGGATACAGAATTGGTACTCTAATGTGTTACAACCATCGGGATAATATGATAAGGTCATGATTATCCCATTAAAGAGACTAGTTGCTTATTATCCGATATATGCTTCGTACGGGGCATACACTATTTCAGCCCCAGGCCTTGCATGTGACATCTGATACTGGATCGAAATACGCAATACTATGTATACTATGCCAGACATAGATTATATATTCCTTTAAGAATATTTCTGGATAATTGGGTTGGCACGGTGCTTTGCTAGAAACCAACCATGTCTCGTAAATCGGTAAGAGCGTGGTACCGAGTATGCACGTGTTCGGATAGTCCGATGATCGGATTTACTGCCAATATATCCATGGATCTCATGGGTCGCTTCCCGAAGATTCACCGATGACGTATGACTTGAACATAATTAATCTATGATTAATTACAGAGAGATTTTATCTGGGATAAAATACTATTAGAAGAGAGTGAACGATTAATTCAGAATTAATCGATAAAATAATATATTCGATATATTAAATGAAATTTGATTTCGTAACGGATTTAAAATTAGATTTTAATTAGGGCGAATGAATTAATTTAGAATTAATTCACGAGAGACGTGAATAGTAATTTTACTAGGCATAATTATTTAATTAAATTTAATTTAATTACGTCGCAACGGAAAATTCGTTAATTCCAAATTAACGAACTCGAGCCTGGAATGTGTTTGCGGGCCCACTCGGATTTTGAATCAAGTGGGACCCACAACAAGTCACATTATTAGTCATTTGCTTAACTTTATTTGATGGAAGTTAGTATAGCTTTATGATAACTTTTTATACACATTTTGTAAAGGTGAAAGACTTTTACCAACTTTGGATTTTGTATATATGACTTTTGATTTGGAAAATCAATAACAAGTCAACATTTTACACAAATTTAAAAAAACACTTCTCTCTCTCCCAATTCACCATTTTCGTGAACCTCTCCAAAGGGAAGAAAAATTGTTGCTTTTTTTTTCTTTCAAGCTAGCACTTCCAAGAATCATACTAAGGTGTTAGGGAAACATTCCCTAGATTTTGGAATCCATCTCAAAGCTTGGAGCTTCAACACAAATTCAAAGAGAAGATCTTGAGCACTTCTCAAATGAAATTTTTGTTATCAACACATCTTATAACCGATCAAAGTGAGTATATTTCCGCTATTCTCCTTTAGTAATCAAACTTTTATTATGCTTGATTTGATCTTGGGATGAGCTTAGAAAACCAACAATGGTATCATGAGCCTTATTGAACATGGAATTGAATTTTGGGTTCTTAATCTTGCTTTGGGTATTTTTATTTGAGCATGTTTTGATCAAATTATTTGTTTGAGTATGCTTATATATTGATAACTTAGAGTTCTGAATAATCAATTTGATGAAATTAATTGGATTAATTTTTCCCAAATTATAAGGCATGGCCGAATATGATAGTGCCCTAAAGTCATGGTAATTTTTGTTTTTTGACCATTTATGTGTTTAAATGCATGATATATATATAATATATATATATATATTATATATATATATATATATTGATTTGTGATTAATTGGATTGAAATAAAAAATCGAATATAAAATCTCAAATTGCGTGACTTGGATAGCTGGTTAATGACTTGATTTTGTTTCAATAAT
This sequence comes from Zanthoxylum bungeanum, assembly GCA_019454045.1. NCBI lineage: Eukaryota > Viridiplantae > Streptophyta > Magnoliopsida > Sapindales > Rutaceae > Zanthoxylum > Zanthoxylum bungeanum. The sequence continues at coordinate 50,599 of SKCR01025390.1, forward strand.
GTTGACATGAATTGAAAATATTAATGCATGATTAATTAATTAAATTGATGTTTTGGAAATGTTAATTTAAATAATAATTTGTGCAATACACTTTAATTAATTAAATTGTGAATTTTAGAAAATTAGAATTTAATTAATTGGGCTTAATTTGGAATTGGGCTAAATTGTTGTATTTGGGCCTAATGGGCTTGGTTGGGCCAAGTTGGTTTAGGACAATTGGATTGTATCCCAATTGGGCCTTAACAATTCCATTAAGTCCAAATATAACAAATAGGCCTTTAAATATTTAATTGGGCCTAATGGGTCAAAATTGATTTCTTGACAAATAGGGTGATTCCTTTATTGGGCCTTGGTATTTGGGTTTGACCCATATTGACCAAAGCCCATGCCTTAAGAAATTAATTGAAAGTCTATTGGACTTTAATTAAATGAACATTGGATGTTAATTGAGCTTTGAGACCCATTAAGATTAGATTTAGAATCTAAGTCGTAAATGTGCATTAAAAAGTGTAATTATTTAATTTGGAATTAAATATAGAATTAGTATTGAATGCAAATTAAATTGAATTTAAAATTATAGTTCAATATAATTCAAGAATTGGTAATTTGAGTATAGTAGGCACTGTATTTTTCATATGAGTCCCGATGATAAGTCTCACATGGAAGCACTACCATTTAAGTTGTGGAAGTCGCGGGAAACGAACGTCGGAAGGGAAAATTCAGAAATCAGTACCCTGTTGGATTTAATTTGTTTGCTTAGCTTCGGGTTTGTTCGTTAGGCCTCTGTTTTAAAATTTATCCCTAGCCCAAACCCTAAACAGACACACGACCTCACTCGCTCTCAACTATACCCCTCTCTGGATAACTCACGTCATTTCTTCTTCTCACTCATTCACGGATTCACACAAAGAAAATGACACCCTAGACTCTCATCTCTCACGCCTTTCCTCCCTCCCTAGCTTCTCATACATGCACCCCCCTTCAAATTCTAGCCATTCACGCCTAATAACACTAATCCAGCAAGCCATAATACTCCTCACTTCAAACAAACCCTCACTGCCCCTTTCACGTACGCAAGCCATGCACACGTAAAACACTAAATAAACCCTACACTCTTGGCACTTCACAAGCACACAATTCTTTCACGTCTCTCTCTCACACTCACCTCACAACACACACTAACTATGCACAAGAAGCCAAAACAAACCTAGCCCACCACGTGAAGACCACAACAAGCAACTCACATCCCACTTTCAACAAAGCAATTAAATAACCCCCACCAACAGCCCCGCCCCCCCCAATTAAATGACCTTCCTCTAAGTCAAATACACCACATCAACCTTCCCAAAAAACAAAGTAATTAAATAACCCCTCCATCAATGCAATCCACCAACAACCACAACCCTCTTCTATAAGAAGCAAACCCAACTGTTCTTCCCCTAGCTCACCCACGCCCAAGCACCCATACAGCACCAAAGAAACTCATGGCAGTTACAAAAACCCTAAACCAGACTCACGGATCTTCCTCTCTATCTTCTCTTCACTCGACATCCCCAATCAACAATAAACACAACTCTAATAGCTCTCGGCTGGGCTGATTCAACACACATCCTCTCTAACCTCTCCCTCCACGCCTTTCTTTATTCTCTCATTAAACCACACAACAACCTCCACTAGACAAGACCACTCGTATCTATCTCCCTCTCTCTTCTCGACAAATCCTCAACCTGAATCAGACCATTCATATCATTCTCTTTCTCTCGATAACAAACCCTAAGACTCTCTCTCTGGATCTTCTTCTTCATGCACACCTCTCCCTTGAACCCTAGGAACCTGCTCTCTCTCTCTCAGCATGCATGAGTAAATAAACCTTCCACTCATCTCACTCCACTCACAGCATAGATCCTAAATACACGCACAGCCCTCACTCTCGGCAAAGCAACCCACATTCACTCACAACACTTTACTAACACACGTCACACACATAAGCAGCCATCACGTCCCCTAGTAGTACTACCACACTGCCTCACCCCATGACCGAAAACTGAACAACAAAACAGCCAGCGAGCCTACCCTCCATGTGAGCCCTCAATGCCTGAAATAACAACCCTCACCAACCTACCAAACACCTCTCCACGCATCAACACACACAATAAACTTCATGCCCCCATAACCAACCTTTCACCTCATCACTGCATGATCAAACAAGTCCATAAACCCTCATGCAGACCCCACCTTCAACACATAAACAACAAAACCCAAACTGCCGTGAACCGAACCCTAAACGCCTTTGACCTTCCACGCATGTAGGTTCCATGTACAAACAATCAGCGTGGGCATGAAACCTGAAGCCATCTGGATGTGAGTAAACTACCCCTTCACGGCCAAACAACAAATGCAAATCAGCCATCTGCCTTCACCGAAATAGTACCTAAAACAACCCCCACAAAATTGTCCCAAAACACTACCAAACTGACCAAAATCACCCCTGAAAATAGTCGATAAAATAATCCAAAATAACAGTCGAAAACAGTGAAAATAGCGACTGAAAACAGAGAAACCAACGAGTGGAAATAGAGAAAATAGCGAGCGGAAAAAGTGAGTGGAAACATAGAAAATAGCGAGTGAAAACACATGAAATAGCTAGCGGAAATAGTGAGCGGAAACAGTGAGTGGAAACAGAGAAAACAGTGAGTGAAAATAGTAAACCAGTGAAAACAGTGGAAACGCTAACCCTTCCGGCGACGTCTCAATGTACTCCCGAAAAGCGACTTAAAAGGTAAGGCCTGAGGGCACCCTTTGTTATATTTTATTTTGTTATCCCGGACACGGCATGCTTCGTTGGACGTGGAATACGTCCAACCAGGTATGCGAAACCCTACATTGAAAATGGCCAAATTCTTTGGTCATATATTTCATTATTCAACATTTATTTCATGTTATTTGTCTTTTTAGTATTTCGCTTTTAATTTACAATTATTGTTGTTTTATTGTTCCGTATGTGTTAATTTAAAGTTCTCATGAGTTGTGTGCTTACCGCTATTCCGACTTATTTTTATGCATGCAAACTTAGGTCAAATTTGAACTTAGATGTATATTACTTCTACGAATGTATGTTGCGTAGACCTGGTTAAATTATTGTACAAATCCGTTCATTACAAGTGACATAAGTAAGAGACCATTCTGAACCCAATGGTTTAAGGTCTTCCCTTGCGAGGGGTGAGTGCGGCCTTAAATCATTTCCCTGTTCACACTGGGTGGCGACTCCCTTATTCTCCAGTTTAGTCCCTCACGGGCTACACCATACTCCCGGCCGGGTCGCGAGCCTGGAACAGCGTCGCCAATTTCTGTGTCCTACAGTCTGGCGACTGCATTGGGGATAGAGAATCGGCCCTGAAATGATATCTTGTAATGTTTGTGATTTGTGCTTTAATTAACAATGTCTACAGTGGTTGGAGGGGTTTAATCAAAGCCATTATTAAGGCTAGGTGATGGTTTGGTGTCTTCCTTCATTCACTACCTTTCTATAAGGAAAAGCTATGAAGGCACCTAGATAATCGTTACCCGTAGCTCACTCTGACAGACTAATTTGGAGGACTTATTCTTTATTCCTGTCACCAATGCAATAAGAGCCTAAGAGGCTTGGGTATTTAAGAGAGTTTGCTCCACCCTCCCCCTGGGGAATCTTCAATAAGAAATCCATTTGACAGTCAGTCATACATCATCACTCATTGGCACGTACCTTAGCGTATAAAAAGTGGTGCGCTCACTTGGTCGCTCGAACCCTTGAGTGGGGAGACCTAGTTGTGGGCAATCCTTCGCCAGCGGAAGCCTTTATCTATACCCCTATAAACCCGCATGTGAATCGTAGTTGTATGGCTAATAGAAAATGTCCTTTTATGCTTGTATTTGAGATCATCGTCATTTGATTCGTTTGGACTTCTTGTCAAGAGTTATGAACTTGTTGGGCCATTTAAACTGGGACGAGTTCGTGTCATTTGACAATTGGGCCAAAGCTTCTAAAATAACGATGGGCCGTTTTGTATTTTTGCCTCTTATCATATGAAGTTGTTTAGCCATGTTATCACAAAAGTGTAAACCTGTTGGAGAACTTGTTTAGCTTCTAAGCCAAAGATTATGTGGATCGCTAGAGAAGACAGCTTCTGAAGATGCAAAATTGGCCCTCGGAGAAGGACCAGATCAAAATGATCATCAAGGGCACCAAGCCCTCTATTTATAGCAAGCTGAGGAGGATGACCTCTATGATTGGTGATTTTTGACAGTGTTGAGGGAGACTGTTATGGACATTGAGGAGGAAAAAGCTGAGAACAGGAAGTTTTATGGCCATAATAGAAGGACTTTTGGGGGGCTTTCTGAGACCAAGCCCGCTATTGTTGAGGTTGCAACCGTCGGAAATAGGTGATTCTCCAATCTTGGTAGATCTTTTTCAAAGGTGTTTGAAAAGCTGATGATGCAAGGACTTCTAAAACCTTTAGAACCTAGGCCATTTCCGAACCCTGTGCCACCGCACATCAACCTAAACCTGTATTGTTATTTCCATAAAGAAAAAAGGCCATGACACCGACAACTGCACCCGCCTTAGGCATGAGATCCAAAACCTCATTGACTCCCATAAAATACCCGATCCGGAAAAAGAACAACCCAACACACACATGAACCCTTTACCTAACTACCACTCCGTTCTACCACCCACCTACATGATCAATTCCGGCCTACCCGAAAACTTTGTCCTCCAAACTCTCAACCACCAAGATTTTTACATGGGGATAGGAGATGGCAGTAGTGAAGAATCATAGACTGAGGAAGAAGACAATACCGTAGACAATTAAGATGTTTTCCCTGGTTTATTTGATTACAATCCTGCATTTTAGATAATAAAGACATTGATTTTGCCTACTTGTTCGAGTTTTTCCTCAATAGTTAAAGCATTAGTCCAGTGATGACATTGTTTACTGTAGGGAGAAACCTTAGAAACGATAAGTACGAGATGTGCTCTCATCCGGTATTCTGGGTAGTTGATCTCGGCTAGACTCGCGAGCACTAGTTGGAGAGATGGCGGATCAGTGAATGACCGTTTGCCTAGATGTCCATCATGGTTTACTTATGTTACGATATATGATATGGTTGGAAACGGAGAAAAATTCTCTGAAAAGAGAAAAAAATAGACCATCTATAACCGATAAGCGTGAAGATACCCATGAGCGAGTATTAGGACCACCATGAGGAGAAATGCTACCTTAAAGGGTAGGTGTGTAAAAAAAGAGAAAGAAATAAAAGAGAAAAAGAAAAAAAGAAAAATGAAAAAGAAATTTCAAAAATGAAAAGAAAGAGACAAAAGAAAAAAGAAGAAAACCATATCATGTTGAGTACGAAGAAATAATTACAGAGTATGATCAAGACATCTAGGTTGGTTTGACCCATTGATCCCATTCTTTAAAACAAAATCATCGAGTTAGTTTACTTAAGGACCAAGCTGTAAAATAACTTTAGCGCACACACACTTTGAGTCTGGTTCAGATCGTTTATTCAAACGGTCATATTTGATTTGCATCAAGTACTTTGAATGCTCTCTGGTTTCGACACTAGGCATTCTTTGAGGACGATAATATGTGTAACTATTGGGACTATTTCGTAAAAGGTAATATGGTATGTTGATATGGAATGTCACATCACATGATCTACTTTAACCTAGTGCAAGAAATGAATAGCAGAAAGCTAAACCAAGACTGGGGGCGACCAGTCTACCACCTCGCAAATAAATGACATAACGGGAACTTGAGCTATGAGACAAAAGAAAACTGAGCAATCACCAGAAGAGAATTGACAGAAAGAAACTGTAATCAGACCCAGGGGGCGACCAAAGACTTTTATAGGCAAGAAGCATCGAGGATCACAAGGAAGACCTAACCCATCGGAATAGGAAACACATTCATGCATGCATGCATACACGTCATACACACGCAATCTTTGTCTTGTTTTTTTTCCACAGGTTTTAAAGAAAATGAAAAAGCGGCAAATACAAGCCAACCAAAAATAGCAACACACCATCAACTGTTTGGGAATAAAGCCCATAATCAACATAGTTCGGGAACAAAGCCCACATTCAGTACAGCTCGGGAACAAAGCCCACAGTCAACATAGTTAGGGAAAAATCCCACATTCAGTAAGCTCAGGAATAAAGCCCACATTCAGCACAGTTCAGGAACAAAGCCCAGGGAATAAAGGCTACCATCAACAGTTTGGAAATAAAGCCTATAATCAACACAATTCGGGAACAAAGCCCAGGGAATAAAGCCCACAATCAACAGTTTGAGAACAAAGCCCACGGTCAACATAGTTCGGGAACAAAGCCCACTCTCTGCACAACTCAGGAATAAAGCCCACAGTCAGCTCCATTCGGGAACAAAGCCCAGGGAATAAAGCCCACATTTAGTGCAGCTCAGGAACAAAGCCTATAGTCCACACAATTTAGGAATAAAGCCCACAGTCAACGCAGCTCAGGGAATAAAGCCCATATTCAGTACAGCTCGGGAACAAAGCCCATAGTCTACACAGCTCGTGAACAAAGCCTACACAGTTCGGGAATAAAGCTCATAGTCAACACAGTTCGGAAACAGAGCCCACATTCAACACAGCTCGAGAACAAAGTCCACAGGTTGTTGAAGAACAAAGGCCAGTGGTCAAAAGAACCTCACCATCACATTCAGCACAACGGGAACAAAGCCCAGGGGAACAAAGCCCACTCTCTACACAACTCAGGAACAAAGTCCACATGTGGTTCAGGAACAAAGCCCAGGGGTCAAAAGTACCTCACCATCACATTCAGCACAATGGGAACAAAGCCCACTTTCTACACAGTTCAGGAACAAAGCCCACAGGTGGTTCGGGAACAAAGCCCAGGGGTCAAAAGCACCTCGCCATCACATTCAACACAACGAAAACAAAGCCCAAGGAACAAATCCCATGGAATAAAGCTTGCAGATGGTTCAGGAATAAAGCCTAGGGGTCGACGCACCTTACCATCATATCAGTCCAGTTCGGTAGTAATTCATAGAGATCACAACATCTTGCAGGGATGAACCTCAGGGGTCACAGCACTTCACCACCAGATCAACTCAGCAACAGGAAAGTCAAACGGCAGCTGGTAAGTCAGGGTCCAGGCCCACATCGTCAGAGTTTTGGAATGAATCCTAGGGTCGAGGCCCATCTTATCAACAATTTTGGGAATGAATCCCAGGGTCGAGGCCCACTTCATCAGCAGTTTCGAGAATGAATCCCAAGGTCAAGGCCCACTGTATTATCAGCTTCGGGAATGAATCCCAGGGTCGAGGCCCACACATCAGCTACAGTTTCGAGATGCGTCCCATGGTTTGAGGCCCACTGCATCACTCACCGGGAATGGCGCTTCGGGAATGAATCCTAGGGTCGAGGCCCACTACATCACTCACCGGGAATGGTACTCCGGGAATGGAGCACGGGTTGAGGCCACATCATCATCAACTCGTCAGGAATGGCCTTCGGGAATGAATCCCAGGGTCGAGGTCCACTGCATCACTCGCTGGGAATGATGCTCTGGGAATGGAGCACGGGTTGAGGCCCACATCATCATCACTCGTCGGGAATGGCGCTCTGGGAATGGAGCACGGTTTGAGGCCCATATCATCATCGCTCGCTGGGAATGGCGCTCCGGGAATGAAGCACAGGTTGAGGCCCACATCATCATCAGTTTCGGGATGCGTCCTAAGGTCGAGGGCCACTGCATCATCAACTCATTTCAAAGCAATAGGCAAGTCAGGTGGCAGCTGGCGAGCTAGGTAAGTTAAAATGCATTGCATAACTTTGATAGGATTTTCATTGTCACACACTGCACAAATCCCATCAAGTGGGGGTCACTGTAGGCACTATATTTTTGCATATACGTCCCCGATGATGAGTCTCACATGGAGGCACTACCCTTTAAGTTGGGGAAGTCGCGGGAAACGGACGTCGGAAGGGAAAATTCAGAAATTAGTACCCTATTGGATTTAATTTGTTTGCTTAGCTTCGGGTTTGCTCGTTAGGCCTCTGTTTTAAAATTTATCCCCGGCCCAAACCCTAACGACACACACACGACCTCGCTCGCTCTCACCTATACCCCTCTCTGGATAACTCACGTCCTTTGTTCTTCTTACTTATTCACGCATCACACAAAGAAAATGACACCCTAGACTCTCATCTCCTCTCACGCCTATCCTCTCTTCCTAGCTTCCCATACATGCGCCCCTTCAACTTCTAGCCATTCATGCCTAATAACACTAATCCAGCTAGCCACAATACTTCTCACTTCACACAAACCCTCACTGCCCCTTTCACGTACGCAAGCTATGCACACATAAAACACCAAATAAACCCTACACTCTCGGCACTTCACAAGCACACAACTCCTTCACGTATCTCTCTCACACTCACCTCACGCACACATTAACTATGCACAATAAGTGAAAACAAACCTAGCCCACCACGTGAAGACCACAACAAGCAAATAACATCCCACTTTCAAAAAAACAATTAAATAGCCCCCACCAACAGCCCCTCAATTAAATGACCTTCCCCTAAGTCAAATACACCACATCAACCCTCCACCAAACAACAAAGTAATTAAATAACCCCTCCATCAATGCAATCTACCAACAACCTCAACCCTCTTCTATAAAAAGCAAAGCCAACCGCTCTTCCCCTAGCTCACCCATTCCCGAGTACCCATACAGCACCAAAGAAATTGACGATAGTTACAAAAACCCTAAACCAGACTCACACATCTTCCTTTATATCTTCTCTTCACTCGGCATCCCCAATCAACAACAAATACAACTATAATAGCTCTCGGCTGGGCTGATTCAACACACATCCTCTCTAACCTCTCCCTCCATGCCTTTCCTTCTTCTCTCATTAAACCACACATCAACCTCCAATAGACAAGACCACTCATATCCATCTCACTCTCTCTTCTCGATAACCCTCAACCTGAACCAGACCAGTCGCATCATTCTCTCTCTCGATAATAAACCCTAAGACTCTCTCTCTGAATCTTCTTCTTCATGCACACCTCTCCATTGAACCCTAGGAACATGCTCTCTCTCTCTCTCGGCATGCATGAGTAAATAAACCCTCCACTCTTCTCACTCCACTCACGGCATAGATCCTAAATACACGCACAGCTCTCACTCTCGGCAAATCAACCTTTACTCACTCACGACACTTTACTAACACACGTCACACACATAAGGAGCCCTCACATCCCCTAGCAGCACTGCCACACCCTTGACCAAAAACTGAGCAATAAAACAGCCAGCGAGCCAGCACTCCAGGTGAGCCCTCAACGCATAAAACAACAACCCTCACCAACATACCAAACGCCTCTCCACGTATCAACACACATAATAAAATTCACGCCTCCATAACCAACCTTTCACCTCATCCCTGCATGATCAAACAAGTCTATAAACCCTCACGCATACCCCACCTTCAAATAATAAACAACAAAACCCAAACTACCGTGAACCAAACCCTAAGCGCCCTTGACCTTCCATGCATGCAGGTTCCATGTACAAACAATCAGCGTGGGCGTGAAACATGAAGCCATCTAGACGTGAGTAAACTACCCCTTCACGGCCAAACAACAAACACAAATCTGCCCTCTGCCCTCACCGAAATAGTCCCTAAAACAACCCCTCAAAATAGTCCCAAACCACTGCCAACAATGACCAAAATCACCCCTAAAAACAGTCCAGAAAATAACCCAAAATACCAGCCCAAAACAGCAAAAATAGTGAGTGAAACTAGAGAAAACAACGAGTCAAAATAGAGAAAACACGAGCGAAAATAGTGAGTGGAAACATAGAAAATAGCGAGTGGAAACTGAGAAAATAGCGAGTGAAAACAGAGGAAACAACGAGTGGAAATAGAGAAAATAGCGAGTGAAAATAGTAAACCAGTGAAAACAGCGGAAACGCTAACCCTTCCGGTGATGTCCCAACGTACTCCCGAAAAAGTGACTTAAAAGGTAGGACCTGAGGGCACCCTTTGTTATATTTTATTTTGTTATCCCGGGCACGGCATGCTTGGTTGGACGTGGAATACGTCCAACTGGGTATGCGAAGCCCTACATTGAAAATAGTCAAAATATTTGGTCACATATTTCATTATTTGACATTTATTTCATGTTATTGGTCTTTTTAGTATTTGGCATTTAATTTACAATTATTGTTGTTTTATTGTTCCGCATGTTTTAATTTAAAGTATTCATTTGTGCTTACCGTATTGTGTGCTTACCGCTATTCCGACTTATTTTTATTCATGCAAACTTATATATAGGTCGAATATGAACTTAGATGTTGATTACTTCTGTGAATGTATGTTGCGTAGACTTGGTTAAATTATTACACAAATCCATTCATTACAAGTGACATAAGTAAGGGACCATTCCGAACCCAACGATTTGAGGTCTTCCCATGCGAGGGGTGAGTGCGGCCTTAAATCATTTCCCAATTCACACTGGGTGGTGACTCATTTATTCTCCGATTTAGTCCCCCACGGGCTACTCCGTACTCCCGGCCGGGCTGCGAGCCTGGAACAGCGTCACCAATTTCTGTGTCCTACAAGTACTTATTCTTAAACGAGTTGGACTCGCGCAAATCAAGTCATTGTTTGAACATTGGATGATCACTTAATTCAAAGATTAATTAATTAGATTAGATTGATTAAATAACATGCTTTGTGTGAATACATGGATGTGTTGTATGAATAATGTATATCAGATGGATATTAGATGGGTGAGGGCAATTTTGGAAATTGTTGTAATAAATTAGAATTTATTAAATTGGACCTCCGTATCCAGCCTTTATCTCTCGATTCTTTGTAATCTCTCTTCTCACCCAATTCCCCTAAATGTAAATGAGGTTTCTTTAATTGTATTATGTAATTGGGTAGAAGTTAGAATAGTGCTAGCCGGGGAGAGGAAAATGAGTGATTTATTATAGGAACAATTTGTGAGACATTCATCCGTATATCATTATTAATTTATTTATCACGCCTTATTATGCTTTTAGAATGCATACTTAAGGGTGTATGATGAGACCTAATCAAAGATAATAAATTGGTTGTCAATTTGCGTAAAAAACCTTCAACAAATATTAAGCGTTTTCCTTCCATTGAATGATTCATTCTCAAGATCCAAGATTGGCACTGGTTTGTTGGCCAAAGTCAAGACCTTTGTCCATCACAGATGTGTTTGAATCATGAAGGCTGTGTTATATATCGTATGTCTTGTCCAAGTTGTGATTTGTTGGCCAAAGTCAAGATCATTTCTTGTCCATCGACATCGATTACGAAGCTTTCCAAAGTCAATGGGTCCCGCTTAACTGGAATCATTAAGCTTGTTGTGCCAAAGCAAAGGCTTAGTTGATTCAGAGGAAAATGTTAGGAAAATATATTGGCATATATTAGCATATATATTATATATATGTTTCGGACTTGGAGGTCCACCTACCGGATCTAGGAATTGGATGAGATCCCATTGATCTTAGAGATCTACCTAGTTAAATATCATACAGCTTGCTGGCCAAAGTCAAGGTTATGTGTTATTTAACGGGATCCTAGTCCACTAGGAAACTGGGTTTCCCGAGTACTCAACAGGGGGTTAGAGGCTCGCCGAAAAATAGTGGGAGGCTAGTATTGAATTTGCAATTTCGTTCAAATACTTGCCAAATACGCGCTTTCAAATTATTTTTTCAATTATAAATATTTATTAGTTAGACTAATATTTTATTATTTTTCTTGTAACAGTTAGATTGTACCCATACATCGTTAATTGAATAGTTTGACTATTGCAATTAAGATGACATGAAAAAATAGTGTCAGAGACATCATCATGGGCAATAATGTCTTCAATAGCGTGAACTTTTCTAATTGGGAAATGAATCTCAGGATTGTCCTGGGATCCGAGAAGTTGCTCTATACTATAGAGAGACCTCTTAGGCCTAAGCCCAAATCTGATCAGATAGTTGAGATAGAGCTTTAGAAGACTCATAGCGATGACAACTTGACTGCTCAATCTATAATACTTCCTGCTATGACTCAACAATTTCGTCGTCAGAACAAGGGATTGGATTCCTATGAAATGATGGCGAAGTTGCATGATCTTCATCGATCTAATCTTAGATCACAGAGATATGAGTTGCAAAAGAAGCTTTTCAAGCTCGTATGTCAGAGGGTACATCTGTCGAGCACCATGTATCGCAGATGATTGCTGACATCGAAAAGCTGGGACAGCTGGGAATCGTCTTCGAGGCTGAGACTGCTATAGATTTGATCTTACAGTCTCTGTCTGACAGCTTGAGTGGGTTCATCATGAACTACAATATGATGAACCAAGAACATACTCTTGGAGAGTTAATTTCAATACTACATGAAGTAGAAAAAGATATCATAAAGGGCAAGAAGCGCGAGGCGCACTTCGCTTCAACATCTCAGTCTCCAAGGGCTTGGCCCAAGGTAACTGGAGGTGTAAAGAAGAAGAAGAAGAAGGGTAAGGCCAAATCGTCAAAGTCTTCTGGGAAGGCTAAGGACAAATCCCAAGATGTATGTCTGCAGTATGGGAAGCGGGGTCACTAGAAGTGTGACTACCGTGAGTACAAGGCACACATTAAGGAAATAAAAGCGGGTAAGGCACCAGCTTCAGGTATGTTTGTTATAGAAATAAACATGTCTACCACTAGTTTTAAAAATTGGATTTTTTATTCTGGTTGTGGTACTCATATATGTACTGATGTGCAAGATCTGTAGATTTGCAGCAGATTGGCCTCAAGGGAGATTGATCTATGCGTTGGAAATTGGACACGAGTCACCGTTTTGGCCGTTGGCACTTATGTTTTGGAACTGCCCTCGGGGCATGTACTTAAACTTTCAGACTGTTATTATGTACCTAGTTTGACTAGGAATATTATTTCTGTATCTTTATTAGCCCAATGTGGCTATACTTTTGTATTTAGAAATACTAGGTGTTTTATGTATAAAAATGATATGGAGATTTTCACTGTTGATGTAAATAATGGTCTTTATATTTTGGATATAAATCAATCTCAAACATATAATGTAACAAACAAAAGGCTTAAACTAAGTAACAAAGATGAAACTTATATATGGCATTGTCGTCTAGGAAGCATTAACAAGACACGTATATCCACACTTTCGAAGAGTGGGTACTTGGAAGGATTTGATCAAAATTCATATGACGTCTGCGAATCTTGTTTATTAGGCAAAATGCCTAAAACACCTTTTAGCGGTAAAGGTGCATGTGCCACCGAACTGTTAGCCCTTATTCATAGTGACGTATATGGGCCCATGTCTAGCCAGGCTAGAGGTGGATATGAATACTTCGTAACCTTTACAGATGATGCATCACGTTATGGTTATGTTTATCTTATGAGCCACAAGTCGGAAACCTTTGAGAAATTCAAAGAGTTTTGACACAAAGTAGAAAAAAATACCGGTAAAAGTATTAAGACATTACGGTCGGACCGTGGTGGTGAATAATTTAGCAATGAGTTTCTCGATTACTTGAAATAATATAGTATTCTTTCATAGTGGACTCCTCCCGGAACACCACAATTAAACGATGTGTCCGAACGGAGAAATCGAACTTTGTTGGACATGGTAAGGTCAATGATGAGTCGCACAGAGCTACCTATTTTCTTCTGGGGATATGCATTGAACAGTGCAATACTTATTTTGAATAAGGTTCTGTCAAATTTTGTTCAACAGACTCCGTATAAGATATGGACAGGAAAGAAACCAGGTTTCTCATTCATGAAGATTTGGGGTTGCTGGGCATACGTAAAACGTTTGGAAGGTACCAAAATTGAACCCGAATCGGATAAATGCCTATTTGTAGGATATCCTAGGGAAACCAAAGGATATTACTTCTATCACCCACAAGAGAACAAAGTATTTGTTGCTCTACATGCGGTTTTCATTGAGAAGGAATTCCTAGAAGCATTGGTAAGTGGGAGGAAAGTAGAACTCGATGAAAATAAGAGAGATACTGTTCTTGGCACAGAATCCTTAACGTAACCTTAACAGTTCATCAGGGATGAAACTGTACTATAATCTTCGAGTACATAAGAACCACGTAGGTCGGAGAGAGTCAGAAGACAACCTGAGAGGTATAGGTTTCTGATCTCACCTCATGTGGATATTAATCTTATTGAGAAAGACGAACCGCTTATGTATGAGGAAGCGATACAAGATATTGATTCCTCTTTATGGCAAGATGCCATGAAGTCCGAAATGGATTCCATGTACACCAACCAAGTTTGGATACTGGTTGATGCACCAGAAGGCGTAAAGCCTATTGGTTACAAATGGATCTTCAAGCAGAAGACCGACATGGATTGCAAAATACAAACGTACAAAGCTAGGCTTGTAACGAAGGGGTATCGTCAACGACATGGTGTCGATTACGATGAAACTTTTTCACCTGTTGTCATGATTAAATCCATTCAGATAATGCTTGCTATTGCTGCATATTTTGATTACGAGATATGGCAGATGGACGTCAAATTCACTTTCCTTAATGGAAACCTTTTGGAGGATGTTTATATGCAACAACCTGACGGTTTTGTCATACCAAGACTTGCAAACAAGATTTGTAAGTTAAATCGATCCATTTATGGATTGAAGCAAGCATCACGTTCTTGGAACCAACGTTTTGATGAGATTCTAAAAGAATATGATTTCGTTCAAAACGAGGATGATCCTTGTGTATATAAGAAGGTTAGTGGGAGCGCACTGACATTCATTGTCCTTTACGTTGATGATGTATTGCTTATTGGCAATGACATTGCCATTAAAATTCTTGGCTTTCATTAAAATTCTCCATGAAGAATCTGGGAGAAGCAGCCTTTATTCTAGGAATAAAGATCTACCGGGATAAATCTAGAAAGCTGCTTGGACTCTCCCAGAGCACGTATATTGACAAAGTGTTGAAGAAACTCAACATAGATCAGTCCAAGAGGGGACTGTTGCCAGTGTCAAATGGTGTCACTCTATCTAAGGACATGTGTCCTAAAACTCAAAATGAGAGGGACAGCTGTAGGACACAGGAGCTGGGCGATGCGAATGCTGTCTAGCCCGCGGGGGACTAAACCGGAGAATAATGGAGTCGCCACCCGGTATGAATCGGGAAAATGAGATTTAAGGCCGCACTCACCCCTCGCAAGAGAAGACCTCAAACCTTTGGGTTCGGAATGGTCTCTTACTTTATGTCATCTTGTGATTTGTGCAATATTAATCAAAACTACTTAACATACATGTACAATGATAACTCAACCTAATTCACATTCATAAAAATAAATCTTACATTTAAATTCACATGCTTCGAAAGTAAGTCTGTATTAACATACAACACTTAAAATACATATACAAAAATAAACATGTGGGCCAATAACTTGGTTATTGTAATAAATTTGATTTATTAATTGGACCTGCGAGTCCAGCCTTATCTCCTATTCTTTGTATTCTCTTCTCACCTATTCCCCTCTATGTATATGAGGTTTCTTTAGAAGTGTAGTGTAACAGGTAGAAGAAATATTTGTGCTAGCGGGAGAGAGAAAGTGAGAGATTTGATCTAGGATCAATGTAAAGTATCCATCCGTATATCATTATTATTTTACATATGCGCTTTATTATGTGTTTAGAATGCATGTTTAAGGGTGTATGATGATGAGACCTTAACAAAGATAATAAATTGGTTACCAATTTGCACGCGAAAAGCCCTCATAAAATATCATGCGTCTTTTCCTTCCATTGAGTGATTCTTGCTCAAGATCCTAGATTGGCATGGGTTGTTGGCCAAAGTCAAGCCCTTGTCCGTCGAAGTTGTGTTTGAATCACGAGGCTTTGTTCCATATCGGGGTCGTGTCCAAGTTGTGGTTTGTTGGCCAAAGTCAAGACCACTTCTTGTCCATTGACATTGATTACGAAGCTTCCATGTCAATGGGTCCGCGCTTGACTGGGATCACTAGGTTTGTTGTGCCAAAGCCAAGGCCTAGTTGATTCAGAGGAAAAAGGTTAGGTTATACATTCGATGTATAGGCATATATAAGATATATGTTTGGGACTTGGATGTCCACCTACTGGATCTAGGAGTTGGATGAGATCCAATTGATCTTAGAGATCTCTATCATACAATTTGTTGGCCAAAGTCAAGATTGTGTGATATTTAACGGGATCCTAGCCCACTAGGAAACACGGTTTCCCGAGTACTCGACAGAGGGTTAGAGGCTCGACAAAAAATAGTGGGAGGCAAGAATTGAATTTGCAATACTCGTTCAATTACTCGCCATACGCGCTCATTTAAATTATTTCGTCATTAGATTAAATGTTAGTTGGACTAATATTTAAATTGTTGTTTTAATAAACAGTTGGACTGTATTATACTTGATTATATATAATTGGATTATATTAATCAATATATATTTGAATTAATTAATTTCAGTTTACAGTTGATTTTATAATTGGATTATAGTAATCAATGTAATTGAGGTTAATTAATTTGGATTATATTTGGTTATATAGTTGGACTATTATAATCATTATAATATATATAGTACCACTAATCGTTGATTAAATAGTTGGACTATTGTAATCAAGATAAAATTGAAAAGTTGGATATTTAAAATATATCTGGGATTAAAATATTTTAAATGATTTAATTTTCAAATTGGGAATAAATAGTAGGTTATTTTATTTGATAAAATAACTTATTATACCTTAAGCCCAAAATTAAGCAAAATAAGTAAAGCATAAAATCTTTGGAAGATTATGTGATGATGACTTTAATGCTAATTTAATATACTTGTCATAAATCTAATTTTAGATTTAAGAAGTATTAAAATTGCAATTTATAATTCTTGGAGAATTAATTGACTATTCTAGAGGAGATAAAGTCAAAGTTTGCAATTGGGCATGTTGCATGAGGTGCACATCGTTTCGATATTCTAAAAACCCAAGGCTTGGCCTAAGGTTCCTGAAATATTGAAAAGGATAATTGACATATCCCAAAGTGACTACCATTTGGATATGGCAGACACGAAGGAATTAAAGAAATGGCAAGGCTCTTACTTTGAAAATGTTTGTCTTAGTTATGTTCACAGCTAGTATTGAAATTAGATTTTAAATACTTAGTGTGGTACATAAAATATATGTATTGATGTTCAGAATCTGCTTTGAGCAGGATACTGACTTCAAGCTGAGATTGCTCTGCGAATCGGAAACGGGACGAAAGTCGCTGTTTCGACCGTAGATACCTAATTTAGGAACTACCCTTCGGGTGTGTACTTAAATTAGGAACTGTTATAATGTAACTAGTTTGACTAGAGACATTATCTCTATATCAGTGCTTAATCCATTGTGGATAAAACCTTTATATTATAGAACACTAAGTGTTTTATTATATAAAGATGATATTGAGATAAATACATTAGATATAAATAACAGAATTATATTTTGAATATAAATAAAATCTCAAACATATAAAATGACAAATAAATAGCTCGAATTGATTTGATCAATAGAGACTTATTTGTGGCATTGTTGTCTGGGACACAATTATACAAGACTCGTATATCCACACTTTTGAAGAGTGTGGGTACCAGGACTGATTTGACTATTCAAATAAGGTCTGCGAATCTAGTTTATTAGGTAAAGTACCTAAAATACTATTTGCTTTGTAATAGTAAAAGGGCCACCGATCTGTTAGCCCTATTCATGGTGAAGTTAGTGGGCCCATATCTAGCTAGGCTAGATGTGAACATGAATATTTCGTGACTTTAAAACGGATGTGGCATCACGTTTTGGTTATGTGTTTCTTTTGAAGAACACAAATCGGAAACTTTTAGAGTTTCGACACGAAATAGACAAACAGATCGGCTATAGTATTATTCCGCCACGGTAAGACCATAATGGAAAATACTTAAGCAGTAAGTTTCTTATATACTTGAAAGAGTATAGTATTCTTTCAAATGAGGACTCCTCCCGGAACACGTCAAAGTGACGTGTGTTTCCGAACGGATTAACCGAATCATGTTAGACATGATAAGGCTAATCATGAGTCGCTCTGAGCTACTATTTCCTTCAACGGATAAGTTTTAACAGTGCAATAACTTATTTAGAATAAGGTTCCATAATAATCTGTTTGACATATTACATATTAGATATGAACGGGAAAGAAACCGGGTTTCTCATTCCTGATAATTTGGGTATGTCAGGCATAACGTTTGGATGATACCAAACTAAGGACCCCAATTGGATAAGTGCCAATATATGTTATCCTAAAGGAAACCATAAGTATAGTACTTATACATCTCACCAGAGAACAATTAGTGATTGTTGCTCACCATGCAGTTTTCCTGAGAGGAATACGACATGCAGTGGTAAGTGGGAGGATAGTAAAACTCGATGAAAATCGGAGTAATACTATTCAAGGCACCTATTCCTAATGGAACATAAATAGTTCATCAATGATGAAACTATTCCATTAATCTTCGAGTACACAAGAACCGCGTAGATCAGAGAGAGTCAGAAAACAACCTGGGGTATGGGTTTCTGATCTCACCTCATAAAGATGTTAATCTTTAAGGTACACCAACTGATTACGTATGAGGTAGTGATACAAGGAATCAACTCCCTATTATGACAGTGTCATGAGTCAAAAATGGATTCCATGTATATCAACAAGTTTGGATACTAGTTGATGTACCATAAGGCATTGTGCCTATTGGTACTTTATAAGTCTTCAAGGAAGACATACATGGAAGGCAACATACCAACGCACTAAGCTAGGCTTGTAAAAAGAAGGTGGTAGAGTTATCAACATTGTGTTGATTCCGACGAAACCTTTTACCTGTTGCCATTGTAATCCATTTGGATAATGCTTGCTAAAGCTAAGTATTTCATTTATGAAATATGACAGCTTAACGGAAAATCGCTTTCCTGAAAAGGAAACCTTTCGGAGGATGTTTATAACATCCTGTCGGTTTTATCGTACCATAACAAGCAAACAAGGTTTGCAAGTTATTCGATCCATGTTTGGATTGAAGCAAGCATAGGTTCTAGGAATTATCGTTTTGATGTAATCATAATGGAGTATGATTTAATTCAAAACGAAATGATTCTTGTGTATATAAAAGGGTTAGTGGGAGTGCACTGACATGAATGTCATATAAAATAATGATAATATGTCATTTCTTGGAAATGAAATTCTCATAAAGCAATCGGTGAAAGCTTGGCTTTCATAAGAAATTCTCCGTAGAATTCTGGGGAGTAACAACCTTTATTCAAGGAATAAAGATCTACTGGGATAGATTTGGAGTTGTTAACACTCTCTGGGAAATTGTACATTTAAAATGTACTTGATATGGTGTCTCATACGCTTTGAGCATATGGAGTCACAATCAGGACAATCCAAGTGATAGTCATTGGATTGAAGTTAAGGACATCTATTAGTATCTTAGAGAACTAAAGATGCTGTCTTAAATTATGGAGTAGGAGAACTTGAAGTGACTAGGATCACTGCTGCAAGTTTCCAAACCGGTAAATATTGCGGTACTATAAAGTTTGAATAACGGGACAGTAAGCTGGAAATATTCCGAGCAAGATAACTGTTACCGAATTAACAACAAATGCGGATTATTGCTGCAGCTGAGGCAGCAATAGAAGCCATTTGGATCGATAATAAATCTAATTAGATTAGATATAGTTCTTTTAGCAGCTGAGCTAGGCGTCAGC
The DNA here is from genome assembly GCA_019454045.1 of Zanthoxylum bungeanum. Lineage (NCBI taxonomy): Eukaryota > Viridiplantae > Streptophyta > Magnoliopsida > Sapindales > Rutaceae > Zanthoxylum > Zanthoxylum bungeanum. Next base: position 70,444 of record SKCR01025390.1, read on the forward strand.
ACAGGCTAAGAATTAAAGGTCTCATCGACGATCCAGATATATACTTCTATATTCATCTGATTCGTTCGGATCATACATCGTGGCGATGTGATGATCGTATAAATCGCGTCAAAAGATAATTACGCAAATCCGCTGACGAAACCCTTTCCTCAGCAATTTGAGCGAACCGTACATAGTTCGGGTGTTAGACACTCGAGTGACTGGCTATGTGCCAAGTGGGAGATTGTTGGATAATATGACCCATAGCGTCACTATTTGTACAGATCACGGTGTTGTTGTACAAATTAACTATGTGACAAGGAAATTGCACTCTCATCATTTGTGATTAGATCACCATATATGTATAAATGAAGAGAGGTCCATATGATTAGTTCCTGGATTGAGATGATATGAGACAGTATCAGTCCACGAAGGATTAATCATTAAATATCCCTAGCCGGAGTATTATCGAGACAGACATCGATAATGCGGAATAGGCTAGTATTGCACTTGTGCGCGTTGTGAGGGCACAACGGCATAGTTCTCATATATTTAAGTATTGGATACTTATGCAAGTGCGATAGGAGGTTGTGTTTCACCAATGGTACGGGAAACAGCTTCGCTCTGGATAGACCCCTCGGAATCCCATTGGTATTATGACTTTGTGTCTATGGGAGGCCGAAATCAAGGTAGGTGTGTATAGTCTTAACCTGAGACTTGCATCGCTAATACTTGCGATAATCGGTAGACTTTGGTCTTGGTGGTACAGGGCTTTAACCGGTTCTGCGTACACCGCTTCTGGGTTTATCAGAGAGTCGTAGTGTATTGGGTGTGATGTCGAGACGGAAGTATCACTTCAGTCATAGTGGAGATGATGTCACGCAGGATACGGTATGTATTAGTCTCTTAAGTGCTGGCCGGCGATCGGGATATTATGACAAGGTCATGTATATCCGATTATAGAGACTAGTTACCAGACATCCGACATGTGCTTCGGACGGGGCAGACACTTATCCAGCCCCAGCCCTAGCACGTGACTATCCGATACTGGGCCGATATACACAATACTACGGTATACTACGCTTGATACAGATCTATATATTCCTGTAAGAATATTTCTGGAGAATTGGGTAGGCATGGCGCTTTGCTAGAAGCCAACCTTGTCTTGTAAATCGGTATAAACGTAGTACGAGGTACTTACGTGTTCGGATAGTCCGACAACCGTATTTACTGCCAACATATCCGGAGATCTCATGGGTCGCTTCCTGAAGATTCACCGATGATGTATAACTCGCACTTAATTAATCTAGGATTAATTAGAATAGAGAGAAAATTAATCTGGGATTAATTGCGGAGATATTTTATCTGGGATAAAATATTAATTAAAGAGAGAGAACGATTAATTTGGAATTAATCGATAAAATTATATTCGATATATTATAAGAAATTGGATTTCGACGCGGAATTAAAATTAGATTTTAATTCGGGCGAACGAATTAATTTAGAATTAATTCGTTAGCGACGTGAATAGTGATTTCGGTAGGCGTAATCATTTAATTACGACGCGACGGAAAATTCGTTAATTTAGAATTAGCGAACCCGAGCCCGAGAGTGATTGCGAGCGCATTCGCATTTCGAATTCGAGCGCGGTACGCAAGTCACATCAAGCGTCAAATCGCTGGTCGCATCAATTATCAAATCACTTGTCACTTTGAGTGATGTGACATGACATGTTGTTACTTTGATAAAGTGACTTGATGATGTGAATAGTAATAGTGATGGGTAAAAGGTGAAAAGCATTGATTGTTTTTGCCTTTTGACTTTTTGAAATATGAAAAGGTTTGGTATATATATTTTATTTATTTTTGGAAAATAAATGAATAATATAATTATTTTTGTTTTTTTCCTCACTATGAAATTCGGTTTTCTCTCTCTCACATGCAAGACATACGCATTCTCTCTTTCCCTCTCTTTTTCTTCTTCCTCTTCTCACGGCTTCAAGCCGATTTCTTCACAAATGTTTCTGGTTTGACCGAATCAAAGGGAAGCAAGGAAGAAGACTTAGTGCTAGCACACCATGAGTGATACATAGGTGATAGGGAAACGAATTTGTGAGCTTGGAATCAATTTTGGAGCTTGAAGCTTGGAGCTTCCATGGAGTCCATCCATGGCCGAATCTTGGAGAGACAAGAAAGACAAAACCGAGCAGTCCAACAGCACAAGGAGCTTCATTACCGCGAGTTTGAGAAGCTTGAAGGCTTGTATTCTTCATTTCATCAAAACCCATCAATGTGAGTATGAATTCCGCCTTACTCCTTGGTTGTATTCTATTCGTTTTTATGCATGATTTATGATCTTGGGACTTGATTGAAACTCAACAGTGAGGGTGTGCTCGGCATGTCAGTGGGTGAATGGCTCACGGCTAGGGTTTAGGGCATGATAGTGGATGAGTGTGTGGCCTCGGTAGTGGGCAGTGTGGTGGAGTGTGCAGTGAGGGTTCGACCAGGGTAATTTTGATGGATAAGGGCATGAAGCAAAGGTCAGTTTGGTGATGGTTTTTGTGCTCGGCATTCAGGGTTCATGTATGGTTCTCGGCCAGGGGGTTATTAACATGTATGGAGGGTAGTGGGCATGGGGGGTTGTCCACGTGAATTGGTCTCGGCATTGGTCAGTTTGGTGATGGTGCAGTGTTCGGTCAGTGAGCTGTGATAGAGGATGATCAGGCTGTCCCTGGGAGATGCTGAGAGCTCCTTGTGCTGTGGTGATCCCTGGTGCCGAGCTGTTTGGTTCATTACAGTGGCCGAATCATCCTTGGCCGAGCAGAAGATGATGAGCTCAGAAGGTGCAGATGTTGTTGATGACAATGATCATGGATGAAGGCGTGAAGAGAGTGATCTTGATGAGGTGTGGCCAGTTGTGTCGTGATTGATGGAGATCAAGGGTTCTAGAATTGATGGTGCTAGGTGGTGGTGTCGTGGCTAGGGCTGATCAGTACCGAGAAGAAGAGATCAAGGGGTATGTGAAGTTGATCGTGATGAAGATCGATGATTCTCCTTGATGAAGGGCCGAGAAGAAGATTAGGGTTGCCGTGGCCTTTCTTGCCAAGAGATCATGAGAAGATCATGAATCATCCTGATCATGAGTGATGATGTCTAGATCATGAAGGCCCAGAAGGTGATGAAGTGAATGGCCAAGTTGTCGTCTTCCAAAACGGCAGTGAGAGGCGTGATGAAAGGGAAGTGATAGAGGCAAAAAACCAAAAACATCTTCGGTGGAGTGATGAATTATGTTGACAAATGGAGATGATCATTTGAGAGTGGGGCACTTGGTGCATGTGAAGAGAAGAAAATTGGTGGGGTCATGTGTTTGATTTTGTTTGAATGGAGAAAAAAAAGGTGGTAGCATGTGAATAGTGGGGCACATTTGTTGAAATAAAGAAGAAGGTGGGCAAGTTGGTTTGACAAAATGCATGATTTGTTGCAATAAAAAATAAAAGAAAGGTGGAAAAGGGGTGCATGTGGCCGAATATAGTGGGGAGGGGAAATTAATTGAATTTTAATTGTTAATTTATGTGTGTGTATGGAATGTGCGAAGGGTGTATTTTAATTTGTGATTTAGTTCTTCGTTATTTATGTTAAAATTATCATTTAATTGGTTGGTAATTTTTAATGATTTAATTTAGTCAAATTAATTTAATTGGTTGGTGAATTTTAATTTGCATGGAAGTTAAGGGTCACAAGCGAGGGAAATTAGAGAGAGAGAAAAGGTGCGAGAAATAACAAGGAAAAGGTTCCGAGCGAAGGATAATTTTGAAATGGAAAAAGGCGACGACGAACCCGAAACAAAACGAGCGAATAAAATCCATCAAAAAGTCAATTCTTGACTTAGTCCTTCCGGTGTCCGCTTCCCGCGACTCCCGCGACTTAAAAGAGACTGCCTCCGTACGACATCGGTGGGTCATTGGGTGGTATGCAAAAATGCAATGCCTATAGTCGCCCCCACTTTGATGGGATTTGTTCAGTGTGTGCCAGTGACAATCCTATCAAAGTTCGTGCAATGCATTTTTACTTACCTGGCTCGCCAGCTGCCGCATGGTCCGCCTGTTGTGCTGAACTGATGTGATGCTGAGGTGCTTCGACTTCTGGTCCATTCCCGAACCAATGTTTGACAAAAGTGGGCCTAGACCCTGGGATTCATTCCCAAAACTGCTGATGAATTGGGCCTCGGCCCTGGGATTCATTCCCGAAACTGCTGATGAAGTGGGTCTCGGCCCTCAGATTCATTCCCGAAACTGCTAATGAAGTGGGCCTCGGCCCTCGGATTCATTCCCAAAAACTCTGATGAAGTGGGCCTCGGCCCGGGGACGCATCCCCAAAGTGGAATTTGATGATGCAGTGGGTCTACGACCCTAGGACGCATCCCAATAACTACAACCGACAACGGGGGCCTCGACCCTGGGACGCATCCCAATACCGCTGACAAAATGGGCCTCGGCCCAGGGACGCATCCCCAAAATGGAATATGATGATGCAGTGGGTCTACGACCCTGGGACGCATCTCAATAACTACAACTGACAAAGGGGGCCTCGACCCTGGGACGCATCCCAATACCGTTGACAAAATGGGCCTCGGCCCGGGGACGCATCCTCAAAATAGAATATGATGATGTAGTGGGTCTACGACCCTGGGACGCATCCCAATAACTACAACCGACAACGGGGGCCTCGACCCTGGGACGCATCCCAATACCATTGACAACAATGGGCCTCGGCCCGGGGACGCATCCCCAAAATGGAATATGTTGATGCAGTGGGTCTACGACCCTGGGACGCATCCCAATAACTGCAACTGAAAACGGGGGCCTCGACCCTGGTACGCATCCCAATACCATTGAAGAAATGGGCCTCGGCCCGGGGACGCATCCCCAAAATAGAATATGATGATGCAGTGGGTCTACGACCCTGGGACGCATCCCAATAACTGCAACTGAAAACGGGGGCCTCGACCCTGGGACGCATCCCAATACAGTTGAAGAAATGGGCCTCGGCCCGGGGACGCATCCCCAAAATAGAATATGATGATGTAGTTGGTCTACGACCCTGGGACGCATCCCAATAACTGCAACTGAAAATGGGGGCCTCGACCCTGGGACGCATCCCAATACCGTTGACAAAATGGGCCTCGGCCCGGGGACGCATCGCCACAATGCGATATACTTACAATGATGTGGGTCTCAACCCTGGGACGCATCCCCAAAACTGATACTGTAGCTGATGTGTCTCCATACCCGGAGTGTCACCGTGCTGTGGTCCATTCTCGAAACGATCTCCATTCTCGGAGTGTTGCTGTGATTCGATGTGATGAAGTCCATTCTCGAACTGTCACCATGTTATAGTCCATTCTCGAACCGATCTCCATTCTCGGAGTGCCATTCCCGGCGTGCCATTCTCGGCGGAAACTGAAACTGATTTAATATGGGGCTTCGTCCCCAAAATGCCATTCCCGGCAAAAACTGAAACCGATGTAGAATGGGGCCTCGCCCTCTGAATGTCATTCTTGGCAGAGACTAATCTGATATGGGACTTCGCCCCCAGAATGCCATTCCCGGCAGAAACTGATCTGACTGATGATGGCCCAGCCTTCTGAACGCCATATCCGGCTAAAACTGAAACTGATGTGGGCCCCGCCCTCTGAATGCCATATCCGGCTGAAACTGAAACTGACTGATGTGGGCCCCGCCCTAGAGTGCCATACCCGGCTGATACTGATCCTGAACTGATGTGGGCCCCGCCCTCTGAGTGCCATACCCGGCAGATACTGAACTGATGTGGGCCGCAACCCCCAGAGTGCCATATCCGGCAGATACTGATCATGAACTGGTGTGGGCCTTGACCCAGAGTGCTGTATCCGGCAGATACTGATCATGAACTAATGTGGGCCCCGCCCCTTGAGTACCATACCTGGCTGATACTGATCCGAACTGGTGTGGGCCTCGACCCCAGGCTGCTATACCCAGCTGATACTGATCCTGAACTGAAATGGGCCTCACCCGCGGGGTCCATACCCAGCTGATACTGATCCGGAACTGATGTGGGCCTCGCCCTCTGAATGCCATACCCGACAAATACTGATTCTGAACCGATGTGGGTTGCGCCCCCAGAATGCCATACCTAGCAGTTACTGATATCTGATACTGAACCGATGTGGGCCTCGCCCCCAAAATGCTATACCCGACAGGTACTGATCTGAACTTATGTGGGCATCGCCCTCAGAATGCCATATCCGGTGGATACTGATACTGAACCGATGTGGGCCCCGCCCCCAGGTTGAGATAGGCCTCGCCTTCAAACTGATACTGATGTGGGGTCTCGCCCCCAAGCTGATATGGGTTTCGCCCCTAAGCTGATAATGATGTGGGCCTCAACTCGTAGAGTGCCATACCCGGCAAAGATTGATAATGATGCAAATGATTTATTTCAACATACTATATTGCTCTCCTCGAGACAATCTTAACAGCTAAACATATTTTCGTCCTCAACGAATGCTTTGTGTCAAAACCAGAGAACCTTCAAAGTACTTGATACACTCAACTCCAATCGTCTGAATGGGTGATCTGAACTAGACTCTTAGTGTGTGTGTGCTAAGGCTCTTTCGCAGCTTAGTCCTTAAGAAAGCCAACTTGGTGATTTAGTTTCAGAGAATCGAACCAGTGGGTCTAACCAACCTGGATGTCTTAATCACATTCTGTGATTACTTCAACATACTCAACATGATATGGTTTTCATCCTTTTTTTTTCGTCTCTTTCTTCTTCTTTTTTTTCTCTTTTTTTTCTTTTTTTCTTTCTTTTTTTCTCTTTTTCTTTTCTGACACACCTACCCTTTAAGGTAGCATTTCTCCTCATGGTGGTCCTAATACTCGCCCATGGGTAGCTTCACGCTTATCGGTTATAAGTGGTCTATTTTTGTTTTAGAGACTTTTTTTTTCAACCATATCATATATCATAGCATCAGCAAACCAGAGTGGACTTCCAGGTAAACGGTCATTCACTCATTCATCATCTCTTCAACTAGTCACCTAACCACTCAGGCTTCTACTGCTAGGAACCCGTAATCAAGTGCTCATGGGTCTAGCTAATATCAATCCGTTCAGAATACCGGACGAGAGCATGTCTCGCACTTATCGTTTCTAGGGTTTTCTCCTACATCATACAATGTCATCATCGGACATATGTCTAACCATCAAAGACTCCTCTCTCTCATTTTTTTTTTCATTTTTTCATTCATTTTTTTTTCAACAAATAAAACACAATCTTTTCAAATAGGCCTTGAAATACCTGGTTAGCAGGGAACATCACTGATTCAGATCGATGTCCAATTTGCGCTTCTTGCCATGATCACTACCAGTCCAGTCCAATCTGGAGAGGACGGGGTCGAGCTTCGGCTCAAAAGCCAGGATCTGGTCAATCAACTCTTCGGCATTCGTTGCAGTCAAGAAAATGTCTTCCACAGATTTGGTGACGAATTCATGTCTCTTGGCTTCCGCAAGATACTGTTGCCAATTCAACAACTGAAGCGTAGTATATTGCTGTAGTTGAAGCAACAAAAGAGGGAGTTTGGATTCGTAAATTCCTAATTGGATTAGGATTAGTTCTGTTAGCACCTGAGCCCGTTCCATTATATTGTGACAATAACGGGGCTATAGCAAAGGCTAAGGAACTGCAGTCTCATCAACGATCCAATCATGTTCTTCGACGTTTCCATCTGATTCGTGAGATCATACATCATGGCGATGTGAAGATCGAGAAGGTCGCATCAGATGATAACCTTACAGATCCGCTAACGAAAGCTATTCCTTAGCAAAATTTTGAGCGACATGTACATAGTTCAGGTGTTAGATGCTTGAGTGACTGGCTATAGGCCAAGTGGGAGATTGTTGGACAATTATGACCCATAGCGTCACTATTTGTAAAAGACATTTGTTTTTTGTACAAATTAACTTTGTGAGAATGGAAATTGTATTTTATCATTTTGTAATTTGATTACTTGAATATATAAATGATAAAAGTCCTTATGATTAGTTCCGAATTATAAGACATGAGACAATATCAATCCACAAAGGTTTAATCATTAAATATCCCTAGTCGTAGTATTATCGAGACTGGACATCGATAATACAGAATAGACTAGTATTTCACTCATGCGTGTTATGGAAGCGTAACGGAAAAGTTCTCATATATTTAAGTATTGGATATTTATGCAAGTGTGATAGGAGTTTGTGTTTACCGATGGTACGGAAACAGCTTCGCTCTGGATAGACCCATCGGAATTCCATTAGTAGTATGACTATGTGTCTATGGGAGTCCGAATCAGGGTATGTGTATTTGGTCTTAACTTGAGACTTGCATCGCTAGTACTTGCGACAATCAATACGTTTTAGTTTGGTCGTCTGAGACTTTAATAGGTTCTGCGTATGCCTCTTCTGGGTTTATTGAGAATCATAGTGTATTGGGTGTGATGTCAAGACGGAAATATCATTTCAGTCTTATGGAGATGATAATCACACAGGGATACATAACTGATACTCTTATGTGTTGCAACCATCGAGATAATATGACAAGGTCATGATTATCCGATTAAAGAGACTAGTTACTTGTGATCTGATATATGCTTCGTACGGGGCAGACACTATTCCAGCCCCAGGCCTTGCATGTGACATCCGATACTGGATCGCAATACGCAATACTATGTATATTACGCATGGCATAGATTATATATTCCTTTAGAATATTTTGGAGAATTGGGTAGGCACAGTGCTTTGCTAGAAGCCAACCATATCTCGTAAATCGGTAAGAACATTGTACCGGGTACGCACGTGTTCGGATAGTCCATCGACCAGATTTACTACCAACATACAGGGATCTCATGGGTTGCTTCCCAAAGATTAACCGATGATGTATGACTCGAACATAATTAATCTAGGATTAATTACAGAGAGATTTTATCTGGGATAAAATACTATTAGAAGAGAGAGAATGGTTAATTCGAAATTAATCGATAAAATAATATATTCGATATATGAAATGAAATTAGATTTCGTAACGGAATTAAAATTGGATTTTAATTCGAGCGAATTAATTAATTTAGAATTAATTTGTGAGCGACGTGAATAGTAATTTAACTAGGCATAATTATTTAATTAAATTTGATTTAATTACGTCGCAACGGAAAATTTGTTAATTCGGAATTAACGAAATCGAGCCTGGAATGTGTTTGCGGGCCCACTCAGATTTTGAATCAAGTGGGACCCACAACAAGTAACATCATTAGTCATTTGCTTAACTTTATTTGATGGAAGTTAGTAGAGATTTTTTATGATAACTTGTTATACACATTTTGTAATGGTGATAAACTTTTACCAACTTTGGATTTTGGTATATGTCTTTTGATTTTGGAAAATCAATAACAAGTCAATATTTTACACAAATTGAAAAACACTTCTCTCTCTCCCAATTCACCATTGCCGTGAACCTCTCCAAAGGGAAGAAAAATTGTTGTTTTTTTTTCTTTCAAGCTAGCACTTCCAAGAATCATACTAAGGTGTTAGGGAACCATTCCCTAGAGTTTGGAATCCATCTCAAAGCTTGGAGCTTCAACACACAAATTCAAAGAGAAGATCTTGGAGCACTTCTCAAAGGAAATTTTTGTTATCAACACATCCTACAACCGATCAAAGTGAGTATATTTCCGCTATTCTCCTTTAGTATTCACACTTTTATTATGCTTGATTTGATCTTGGGATGAGCTTAGAAAACCAACATGTTGTTTATTCGGCAACACATATCTTTCTTGGAAGATTTCCAGCTCACTATTCAGTTATTCAAACTATATAGTACCCGTATTGCGACTTACAGTCATTTTTTGTCGGTTTGGAAACTTACAGCGGTGAACCCAGTCACCTTAAGTTCTCATTCTCCATAGTTAAGAAAGTATCCTTAGTTCGTCTAAGATATTTAAGGATGTTCTTAACATCAATCCAGTTACCATCATCTGGATCGGCCTGATTTGTGACTCCATATGCTCAAAGCATATGAGACATCAGGTCGCGTACATGTCTTTCAATGTACGAGTTCTCGGAGAGTGCCAACAACTTTTAAATCTATCTCAGTAGATCGTTATTCCTAGAATAAAGGTTGCCTCTCCCAAGTAGTCTACAGAGAATTTTATTAAAAGCCAAGCTTTCATCGATTATATTATGGGAAAGTCATTTCCAAGAAATATTATGTCATGATCGCATAGGACATTTATTATCAGTGCGCTCCCACTAACCTTCTTATATACATAAGAATCATATTCGTTTTGAATTAAATCATATACCATTATGATCTCATCAAAACATTGATTCCAATAACATAATGCTTGTTTCAATCCATAAATGGATCGATTTAACTTGCAGACCTTGTTTGCATGTTTCGGCACGACAAAATCGTCAGAATGTTGTAAACATCCTTCAAAAGGTTTCCATTTAAGGAAAGTGCTTTTGACGTTCAGTTGCGATATTTCATCAATGAAACATGCAGCATTAGTAAGCATTATCCGAATGGATTAATCATGGCAACGAGTAAAAGGTTTCGTCGTAATCGACACTATGTTGATGACGATACCCTTTCGCTACAAGCCTAGCTTTGTACGTTATTTATTGCCATATTTCATGTATGTCTTCACCATAAAGACTCACCAATAGGCGCAATGCCTTCTGGTACATATCCAAACTTGGTTGATATACATGGAATCCATTTCGGACTTCATGGCACTTTGCCATAAAATGAGTTGATACATTGTATCACTTCTTCATACGTAGTCGGTTCGTCTTCCTCAATAAGATTCATATCTATATAAGGTGAGATCAGAAACCCATACCCCAGGTTGTTTTCTGACTCTCTATGATCTACGTAGTTCTTGTGTATTCAAAGATTATTGGTACAGTTTCATCCCTGATGAACTGTTGGTGTTCTGTTAAGGAATCGTGCCTAGAAGAGTATTACTCCGATTTTCATCGAGTTTTACTTTCCTCCTACTTACCACTGCATATAATAATCCCTCTTAGGAATACCGCATGGAGAGCAACAATTACATTATTCTCTTGTGAGTTGTATAAGTACTATACTATGGTTTCCCTAGCATAACCTACAAATTGGCACTTATCCGATTTGGGTTCTAGTTTGGTATCATCCAAACATATACCCAGCATTCCCAAATCTTCAGGGATGAGAAACTCGATTTCTTTCCTGTTCATATATAATATGAAGTCTATCTAACAAATTTTCATGGAAACTTATTCAAAATAAGTGTTGCACTATTTAATGTGTATCCTCAGAAGGAAATTGGTAACTCAAAGTGACTCATCATTAACCTTACTATGTCCAACAAAGTTTGGTTTCTCTATTCGGACACACCGTCAAATTGAGGTTGTTCCGGGAGGAGTCAACTATGAAAGAATACTATACTCTTTCAAATAATCATGAAACTTATTGCTTAAGTATTTCCACCACGATCCAATCGTGATGTTTTAATACTCTTGCCGGTCTGTTTTTATACTTCGTGTCGAAACTCTTTGAATTTATCAAAAGTTTCTGATTTATATTTCACAAGAAAAACATAACCGTAACGTGATGCCACTTCCGTAAAGGTTACGAAGTATTCATATCCACCTCTAGCCTAGCTAGACATGGGCCCACTTACGTCACTATGAACGAGGGCTAACAGATCGGTGGCACTTATATTTTTACCAAGTAAAAGGTGTTTTAGGCACTTTGCCTAATAAACTAGATTCGTAGACATCATTTGAATTAGAATCATATCCGTCCTAGTACCCACTCTTCGAAAGTGTGGATATACGAGTCTTGTTAATGTGTCCCGGACAACAATGCCACAAATAAGTCTCATCTGATTAATTCAGTTTGAGCTATTTGTTTGTCATGTTATATCTATGAGATTAATTTATATTCTAAATATAAATACTATTATTCACATCTAATGTGCTTATCTCAATATCATCTTTATAAATAAAACATTTAGTGTTCTTGAATATAAAGGTGTATCCGCAACGGGTTATACTAGATATAGAGATAATGTTTCTAGTCAAACTAGGTACATTATAACAGTTTCCTAATTCAAGTACATGCCTAGGGGCAGTTCCAAAACTCAGGTTCCTATAGTCAAAACAGTGAATCTCATCCAGTTTCTGACTCATAGGCCGATCTCAACTGAAGCTAGTCTCCTGCTAATCAGCAGATCCCGCACATCAGTACATATATTTATGAACCACATCCAGTATCTAAAATCCAATTTTAAAACCAACAGTGGACATGTTTATAACAAACATACATGAAGCCGAAGCCTTCCCCGTCTATACTTTCTTCATGTATGCCTTGTCCATACTGCAGTCACACATCCAGTGACCCCATTTGCCACAGTTTAGGCAGACATCTCGGGATATGTCCTTTGTCTTCCTATAAGACAGTGACGATTTAGCCGTGCCCTTTTCTTCACAACCCCAGAAGCCTTCGGCCAAGCCTTGGCCTTCTAGGATGTCGAAGTAAGATGTGTCTTGCGCTTCTTGCCCCTTTTGCAAGCTCTGGCTTTTTCTCCTTGAGCATAGCCATTAATTCTCCAAGAGTTTTCTATTGCAATTAGTACTTCTAAGATCTAAGAATAGATCTATAAGATCCTTTAATTTCAACTTCATGGTTTAAGGATCTAATCCTTAGTTCTGACGAAGAAATTAAGGAGTCTATGTGGCAAGCATAACAGAATGAACACTAAAGTTTTCATCACGACAAGTCTTCCAAAGTTCATGCTCTACTATTTGCTCAACTCCGGGCTTAGGCTCGAGAGGTTTCTCTATCAAATAAAGTAACTTATCGGCTCCTAGGACAATCCTGGGGTTCTATTTTCAATCTGAAAATTAAAGCTGCTTAAAGACATTTTCACATATGATTATTTTTTAGGTGCTAATCTTTCAGTTATCTTGATTTCAATAGTCCAACTATCCAATCAACGATTTCAGGTACAATTGAATATAATGATTACCATAGTCTAACTATATAATCAACTACAATTGATCGGTTATATTCAAATGTATTGATTATTATAATCCATTTATATAACCAACTACAAATGAAGTAGTTTGAATACATTCCAACTGTTAAATTAAAACAACAATTAAATATTAGTCCAACTAATATATTTATAAACTATTAATGACGAAAAATGAAATAAGCGCGTATTAGCAAGTATCTAAAAAAATTACACATTTAAAACTTGCCTCCCACTATTTTTCGGCGAGCCTCTAACCCTCTGTGGAGTACTCGGGAAACCTAATTTCCTAGTTGCTAGGATCCCGTTAAATAATACACAATCTTGACTAGCCAACAAATTGTATGAAATTTAACTAGGTAGATCTCTAAGATCAATTGGATCCCATCCAATTCCTAGATCCAGTATGCGGACCTCCATGTCCGAAACATGTATCCAATATATGCCAATATATCCAATATATTACCTAACATTTTCCTCTAAATCAACTAAACGTTGGCTTTAGCTCAAAATGCTTAATGATTCTAGTTAAGCGTGACCTATTGACAGTGGGAAAGCTTCGTTATCAAGGCCGATGAACAAGAAGTGGCCTTGATTTTGGCCAACAAATCACAACTTGCCCAAGGCATACGATATGGAACAAAGCCTTCATGATTCAAACACATCTGCGATGGACAAAGGTCTTGAATTTGGCCAACAAACCAATGCCAATCTTGGATCTTGAGAGAGAATCACTCAATAGAAGAAAATCGCTTAATATTTGTTAAGGGTTTTTGTTGCGATTTGGAAACCAATTTATTATCTTTAATTAGGTCTCATTATACGCCCTTAAGCATGCATTCTAAAAGTATAATAAGGCGCGATAAAATTAATAATGATATGCGGATGGATATATAATAAATTTTGTTCCTAGAACAATCTCTCCCGCTAGCAATATTCTTACTTCTACCCAATTACATAATAATTCTAAAGAAACCTCATTTACATTGAGGGGAATTGGTGAGAAGAGAAATACAATGAGAAAAGAGGTAATAAGCTAGACACGCATGTCCAATTTAATAAATTCTGAATTTATTACAATAATTTCCAAAATTGCCCTCACCCAACTAATATTCATCCGATATACATTATTCATACATACATCTAAGTATTCACACAAAGCATGTTATCAATCAATCTAATCCAATTAATTAATCTTTGATTAATGACCATCCAATGTTCAAACAACGATTTGATTTGCGCGAGTCTAACTCGTTTAAGAATAAATACTCAAAGTACGTATTCTTGAATTATATCGAACTATAATTTTAAATTCAATTTAAATTACATTCAATACTACTTCATATTTAATTCCAAATTAAAGTATTACACTTTTAAATCTGCCTTTTGGATTTGGATTCCAAATCCAATCTTTATAGGTCTCAAATGCCCAATTAGTGTCCGATACTATTCTAAAGTTCAATGGGCTTTCAATTAATTCATTAGGTATAGGCTTTGGCAATTATGGGTCAAACCCAAGATGTCAAGGCCCAATTAGGAATCACCCTATGCCAAAATTCAATTTAGGCCCATTAGGCCCAATTATCATATTTTGACTTTATGGAAATGGTTTTAGGCCTAATTGGATCCAACCAATTATCCTAAACCAAACTTGGCCCAACCAAGCCCATTAAGCCCAAATACAACAATTAATTAATTCATTATTCCAAATTACAAATTAATTCAATTCAAGTGTAATTAGTACAATTAACCAATTAATCTAATATTTTCAAAATACTAATTAATTCAATTAATCATACATAACATATTAATTTATGTCAAACACAAATTAAAGCAAAATCAATCTTATAACATGCATCAAGGCTCACGGAAAAGGCATACAAAAATCATTCAATTTCATTTCAATCCAATTTAAATCATCATTCAATATTTCTATCATGCCAACAACACATCCAATATGTCAAATTTCAAAAATTCTCATAAGCTTACCTAGGGTATGCATTCGGCCAAGCTATAGGATTTGGGGATTTTTGATCTAATCAATATTTCACAAATCCTACAATGCACAAATCCAATTAAACATCATATAAGCTCAACCAAACAACCAATTTAGGAAAATCAATCTCCAAACACAAAATTCCCAAATTAAAGTCTATAAACCCTAGAATTCCAAACCAAACTTAGGAGGCTCTGATACCATTGTTAGTGTTCCTAGAACATGCCAAGGATCTCTAAGAGTGATTTGTGTGTGAATATTACCAAATGGAGTTGCGGAATACTCACATTGATAGGTTGAAGTTCAAAAAATTTTCTTCTTTATTGGATGTGTTGGAAGCTTCGGAGCTTGAGATCAAGTTCCAAACTCTCGGATTAGTCTCCCTATCACCTTCCTTTAACTCCTTAATGTGCTAGCAATGTAGAATTTTGAAACAAAATTCCATAGGAGAGAGTAAGTGTATTCGGCCAAGGAGGGAAAGAAGAGAAAAAAAATTATTCATTCATTTTGATTTCTAAAATCATAAAGATTTACCAAATCCTAGTTTGGTATATGTCATTCAAAAATGAATAAACAATTACAAAGTATGTTGAGATTAGGTTGAGTAAAAAACAAGTAAAACAAGTTTTACACTAAAGCTAAAACAACTTCCATCACATGTCAAACTTGTGATGTAAGTCAAGTGGGTCCCACCACTTGTAAATTCCGAATTTACGTTGAACAATATCAACGCGAAAATTCGCTCGGGCTCGAGTTCGTTTAATTCCGAATTAACTAATTTTCCGTTGCGACTTAATTAAATCCAATTTAATTAAATAATAATGCCTCGCAATATTATTATGTAAGTCGCTTACGAATTAATTCTAAATTAATTTGTTCGCTTGAATTAAAGTCTAATTTTAATTCCGCTTTGAAATCTGATTTCATCTAATATATCTAATATATTATTTTAGCTCAATTAAATAAATTAAATATTAAAGTCTAAATTCACTATTGAATTTACTTTATCGATTAATTCTAAATTAATCGCGTTCTCTCTTCTCGACGAATTTAATCCCAGATAAATTCTCGACGTAATTAATCTCAGATTAATTCTTTCTCATTTAATTAATCCCAGATTAACTTATTGGCGTAATTAATCCCAGATTAATTTTCTCTCTCATAATTAATCCCAGATTAATTCTGTTCGAGTCAAATGTCATCGGTGAATCTTCAGAAGGTGACCCAAGAGATCCCTGGATATGTTGGCAGTAAATACGGTCATCGGACTATCCGAATACGTGCGTACCTAGTACCACGTTCTTATCGATTTATAAGACATGGTCGGCTTCTAGCAAAGCACCGTGCCTACTCAATTCTCCAGAAATATTCTTTAAAGGAATATGTAATCTTTGTCAGACGTAGTATACGTAGTATTGCATATTACAATCCAGTATCAGATTCACATTCTAGGCCTGGTGACCGGTGCGTAATCACACGCGTATAACGCAAGCGCACGTATCATTCAAGTAGTATAAAATGTCAGGCGTAGTATACGTAGTATTGCATATTACAATCCAGTATCGGATGTCACATGCTAGGCCTGGTGACCGGTGCGTAATCACACAAGTATAACGCAAGCGCACGTATCGTTCAAGTAGTATAAAAAGTATCGATCCCACGAGGACTTAATACCTAATCTATTAATTTTATTAGGCCGAATAATTACTAGTATCTAACAGATTGATTGATTGATTGAAATGGTGATTTTAAACTTAAAATAAGTAAATATTACGTGAGAGTAGATTTAAGAAAATTCAAATTTATAAAACTATCCAGGGTTGTGATTTCTTCCAATATCTAATTAAAGATGAAGTAGTTATTTCATGTTTGTGTAATAAATCGGTTTACTAACCTGGAACACAAAATTATGCAAAAGCCTCTGTCGATGGTCAGCTGCACATACCCAGTATAACCCAATTTAACCATATGTATATGTCAACAAAATTACATGGATTCACTAAGATTAAGTTCCAAGTATGGTTACCCTTGCCCGACAGGTATATGTCTATCCTATAAGGAAATCTATTAAAGGGTTATCTATCCTCAAGGAAGATCATGGGCTATTAAGTCTAGGGCTGAAACCTAAAATTCCTTTGTCAAATTTATTTTAAGTTTACCAGATCAATCTTATTAGTGGCCAGTTAACAAGACGCATTAAGCTTAAGACTTAATAAGTAAACCTTTATATTATGTAAACTATAAAATAACCCCTTATAACTCGGTGATATTGGAATTCATCACAACCCCAGATAACGGACTTAGTTACGACACATACCTAAGACTAATAAAAGCTTGAATAAAATAAAAGACATAAAGTAAATGCTGGAAATTAAATAAAGTAAATGCTGAAAATTAAATAGTGGAAATTAGAAATGTAAAAGTACAATAAAAGAAATTGATGGGGGTTAGAGGATCCACTTTTAATATTTCAAAATTATAAATCTCCTTTATTGTCAATATTTACCAATTAATTATATTTAAACCGACCATATAGACGGTGATATCATTGGTCCAAAGTCCAACCGACCATATAAGTGGTAAAAAAATCATATAAACCGACCATATATGCGGTAACAAGGTTAGCACATAAACTGACCATATAGGCGGAAACTAAGTCCAATAATGTAAAACCAGCCATATAGGTGATAAATAAGATTGTCACCTAAAATGGCCATGTAGGTGGAAACTAATTAATCCAAATTGTAATTAAGATAAGGGAGATTAATCTAATTTATTATATTAAAAGTCTTACATTTTCACCCCAGCATAATAAGATTACATGCTCATGCTGTAAATGAAAACACACAAAATTTTATTAATTCGATAAAAAGAAAATACAAGAAAACTTAAATAATACACAAGACACTTTCCTTTAGGTTTACATGGAGAAATTCCTTCAAAGAAAGCATGAAAAATTTACAAAGTTAAGTTTGGTATTTATAGTAAAATCTAAAGCCTTCCACCAATTTATCCACAAATTGCTCCACCAAAAGCTCCACCAAACATGGCACCAAACTGTTGGACAATTATGACCCATAGCATCACTATTTATATAGAACATGGTGTTGTTGTACAAATTAATTATGTGATAAAGGAAATTGCTCTTTTATCATTTGTAATTAGATTACTAAGATATATAAATGATAAAAGGTCCTTATGATTAGTTCCGGATTGAGATGATATGAGATAGTATCAATCCACAGAGGTTTAATCATTAAATATCCCTAGTCATAGTATTATCGATATTGGACATCGATAATGCGGAATAGACTAGTATTACACTTGTGCGCGTTGTGGGACCATAACGACATAGTTCTCATATATTTGGGTATAGGATACTCATGCAAGTGTGATAGGAGGCTGTGTTTACCGATGGTACGTAAACAGTTTCGCTCTGGATAGACCCCTCGGAATTCCATTGGTAGTATGACTATGTGTCTATGGAAGTCCGAATCAGGGTAGGTGTATTTGGTCTTAACCGGAGACTTGCAACGCTAATAATTGCAACAATCAATATACTTTGGTTTTGGTCGTCCGGGGTTTTAACTGGTTCTATGTACGCCTCTTCTGGGTGATGTCAAGACGGAAGTATCACTTGAGTCATATGGAGAAGCTGGTCACGTAGGATACGGAATCGGTTCTCTTATGTACTGCAGTCATCAGGATATTATGACTAGGTCATGTTTATCCGATTATAGAGACTAGTTACCAGAGATCTGACATATGCTTCGTACGGGGTAGACACAATTCCAGCCTCAGGCCTTGCATGTGACATCCAATACTGGATCGAAATACGCAATACTATGTATACTACGCCAGATAAAAATTACATATTCCTTTAAGAATATTTCTGGAGATTTGGGTAGGCACGGTGCTTTGCTAGAAGCCAACAATGTCTTGTAAATCGGTAAAAACGTTATACTAGATACGTACGTTTTCGGATAGTTCGATGACCGGATTTACTGCCAACATATCCGAGGATCTCATGGGTCACTTCCCGAAGATTCACCGATGACGTATGACTCGCACATAATTAATATGGGATTAATTATAAGAGAGAGAAAATTAATATAGGATTAATTACGGAGATATTTTATCTGGGATAAAATACTATTTAAAGAGAGAGAACGATTAATTTGGAATTAATCGATAAAATAATATATTCGATATATTAAACGAAATTAGATTTCGACGCGGAAATAAAATTAGATTTTAATTTGGGAAAATGAGTTAATTTAGAATTAATTCGTTAGCACCGTGAATAGTAATTTTTCTAGGCATAATTATTTAATTAAATTTGATTTAATTACGTCGCAACGGAAAATTTGTTAATTCAGAATTAGCGAACCCGAGCCCGAGAGTGTTTGCGGGCCCACTCGCATTTCGAATTTAAGTGCGGCCCACAAGTCACATCATGCATCACATCACATCATTAGTCATTCAAGTGATGAATGTCTTGTCACTTTGAGTGATATGATGTAAATCACTTGAATTTTGGTATTAGTTTTTGGAAAACCAAATACACAAATCAACCAACTCATTCTCTCTCTTTTCTTTCTCCTACCTTACGGCCTTGGGCCATTTTTTCTCTCAAAATTTCTTCAAAGCCGAGAGATGCAAGAAGAACAATGAAGATTTATGGCAAATTTTTCTTATTCGAGCACATAAAGAGTCATCCAAAGGTGATAGGGAAACAAACCATTGAGCATGGAATCACCATTTACTAAGCTTGGAGCTTGGAGCACACAAATGGAGTTGACTGAAAATCATGGAGCACAAAAAGGGGCCATTGCCAAGAGCTTCCATGGAGGAGGAAAAAGTTTTGTGATCGACGCATCGCAAATCCGATCATTGTAAGTATGATTCTGCCATACTTCTCTATTGTATTCACATATTTTCATTGCTTGAATGTGTTGGGGCTGGTGCTCAGAGTGCCAATCCGAACCATATTTATGTCTGATTCATGAATACGAAAATCCCATTTTTCCATAATATTACTTTCTTAGTGGTTACACCTCTTGTTTTTATATACATATTCGATCTAATTACTATTAGATTGAAACTAAATGTGGTTTAGTGATATGTATATATTAGACAAAGGCCCGATAATATATAATGCAGTACATAGTTACAAAGTTAGTTTATAATTGACATTGGGAAGTGTCACTGCTAAATGTATATTATCAAATATAGTTACTGGTCAAGATTTACTAACACGGGTTGATTAGTCAAATCCGTTTAGACCAGTACATGTCATATATCGTGACTTGGTCCGATGGTTTATCCCAATGAACCATGAGTCTTGGGAGACTCGTATAGACGTATAGGTGTTTTTAGTGGATAAACACTGAACGACTCACCGAAGATTCTTAATAGATGGTACACCAACGTAAATAAGAATATTCTCGGGTTGAGTAGCATAATGGTTCTTCGACTTGAGACACCACTGTGGATGTATGAGACATCCTACACACTTAGATGGTTGTCACGTCACCGATCTATTTAGATCAGACCTCCGCCTGTTCGTTGGGTGCGGACCGATCATCAGGATATCCTGTGTGTGTCAAGATAGGATCAGTCAGTTCTGTGTACAGGTCATAGGTAGTCCATATGTGATTAGCAATCAGTTAAATCTATGGCCATAGTATACTTCAGAAGTGAGTTTTGAATGTTATTTATAGATTTCTAATAGAAACGTCGACGGGACAATACCTATAGAGAATTGACGTTTACATCTATATCTCTGGGATTATCCGGATACCTGTGACGGAGGGATTATACGTATGCAATGACCTCGACCTGTATGATTCAACGAGTTTATCTGTGGTCGTCATAATTTACGGGTGGGTAAGTTATGGACACGAAATTGGATTTTGTGATGGATATACCTGAATCTAGAGAGTCTCACTAATGAAATATACTCGTAGAGCACTAGGGCAACTTTTATGAATAATGATGATTATTTATAAATCGTTTAAACGTTAAACAAAAAATACATGCGAACGGGCCGAACCGTCATTTCTTAATCAATGTGTATTTATATTTAATATATGATATTATTAAATACACATTAATAAATTGTCAAATAAAGGTATTTGACATATATGTATTTGAGATATTTAAAGTAAATATAATACATATATTTGAGATATTTGTCTTTCATTAATCAATTAATTATTTAATTGTTAAATGATTAATATAATTAAAATATAAATATCTCACCAAATCATAAAGTTGGGAAATGATTATAAGTGTTATTGTTGACTTTAAAGTAAAGGAAATGGTAGTCAAATTGGATTTGACTTCCTTTGATATTTATTTTAAATTGTTAAAATTGAAATATTTTTTCCTTTATTTTTTATCAATTTCGGCCATCACCCTAAATTAAATATAATTGTTATATTTTTTAAGTTGCAATTGTTGACTTAGTTGAATAATTCATTAAAGTGTAATGATTTAGAAAACAAGTTGTAATTAAATGAAACAAAGTAAAAATATCTAGATATTTTTCTTTTCTTTTCTTCACAATTTCGGCCTAGGGCTAATTTTGGTGAAGTATATAATGTTTCATTTCATTTTAGGGTTTTAAGAAGTTCATTAGATACCAAATAAACATAAAAGAAGTTGAGAGAAAAACTTGAAGGCAAAAGGAAGATGGCTTGGAAAATCATGATTTTGTAAGTTATTTTTCAAAGTCTTCAACATGAAAATTGTTTCTAACATGCTTAGCATCATTTTTTATTGCTTTGGTGTTGTTTCTCTTCTTATAGTTTGTGTTTATTTTGGTTGTGAAATTTGATGAAAGATTGAAGCATGTAAGTAAGCTTGAAATGGTTTCAAAGCTTTACTTTTGATTTTTAGAAAATCAAGTTGCCATTCTAGAGTTGGTAAGCCACTCCTTGGTGACCTAAAATTGTTTTAGAGTTGTTTCAAAGTGGTGAGGCTATATTGGTGAAGTATTGAATGGATTAAAGTGTTGAATTTTAAAGATTTGGTAAAATTAGACAATTTGATGAAATTGAAAAATTAGGGTTCATAACCTTCTCCAAATTCAGGGATTTTCATATATGTGATGTATTATGGTATGAATATGATGCATGTAAAATTTTAGGTTAATTGGATTTGATCTTGGCATGTTTTGAACAAAAGGGACCAAATTGCAATTAATTGGAAATTTTGGGGTGCTCATGGCAATTGCTCAAAAATTGGGGATTTATGTGAAATATGATTTTGATGCATTAGATGTGTTGAAAAACATTTTAGAAAAGATTTAGAATCATCCAAAATTGTATTTGGCAACTTTTGGACTAAAATGATAAATTAACAAAGTTTTGGGGCAATTCGGTAATTACCAAGAAATTTGATTTCTTGTGTAATTTTTCAGAATTTGATAATTGGATAATTAAATAAATAATTTTATTTAATTGATCCGAGAAAAAGTTTTGAAATCGGAAAATTTTTATTTTCCGCGATTCCACTGCGTTACTTATATTCCCCCTTAAAACCCTTCAAAATGGTATTAGAGCGAGTGTGATTATGGACACCCCGATATAATTTTCCCTTTAAAATCTAATGTTTGTTCTTTTCTTTACTTGATACATGCATCCTTTTTTTAATTTGATTAAATTTAAAGTGTATGACACTTTATGGAATATCCCCGCTTAATAAGGTTTTAAAGTAACTGGTATTTGGATTACTTATTTCTTGGTCCGTCTTGTCAATACGGTTTATAAATATTTTTCTGTGACTACATCTGAGACCGTGCCTCTGCTGTGAGGGTGTAGCCGATAGAGATTTATTTATGCCGGATGTATATTAGATACTAGATAAATTCAAGCGAAAGCAGAATCCTGAACGTGCCCTAGCTGTCAGGGTTACACAAGTAACTTGAGTTTATCATTGACGAGTTTAACCTTGGTACGTCTCCTTGTGGGCCTGCCTTAGTAGCGACAATGAGAAACGTTCAGGACCGGAAACCCAGGAGTCACTAGTGAGTGATTGACAATGAGTTGTCTACCTGTGAATATACGTAGGCGAGACCGTGCCTCTGCTATGAGTCGAAATATATTCATGGGGTCCTCTTCCCATTATGGAATTCGATTTAATTATTGAATTCTCGTTTTTCCGTTGGGGATTACGGTATTACGTAAAATAGTGGGAGGCACTGTTAAGTTTAAAAATTCCATAACTTAGGCAGTGTGTATTATTATGGAAATTGTCGCTTATTTGTTTCCTTATTCTATTGTTTATATAGAATTGAACTTTTATTTACTGCACACATATTTTGATATGTTATCTGACTTGACTCTTGGTTGCAGTTATTCTAGAATAGGTTCTAGATAATATTAGACTAGGATATTATTAGATTGGTCTAAACCATCAAGAAATGTTGTTCCAATTTTCTTGAAAAATCAAGATGGTTAATGACTTAGTTTCGAAGTCATGATAGATAATCTAGATAGATATCCCTTTTAGGATATAATACTTTAAAGAGAATAGTTTCTTATGCAGTGAGAATTGACTTGAATTAGTTCATGTCTTGAGATTCTTGACTGGCATTAATAAAGCCCCATTAGGTATCTGTTTATCTAGTTCATGTCTTTAATGACCTTTAGAAGCAATGTGTCTGACACAATTTGCTAATCAGTTATTTGCAATTGTTGTGTATAGTTGAATGCAAATAGTAAAACTAAAGAAAGGAGATGCGTATAGTTGTGTATAGAAAATATCGATTTTCACAATACTACAACTATATGTATTGGATACCAGATCTCCCGTCTAGTTATTTAAAATATTAGATAATGATTGTTTTGATATTTGATATCAGAACTTGCAACTATTGGATAGTTACTTGTTCTTTATAAACAGTTGTTATATATTTTAAATATAACTAGTAGTGTCATTGACGTAGAGATAAACATTAAGAAAAATTATTCGGTAAAATAAATAATTTAGAATGGTGTTTTATGAGTTTAATCACTTAAGCATTAGATTCTTATTCCATATGGTAAAGGATAGTTTGATACGAGATCACACCACACATCCTTATCCATTTAATGAATATTGTATTCAGGAAGGTGATTAAGATCTCGTTTAACCAATGATTTTCATTGGACCACCAGATTTATTAAACTGATACATTAGATGTATGTAGTTTAATAAATAATAATTGCTTAAGATAGTTTTCTTTATTTCGTAACTTAGTTGATGAATTTTCATAACTTAGTTACGTGTTTCTGAAGAAATACATATTGAACGTCTTGAAATGATCAAGAACTTTCAATATGTTCTAATGAAACACAGATTGAACATATTTGACTGGTTCAAATATATTCAATCTGAAATTTTGAAAACGTGATCCTTAAAATTCATAAAAAGTCTTTGAATTGTTTAAAGATCTTTGATACGATCAAACATATGAATTTAAAGCAATTAGTTCTAAGGTTATTCAGTGAATATGATTCATATTCAATATTATTCTTCCACGATTCCATCTTGATGGAATTGGGTAGTGGGAACAGTCGAATCTTATATGATTTGATTCGTTTGATATTGAATGTTACCGAATTAGTTTCAATACTCTTGGGGATATGCTCCAGTAACACTAGTTCATCCTTTTAATTTAGGTTCCATTAATTTCCACAGTTACATATATGATATGTATAGGTAGAAAATCTGAATCTTGAAAAGTTTGAGATTTGAATCTTTCTTTTATATAATAGTTATTTAATGAAAATTACTTACACCTCGGAGGTATAAGTAAAAGTTTATCATTTATTCTATTTTATAGAATATTGTATTCTATTTAATAAAATATCTTTCCTACGATCCTAAGTAATAAAATTGTTTTATTACTTGGTGTGTAACATCATATGTTAATTATTGTAGAAAAGACTTGACTTATTGAAGTCAAATGTGAGATGATAAACTATAATTGGAACTACATAATTAATAAGATGAAACAACCCTTATACATCTTCTGTACAAGTCCAATAGGATAACATAATCATTTACGAGTATTTGATACTTAATGGTTCTGTTGTTTTCTTATTGAAGAAAATTATCCTATAACTTATCATGGAAGCGATATTTGATATCGATTCTGGGAGTTCACCATTGAACCATAGATCTAAGATTGTTCATAGCTTACTACGATCAAGTTTTGAACTTGATTAAGCTTTCATTATGAATTAGTTCATGATATGAGCTAATTGTTTGCGCAGCGAAAGCAGTGTGAGCTTATTAAAGGTTTGACCTTTACAGTATGACAGTGAGAAAAGTTATACTCAGCAATCTACTGTAGATTCTGATGAAACTTGTCTCTAGTCACACTAATTGAACAATTAAAGATATATTGGTTAATGTTGATATTAAACTGTAAATTTTAGCTAAAGAATGCAAAGTGGTGTTTTGAATGACTTATTCAGATAAGATATCAGTTGTGATTTCTTTGTTTGAAGAGTTCATTCTGGAATGGTCCTAGAGTTTGTGTTCTGCTGAGATCGCAATTTAGTGTGCTAACTTATAGAGCCTATTGTAGACTCGGATAAGTCTTCCGGAAATTTGTGTTCTTTGTTTTTGATATCGTCAGATTGTCTGATCTTGTCAAATTAAAGAGAATACATATGTGATTGAAGGTTTAGTGGGAGCGTACAAATTACTTTCTAGTGTTATATATCCTAACAACATTATCATTATTATAGTAATAATGAGATGTTTGTACGGTAAAATATTTACCTAAGTCTTCTTTACTCCGTGAAAGCAGTGAAAGTAGTCTCTGTTATATTTGATATAAAGTTTTATATATGATATAAAACTTGGAGACTTGTGAGATACTCATATTAGTCGTGCATTAGATATGATCTAATAAAGGACATAACAAGTCTATATGTATGACATTTAGTATAACTGTTGGACAGTTATTGTGTGTCTTATATATAGTATTCATCTTTCGTAAAGGATGATTCCTTTTTCGAAAGAGTTATTGATTAGAATGTCTAATCAATCTTATGTATCATTTGATGATGACATAGTGAATACTTTATTATATGTGATTAAAGATATCGATTTAATCGTAATTGTTATGAGTTATTTTGATACCCTATAGACCATATGATGGATCTTAAAACACGTTCTTTGTGATCTTTGAGATATTAAGAACGAGTTTATAATTCATGGAGAATGCGATATGCAACCATTAGGGTCATATAAGTTTTGAGACTAATTATGACGTTAGACACTCTACGTCATAAAGAGTCACAAAAGATGCACTGGAAGTGTCACGAAGGATTCTACTATTTAGTGGAATTAGATGCAACTTATGAATTATTGACTTATGAAGTTGCATAGTGACCTTATAAATTAGAAGTTTTATATTGGTGTTGCGTTTGCGGTTGTCCGCATAGTATTTTGGATTTGATCTCTAAATACCTGGACAACTCAGTAGCTGTAGCACAATACTGATGTAGTGTCTGATTCATATTAATGTATAATTTAGATTCTACAAAATATGAAAGATACTGGCTATGGGAAACGATTGAGTTTGTTTGACAAAATCATTATGTAATAGCGGACCTACTTCTTGTTGCCTACCTCTTAAGTGCTAGTGAGCTTTTCAGAGCCATAAGTATACGATACACATTGAGATGTGTATATGATACTGTGGATTGGCACTAGAGCAAGTGGGAGAAATTGTTGGGGTTGGTGTTCAGAGCGCCAATCCGGACCGTATTTATGTCTGATTCATGAATACGAAAATCTCATTTTTCCATAATATTACTTTCTTAGTGGTTACACCTCTTATTTTTATATACATATTCGATCTAATTACTATTAGATTGAAACTAAATGTGGTTTAGTGATATGTATATATTAGACAAAGGCCAGATAATATATAATGCAGTACACAATTACAAAGTTAGTTTATAATTGACATGGGAAGTGTCACTGCTAAATGTATATTATCAAATATAGTTTCTGGTCAAGATTTACTAACACGGGTCGATTAGTCAAATCCGTTGAGACCAGTACATGTCGTATATCATGACTTGGTCTGATGGTTTATCCCAATGAACCATGAGTCTTGGGAGACTCGTATAGACATGTAGGTGTTTTTAGTGGATAAACACTGAATGAATCACTGAAGATTCTTAATAGATGGTACACCAACGTCAATAAGAATCTTCTCGGGTTGAGTAGCATAGTGGTCCTTCGACTTGAGACACCACTGTGGATGTATGAGATATCCTCCACACTTAGATGGCAGTCACGTCTCCGATCTATTTAGATCAGACCTCCGCCTGTTCGTTGGGTGTGGACCGATCCTCAGGATATCCTGTGTGTGTCAAGATAGGATCCGTCAGTCCTGTGTACAGGTCATAGGTAGTCCATATGTGATTAGCAATCAGTTAAATCTATGGCCATAGTATACTTCGGAAGTGAGTTTTGAATTTTATTTATAGATTGCTAATAGAAACTTCGACGGGACATTACCTATAGAGATTTGACGTTTACATCTATATCTCTGGGATTATCCGGATACCTGTGACGGAGGGATTATACGTATGCAATGACCTCGACCTGTATGATTCAACGAGTTTATCTGTGGTAGTCATAATTTACGGGTGGGTAAGTTATGGACACGAAATTGGATTTTGTGATGGATATACCTGAATCTAGAGAGTCCCACTAATGAAATATACTCGTAGAGCACTGGGGCAACTTTTATGAATAATGATGATTATTTATAAATCGTTAAAACGTTAAACGAAAAATATATGCGAACGGGCCGAACCGTCATTTCCTAATCAATGTGTATTTGTATTTAATATATGATATTATTAAATACACATTAATAAATTGTCAAATAAAGGTATTTTACATATATGTATTTGAGATATTTAAAGTAAATATAATACATATATTTGGGATATTTGTATTTAATTAATCAATTAATTATTTAATTGATAAATGATTAATATAATTAAAATATAAATATCTCACCAAATCATAAAGTTGGGAAATGATTATAAGTTTTTATTGTTGACTTTAAAGTAAAGGAAATGGTAGTCAAATTGGATTTGACTTCATTGGATATTTATTTTAAATTGTGAAAATTGAAATATTTTTTCCTTTATTTTTTATCAATTTCGGCCATCACCCTAAATTAAATATAATTGTTATATTTTTTAAGTTGCAATTGTTGACTTAGTTGAATAATTCATTAAAGTGTAATGATTTAGAAAACAAGTTGTAATTAAATGAAACAAAGTAAAAATATATAGATATTTTTCTTTTCTTTTCTTCACAATTCGGCCTAGGGCTAATTTTGGTGAAGTATATAATGTTTCATTTCATTTTAGGGTTTTAAAAAGTTCATCAGATACCAAATAAACATAAAAGAAGTTGAGAGAAAAGCTTGAAGGCAAAAGGAAGACGGCTTGGAAAATCATGATTTTGTAAGTTATTTTTCAAAGTCTTCAACATGAAAATTGTTTCTAACATGCTTAGCATCATTTTTTATTGCTTTGGTGTTGTCTCTCTTCTTATAGTTTGTGTTTATTTTGGTTGTGAACTTTGATGAAAGATTGAAGCATGTAAGTAAGATTGAAGCATGTAAGTAAGCTTGAAATGGTTTCAAAACTTTACTTTTGATTTTTAGAAAATCAAGTTGCCATTCTAGAGTTGGTTAGATACTCCTTGGTGACCTAGAATTTTTCTAGAGTTTTTTCAAAGTGCTGAGGCTAGATTGGTGAAGTATTGAATGGATTAAAGTGTTGGATTTTATAGATTTGGTAAAATTGGACAATTTGATGAAATTGAAAAATTAGGGTTCAAAACCTTCTCCAAATTTGGGGATTTTCATATATGTGATGTATTATGGTATGAATATGATGCATGTAAAATTTTAGGTTAATTGGATTTGATCTTGGCATGTTTTGAACAAAAGGGACCAATGTTAATTTGAGATTTAATTGGATTGAATTTGGAATTGGACATAAACCCCAAATTGTCGTGAATGATAAGCATGGAAAATGAGTTGATTTTTTGATTCAATAATGTTGGACATGTGTTGATGATGATAAGCATAATTAATTGTGTAAATTGGTGTTTTGGAAATATTAATTTGACTAATTAATTATGACTATACACTTTAAATTGATTAAATTGTGATATTGGAATATTGTGATTTAATTAATTGGGCTTAATTTGGAAATTGGGCTTGTAAAGTTTTTTTGGGCTTAATGAGCTTGGTTGGGCCAAGTTTGGTTTAGGTTAATTGGTTAGATCCAATTCGGCCCAAAACCATAGCCATAAAGTCCAAATATAATTAAATAGACCTTTAATTCTAATTGGGCCTAATGGGCTAAATTGGTTTCTTGGCAAATAAGGGTGATTCTTAAATGGGCTTTGGTATTTGGGTTTGACCCATATTGACCAAAGTCCATGCCTTAAGAAATTAATTGAAAGCCCATTGGACTTTAATTAAATTGACATTGGATGTTAATTGGACTCTAAGACCCGAAAAGATTAGATTTAGAATCTAAGTCGCAAAGGCTCATTAATAAAGTGTAATATTTAATTTAGAATTACATATAGAATTAGTATTAAATACAAATTAAATTGGATTTAATGCTGTAGTTTAATATAATTCAAGAATTCGTACTTTCAGTACATATTCTTAAAACAAGTCAGACTCGCGCAAAATCAAATCGTTGTTTGAACATTGGATGGTCATTAATTTCAGATTAATTAATTGGATTATATTGATTGATAACATGCTTTGTGTGAATACATAGATGCAATGTATGAATAATGTATATCGGATGGATATTAGATGGGTGAAGGCAATTTTGGAAATTGTTGTAATAAATTTAGAATTTATTAAATTGGACCTACGTGTCCAGCCTATTACCTCTTGATTCTTTGTATTTCTCTTCTCACCTATTCCCCTAAATGTAAATGAGGTTTCTTTAGAAGTGTTATGTAATGGGTAGAAGTAATACTTGTGCTAGCGGGAGAGAGGAAATAGAGAGATTCGTTGTAGGAACAATGTTTTAAATATCCATCCGCATATCATTATTAATTTATTTACGCGCCTTATTATGTTTTTAGAATGCATGTTTAAGGGTGTATGATGATGAGACCTAACAAAGATAATTAATTGGTTGCCAATTACGCGAAAAACCTTCAAAACATATTAAGCATTTTTCCTTCCATTGAATGATTCTCTCTCAAGATCCAAGATTGGCACTGGTTTGTTGGCCAAAGTCAAGGCCTTTGTCCATCGCGGATGTGTTTGAATCATGAAGTCTTTGTTGCATATCGCATGTCTTGTCCAAGTTGTGATTTTTTGGCCAAAGTCAAGATCACTTCTTGTCCATCGACATCGATTACGAAGCTTTCCAAGGTCAATGGGTCCCGCTTAACTGGAATCATTAAGTTTGTTGTGCCAAAGCCAAGGCTTAGTTGATTCAGATGAAAAAGGTTAGATAAATATATTGGATATATTGGCATATATAAGATATAAGTTTCGAACTTTGATGTCCACCTACTGGATCTAGGAATTGGATGAGATCCAATTGATCTTAGAGATCTACCTAGTTAAATATCATACAGCTTGTTGGCCAAAGTCAAGGTTGTGTGTAATTTAACGGGATCCTAGCCCACCAGGAAACAAGGTTTCCCAAGTACTCAACAGAGGGTTAGAGGCTCGCCGAAAAATAGTGGGAGGCAAGTATTAAATTTGTAATTTCGTTTAGAAACTTGCCAATATGCGCTCATTTCAAACTTTTTGTCAAAAAATAAATATATATTAGTTGGACTAATATTTAATCGTTGTTTTTAATAAAACAGTTGGACTGTATTCAAATTGTTTCAATTATAGTTGATTATATAATTGGATTATAGTAATCAATATATTTGAATTTAAACAATTAAATTATAGTTGATTATATGGTTAAACTATAGTAATCATTATATTAAATAGTACACAAAATTGTTGATTAGATAGTTGGACTATAGCAATCAAGATAATTGAAAGATTAGCGTTTAAAACATAATCCTGGGAGAAAATGTCTTTAAACGGCTTTAATTTTCAAATTAGGAATAAAACATCAAGATAGTCTTGAAAACTAAGAAGTTATTCTATTTGATAGAACAACCTCTTGGGCCTAAGCCTGGAGTTGAGCAAATAGTAGAACATGATATTTAGAATATTCATGTGATGATAACTTTAGTGCTCAATCCTTTATGCAAATGCAATGACACTTTAATTACGTCGTCAGAATTAAGGATTAGATCATTGTATCAAGATGATGAAATAAAAGATCTTCATAGATCTATTCTTAGATCTCAGAAGTACAAATTGCATAAGAATCTCTTTAGCTCGTGTATATCAGAGGGTACATATGTCGAGCATTAGGTGTCACAGATGATTGCTAACATCGATCAGTTAGGTTTGCTAGGCATTACCTACGTGGCCGAGACTACCAAAGATTTGATCTTATAGTCTCTACCCGAAAGCTGGGGCAGGTTCATTTTGAACCAAGAGTAAATTCTTGGAGAATTAGAGGCTATGCTCTGGGAGGCACAGCCAGAGCTTCTAAAAGGGGCAAAGGCAAAATCATCACAGTCTTCTCGGAAGACAAAGGACATATCCCAAGATGTCTACCTAAACTGTGGCAAACGGGGTCACTGGAAGCATGACTGCCATATGGGCAAAGCAGACATGAAGGAATTGAAGGCGGTGCAAGGCTCCGGCTTCAAGTATGTTTTGTGCAGAATCTGCTGATAAGTAGGATGATAAGCAGGATACTGACTTCAATTGAGATCTATCTGCGAGTTAGAAACGGGACGACAGTCGCTGTTTTAACCGTAGAAACCTAAGTTTAGGAACTACCCTTCGGGTGTGTACTTAAATTAGGAAACTGTTATAATATAACTAGTTTGACTAGAAATATTATCTCTATATCAGGGTTTAACCCGTTGTGGGTATACCTTTATATTCTAGAATACTAAAGTGTTTTATTTTATAAAGATGATATTGAGATAAGCACATTAGATGTGAATAACAATATTTATATTTTGAATATAAATGAATCTCAAACATATAACATGTCAAACAAATAGCTCAAACTGAATTAATCAGATGAGGATTATTTGTGGCATTGTTGTCTAGGACACATTAAACAAGACTCGTATATCCACACTTTCGAAGAGTGGGTACTAGGACGGATTTGATTCTATTCAAATAATGTCTACGAATCTAGTTTATTAGGCAAAGTGCCTAAAACACCTTTTACTTGGTAAAAATGTAAGTGTCACCGATCTGTTAGCCCTCGTTCATAGTGACGTAAGTAGGCCATATCTAGCTAGGCTAGAGGTGGATATGAACACTTCATAACCTTTACGGATGTGGCATCGCGTTATGGTTATGTGTTTCTTTTGAAATACGAATCAGAAACTTTTGATAAATTCAAAGAGTTTCGACACAAAGTAGACAAACAGATCGGCTAAAGTATTAAAACATCATGATTGGACCGTGATGAAAATATTTAAGCAATAAGTTTCTCGATTACTTGAAAGAGTATAGTATTCTTTCACAGTGGACTCCTCCCCGAACACCTCAATTGAGCGGTGTGTCCAAACGGAGAAACCAAATTTTATTGGACATGATAAGGTCAATCATGAGTCGCTCTGAGCTACCATTTTCCTTCAAGGGATACGCATTAAACAGTGCAAAACTTATTTTGAATAAGGTTCCATGAAAATCTGTTTGACAGACTTCATATTATATATGAACATGAAAGAAACCAGGTTTTCTAATTCCTGAAGATTTGGGAATGCTGGGCATATGTTTGGATGATACCAAACGAGAACCCAAATCAGATAAGTGCCTAATTGTAGGTTATCCTATGGAAACCAAAGTATAGTACTTATACAACTCACAAGAGAACAATTTAATTATTGCTCACCATGCGATTTTCCTAAGAGGAATACCTATATGCAGTGGAAAGTGAGAGGAAAGTAAACCTCAATGAAAATCGGAGTACTACTGTTCCAGGCACCGATTCCTTAATGGAACATAAATAGTTCATCAAGGATGAAATTGTACCAATAATCTTCGAATAGGCAAGAACCACGTAAGTCGGAGAGAGTCAGAAAACAACCTGGGGTATGGGTTTCTGATCTCACCTCGTAAAGATGTCTATCTTATTGAGGAACACGAACCGACTACGTATGAGGAAGTGATACAAGGTATCGACTCCCTATTATGGCAAAGTGCCATGATATCCGAAATGGATTCCATGTGTACCAACCAAGTTTGGATACTAGTTGTTGTACCGAAAGGCATTATGCCTATTGGTACTATATAAGTCTTCAAAGAAGACATACATGGATGGCAACATACCAACGTACAAAGCTAGGCTTGGAGCGGAAAGATATTGTTATCAACATTGTGTCGATTACGACAAAACTTTTTACTTGTTGCCATTGTTAAATTCATTTGGATAATGCTTGCCAATGCTCTATGTTTCTTTTATGAAATATGGTAGCGGAACGTCAAAATCGCTTTCATTAAACGGAAACCTTTTGGAGGATGTTTACAACATCCTGACGATTTAACAAGGTTTGCAAGTTAAATCAATCCATTCATGGATTAAAGCAAGCATTGCGTTCTTGGAACTATCGTTTTGATGTAATCATAATGGTATATGATTTAATTCAAAACGAAAATGATTCTTGTGTATATAAGGAGGTTAGTGGGAGCGCACTGACAGTGAATGTCCTAAATAATGATGATATACCATTTCTTGGAAATGATATACCCATAATATAATCGGTGAAAGCTTGGCTTTCATGAAAATTCTCCGTAGAATTCTTAGGAGAAACAACCTTTATTCTAGGAATAAGGATCTACTAGGATAGATCTAAAAGGTTGTTGGCACTCTCTGAGAAATCGTACATTGAAATAAATGTACGCGACCTGGTGTCTCATATGCTTTGAGCATATGGAGTCACAATCAGGCCAATCTAAGTGATGGTCACTGGATTGATGTTAAGAACATCCTTCCGTATCTTGGATGAACTAATTATGCTGTCTTATATTATGGAGAATGAGAACTTGAAGTGACTGGGTTCACTGCTGCAAGTTTCCAAACCGATAAAAATGACTATAAGTCGTAACAAGGTACTATATAGTTTGAATAACGAAATAGTGAGCTGGAAATCTTCCAAGAAAGATACTGTTGCCGAATAAACAAAAAAAGCGGAATATTACTGCAGTTGAGGCAGCAATAGAAGCCTTTTTGGATCTGTAAAAATCTAATTAGATTAGATGTAGTTGTGTTAGCAGCTGAGCTAGGCTACAACACATGCTAAAGAATTAATGGTCTCATCAACGATCCATATATATACTTTAATTATTCATCTGATTCGTTCGGATCATACATCGTGGCGATGTGATGATCGAATAAATCGCA
Organism: Zanthoxylum bungeanum; assembly: GCA_019454045.1. Taxonomy (NCBI): domain Eukaryota; kingdom Viridiplantae; phylum Streptophyta; class Magnoliopsida; order Sapindales; family Rutaceae; genus Zanthoxylum; species Zanthoxylum bungeanum. Next base: position 105,040 of record SKCR01025390.1, read on the forward strand.
TCAGATGGTAACCATACAAATCCACTTACGAAAGTCTTTCCTCAGCAAAAGTTTAAGCGAACCGTACATAGTTCAGGTGTAGGACACCTGAGTGATTGGCTATAGGCCAAATGGGAGATTGTTGGACAATTATGACCCATAACATCACTATTTGTACAGAACATGGTGTTGTTGTCAAAATTAACTATGTGACAAACGAAATTGCTCTTTTATCATTTGTAATTAGATTACCAAGATACATAAATGATAAAAGGTCCTTATGATTAGTTCCGGATTGAGATGATATGATACAGTATCAATCCACAGAGGTTTAATCATTTAATATCCATAGTCGTAGTATTATCGAGATTGGACATCGATAATGCGTAATAGACTAGTATTACACTTGTGCGCGTTATGGGAGCATAACGGCATAGTTCTCATATATTCGGGTATAGGAAACTCATGCAAGTATGATAGGAGGTTGTGTTTATCGATGGTACGGAAATAGCTTCGCTATAGAAAGACCCCTCTGAATTCCATTGGTAGTATGACTATGTGTTTATGGAAGTCCGAATCAGGGTAGGTGTATTTGGTCTTAACCTGAGACTTGCACCGCTAATACTTGCGAAAATCAATATACTTTGGTTTTGGTCGTCCAGGGCTTCAACCGGTTCTGTGTACACCTCTTTTGGGTATATTGAGAATCATAGTGTATTGGGTGTGATGTCAAGACGGAAGTATCACTTCATTCATATGAAGATGATGGTAACATAGGATACGGAACTGGTGCTCTTATGTACTGCAGTCATCAGGATATTATGACTAGGTCATGTTTATCTGATTATAGAGACTAGTTACCAGAGATCCGACATATGCTTCGTACGGGGCAGACACAATTCTAGCCCCAGGCATTGCATGTGACATCCGATACTGGATTGAAATACGCAATACTACGTATACTACGTCTGATACTGATTACATATTCCTTTAAGAATATTTTTGGAGAATTGGGTAGGCATGGTGTTTTGCTAGAAGCCAACCATGTCTTGTAAATCGCTAAAAATGTAGTACTAGGTACGTACGTGTTCGGATAGTTCGATGACCGGATTTACTGCCAACATATCTGAGGATCTCATGGGTCGCTTCCTGAAGATTCACCGATGATGTATGACTCGCATATAATTAATCTGGGATTAATTATAAGAGAGAGAAAATTAATCTCGGATTAATTGCGGAGATATTTTATCCGGGATAAAATATTATTTAAAGAGAGAGAACGATTAATTTGGAATTAATCGATAAAATAATATATTTGATATATTAAACGAAATTATATTTCGACGCGAAATTAAAATTAGATTTTAATTAGGGCAAACGAGTTAATTTAGAATTAATTTGTTAGCGATATGAATAGTAATTTTGCTAGGCATAATTATTTAATTAAATTTGATTTAATTACGTCACAACGGAAAATTCGTTAATTCGGAATTAGCGAACCCGAGCCCGGGAGTGTTTGCGGGCCAACTCGCATTTCGAATTTAAGTGCGGCTCATAAGTCACATCAAGCGTCACATCATTAGTCATTCAAGTGATGGATGTCTTGTCACTTTGAGTGTTGTGATGTAAATCACTTGTGATTGATGGGGGTGGTTGGAAGGCTTTATTGCCTTGTACTTTTTGGATTTGAATTTTGGTATTAGTTTTTGGAAAACCAAATACACAAATCAACCAACTCATTCTCTTTCTTTTATTTCTCCCACCTCACGGCCTTGGGCCATTTTTTCTCTCAAAATTTCTTCAAAGCCGAGAGATGCAAGAAGAACAAGGAAGATTTGTGGCAAATTTTTCTTATGCTAGCACATAAAGAGTCATCCAAAGGTGATAGGGAAACAAACCTTTGAGCATGGAATCACCATTTACAAAGCTTGGAGCTTGGATCACACAAATGGAGTCTACCGAAAATCATGGAGCACAAAAAGGGGCCATTTCCGAGAGCTTCCATGGAGGAGGAAAAAGTTTTGTGTTCGACGCATCGTAAATCTGATCATTGTAAGTATGATTCCGCCATACTTCTTTATTGTATTCACATATTTTCATTGCTTGAATGATCTTGGGACTATAGTAGAAACCCAACACAAACATGGCACCAAACATGGAAAAAAAAAATGGCACCAAACATGGAAGCATGTTTGGTGGAAGTTTGACATTTTCTAATTTTTTATTTTATTAATTTTATTTTACATTTTGAAAATGACTATAGTAAATACACAAAATACACTTGATTATTCATCAATATCGGCCTTCCAAACTTCAGAATTCGAAAATATTTAAATCTTAAAAGTTGTAGATCTTTGTGTCTTCTTTAATCTAACACTTGAATCAACTCAATCGGATATTGGATGAAGATGTTATGGCCAAAATACGAAACTTGCGCAAAATTAAAATTTCGGACTATACTTCTTGACGAGTATAGTAAATTTCCGTTTTTGCCATTTTTTTCTCTGAATTTCATCGTTTTAACCCCGAGTTGATTCCATTAAATTCCAATACTTTATTTATCTGTAAAACACATAAAACAAATCAAAACGTTCATCAAACCCGAGAAACTAAACAAAATATTAGGTAAAAAGGGCGGTAAATATTAATATATTTTCCGCTCATCACCTGGGGCTGGAATTGTGTCTGCCCCGTATGAAGCATATATCGGATCGCTGGTAACTAGTCTCTATAATCAGATAATCATGACCTTGTCATATTATCCCGATAGCTGCATCATACAAGAGTACCAGTCTCGTATCCTACGTGATCATCATCTCCATATGACTGAAGTGATACTTCCATCTTGACATCACACCCAATACGCTACGATTCTCAATATACCCAGAAGAGGCGTACACAGAACCTGTTAAAGTCCCGGACGACCAAAACCAAAGTATATTGATTGTCACAAGTATTAGCGATGCAAGTCTCAGGTTAAGACCAAATACACCTACCCTGATTCGGATTCCCATAAACACATAGTCATACTACCAGTGGGATTCTGAAGGGTCTATCCAGAGCAAAGCTATTTTCATACCATCGATAAACAGAACCTCATCTTACACTTGCATGAGTATCATATACCCAAATATATGAGAACTATGTTGTTACGCTTCCATAACACGCACAAGTGTAATACCAGCCTATTTTGCATTATCGATGTCCAATCTCGATAATACTACGACTAGGGATATTTAATGATTAAACCTTACGTGGATTAATACTGTCTCATATCTTATTAATGTGGTATTAATCATATGGACTTTTATCATTTATATATCCCATTAATCCAATTACAAATGATAAAATAGCAATTTCCTTTGTCACATAGTTAATTTGTACAACAACACCATGTTCTGTACAAATAGTGATGATATGGGTCATAATTGTCCAACAGTCGGTTGGTAATATCACTGATAAATTATATATTATAGTAAGGGAGATTTCTAAATTAGAATTAGTAAATGTGGATCCCCCAACCCCCATCATTTTATTTTTATTCTAGGGATGTGATGAAACATAATATCCACACACTTAATAATTGATTTTCTTTTTATGGGTAATTCCTTAGTTTGTTTATTGAGTCTTAAGCTTAATGATTCTTGTTAACTGGCCATTAATAAGATTGATTTGGTAAACTTAAAATAAACTTGATGAAGGAATTTTAGTTTTCGGCCTTAGACTTAATAGCCAACGATCTTCCTTGAGGATAAATAACCCTTTAATAGATTTTCTTACCAGATAGACATATACCTATCGGGCGGAGGTAGTCACTATTGGAACTTGAACTTAATGAATTCAGGTAACTTGGTTAACATAGACATATTATTAATTGGGTTATTTGGGTGTTTGCATCTGACCATCGACAGAGAATTTTGCATATCTGCGTATTCTAGGTTAGCAAACTAATTTATTATACATATATAAGAGAATAAATTCATCATTTGAATAATATTGTGTCAAGTTACAACCCTAGATATTTGTGTCTTTTGTTTATTTTCCATAATATTTTCTTTTGTGTCTTTATTTATTTAATTAGCAAATCCATATTCAACCAACAAATCAAACAGTCATTCTTTTCTCCCTTAATTAGATACCTGTTAATAAATAGTATCAATAATTAATAACAGTAGGAATCAAGTTTTCGTGGGATTGATATTTTTATACTACTTGAACGATACGTGCGCTTGCGTTATACGCGTGTGATTACGCACCGGTCAATTTTTTGGCGCCGTTGCCGGGGACTTATTTTTCTTGAGTTATTAATTTTGAAACTATCTAATTTACTTGTATCTAATTTTCTTTTTATCTGTAATTTTTATTTCCTTCTTTTAATTTTCAGGTGGTTGACATGGATATTTATTGGGAGATAGAAAGATTACGAACTTTACTGGAAGAAGATACACCCCAAATCAGGGAGCAACAGTCCGATTTTCTGAGACCTATTGTACAACCCAATATTATCACTTGATGCCAGAAACAAGCAATACTATATTTTCTCATCAGAACGCAATGGGGAGATGTGAGATATGCGATGGTAACCACCCGAGCGATCAATGCATATACATTTCAGAGTGGCGGAATTATCAGAATCAATCAAGGTATGAAGAGCCAACATATTTCACAGAACCACATCTTCCATCTTATCCACCATCCATCTACAATCTTAAACAAGAACCAGAACCATCAAAGAAAGATCAGATGGTTGACATGCTCAAAGATTTGTTCAAGAAACAAGACGAAAAGTTAGATACAATGCTTGAAACATTCCAGAATCAACTTGAAAGTATTCAAAGACAATCAGCATCCATTCAGAGACTAACAGATCAAACGAGGCAATTAACAGAAAACCAGAGCTACATACCTCAAGAAACATTTTCAAATGAAACTGACGAAGCCTTCGAGTACCAAGCATTTCACGGTGACACTTTAAAAGAGGAAGAGGCTGAGCAGTATCAAGAACCAGAGGTATCATTTCAGGAACCCAAACCAGAAAAGTCTCTGTTTGAATTTTATTATTCAAACTCTGACGAGGATGAAGAAGCAGAGCTGTTTGTACAAACTGCACCAACAAGTGAACATGAAGCTTTCCATCTTCAAAATGAAGATCTTGGAGCATTCTTTGCATTGATATTTAAAGAAGATCTACCTGAGCCAGTCAAATTAGAGGATGAAGACCTAAAATTTGACACATTTTTACATCCTCAGATTGACACTTATAGAGCTTGCATTTCACAAATAACAAATGAAGAACTTAATGCTGAAATCCTAAAATACATCTGTGAAGAAAAGGTGGAGCAAGAAACAGAGAAAATGGAAGAGTAAATGTCAGACCTTATTGAGGATCCAATGCATTCAGGCGAAACATCACTATTTTGGGGAGTACAGATCAGATATGTCGCCCAGAAGCTTGACATAATGAAACTTCCATTCAAAGTCAAGCACCGTACGAGACCTCCTAATTTTGTTTCTTTCTTTTCAGGAACCACTAGAGCAACAAAGTTTAAGAAGGTGGCACAAGCATCGACTCTGAAAAAATTCTTTTTGCCACTTTATCGTTGGAAAATACCCTTCAAAAGTAATGCAGACGGGGTTTTCTTTAATCAGACATCCAAGACGACATTGAAACCTCATTGACAGATGGATTTCAGTCACGTCTGGCTGAAGATGAAAAATTTAGCTCTAGCAGGGAGGCAACCCATGTAATTTATTGTAATTTCTATTTTCATATTTTGTGTATATATATTGTAGAGTTTTAATTTTGTGTGTTAGTTTTCAGAGATAGGCACAAACAGAGTATTTAAGGCAAAATAAGACTCAATGAATGGTGTTTGGCACTCACAAAGAGGAGAGCTAATTCATTAGAGATGGTTGAGTAAGGAATGAATTCTTGAGATGCATCCTAATGAATTTATATCAAGCGAGTGGCGTATTGCGTACATCATTCTGTTGCCTTAATAATTGCTTTGATTCGCTTTTCTTTGTAATTTTCTTTATTTTCGTAGACATGATCAGGACTTTTTGACATTTCATGATTTATTTTGTTATTTAGCTAACAGACGTCCTTTGGAAGATACTAGTGCTATTATTACTCACCTTTTTTCAGGTACTATAAATTCAGCCCGTCATTGCACTTTTGAAGGCATCCAGATTTGAGAAAGAAATACATAAAAATGGAAGCTATTTTAAGAAGACGAGTTGAAAATATTTGTATGTTTTACGGTACTAGTGTTGGTACTAAACCACAATACATAGAAGCAGCGCAAGAATTGGGTCGAGTCATTGCTGAGAAGAATATGCACTTAGTATATGGCAGGGTCAATCTTGGATTATTGGGATCGTTTCAAAAGCTGTACAGGAAGTCCAGTTTTGGGAATCATCTCAAAACCTTTGGTACATGCAAATCTTATTGGACCATCAAACAGCAAGGAACATATTGTGCCAAGTATGTCCGAGAGACTAGTGGAAATGATTAACCGTCCTGATGATTTTATTGCTTTTCCAATAGGCTTGGGCACATTAGAGGAGATTTTTATAGTGCTATCTTGGGTGAACTTGAACATACACTAGAAACCAATTGGGTTGTTTAATGTTGATGGATTTTATGATTTTCTTTGTGTGTTTCTTAATGATGCCTAGAGAAATGGGTTTGTGACAAAACCTCTGAACCATAAATTGACCCTGTCCTTTCTAAGATAAAATGGTCCAAAGACGATCGTGGTAAGAGGCGTTTGATAAATCTGGATCTTAACCTTTAATTTTCATGTAGGATTTCAGCTAACCAGGTTCTATCTTCTAAACTTTTCTTATACTATTTAAGATATTGGGAAAATGTCTCATTTAGGTTTGGGGGAGGCGAATAGTTAATAGTATCTTGTTTTTATATGTTGTTTTTATTTTTTGTCCAAAATGTTTCAAAAAATACAAAAAAAAAATTGAAAAATTGAAAAATTTACAAAAATATTTTGTGTTTTTATATTTTTAACTTGATTAATCGGGAGAAATAAGTGTGAGATAGTTGTGTAAGGAGTTTCCACTCCTGAGACGTATCTCAAACCTATTTTGGAACAAGTTAATTTTTGTTTATTTCTTTTTGAATTATTTAATTTGTGAATTCTCCATAAACCTGACTAAAATGAATCTTCATATGCTCAGTTGGCAAATATTACAACATGCATGGTAATATACGGACATGAGCTGTAATTGAAAATTTTGTAATATTCAATGCTCTAGTTTAATTGGAAGAAGCATCTATAAATGGAAATTGAGTAAAAAAAAAGAAAAAAATGTCTGAGATCCGAGTTATTAAGTCTGTAAGGGTGTTTTAACACCTATTATCTTAAAGCCAACTGGTTTGGGATTCACTGGCCCAAAGCTCGCTACATGGATCGAAGATGTTGCAAATATGTATATATAGAAAGTCTTAGTAATTAAGTCCGTATGGGTTTCTTAACACCTAGTGCCCTAAAGCCAACTGGTTTGGGAGTCACTGACCCAAAGCTCGCTACATAGATGTAAGATATTGTATATAAATAAAAAAATCAGAAAAATTATTCCATTGCTTAAAAAAGATGTGAATTCTGATATAACTTTAGGACAAAAATATTACTCTCTTTTAAACTACACTGTAACTATTGTGGGCAAAATGAGTTGATTAATATTTTGTTGGCTGTGTATATAGAGAATGGTAAACCACAGCTATAGATAAACCACAAACAAAGTACCTTTTTTGTTTGCTCCTTATGGACTATTTAGATTACTAAATTTAGACTTAAATCATTTTCTACATCAAACATACAATAAGTCTAAAGGTACAAGAGTAATCAAGGTAAATAAGACAACTGAACAATATGCGATACAAATCAAACAACTTTGATAAAAATGAATAATGAATTTATTATTATTACAATAGTCAATTCCGTTTACAATACATGAAGCTCTAGGACATAAATCCCAACAATCTCTCATTTGGACTAGAGCAAATGGGACATGTCATGTAATCCTAAACCATTTAGGTGACCTTCAAATACTTTAGCCGATAAGGTCTTTGTAAACGGATCAGCCAGGTTGTCTGCGGATGGAATCTGCGTGACATCGACCTCTCCTCTCTGGACTATCTCCCTGATGAGGTGATATTTCCTATCAATATGCTTACCCCTCTTGTGGCTTATTGGTTCTTTGGAGTTCACCACTACACCACTATTATCGCAATAAAGTGTGATTAGTTTATCCATAGCTAGAACAACTTCCAAATCTGCCAAGAACTTACGGAGCCAGACTGCTTCCTTAGCTGTTTCACAAACTGCTACATATTTAACCTGAATGGTGGAGTCAGGAATACAAGATTGCTTAATGCTCATTCATACTATAGCCCCACCACCTAAGGTGAACATTGATCCAGATGTTGACTCCTTAGAATCGACATCCGTCTAAAAATCAGAGTCAGTAGATCCTCTCAGAATCATATCCAGACTCGTATATACAAGCATATAATTTCTCATTCTCCAAAGATACTTGAGAATATGTTTCACCGCTACCCAATGATCTAACCCTGGGTTGGATTGAAACCTACTGACTATTCCCACTGCAAAATAGATGTCCGATCTCGTGCATAATATAGCATACATAAGACTTCCAACTGCTGAAGCATATAATATATGTCTCATCTCTTCAACTCTTTAAGGTGTCTTAGGAGACTATTCCTTAGACAAATGAATTCCATGTCTGAAAGGTAAATTACCTTTCTTGGAATTCTGCATACCAAATCGCACAAGAATCTTGTCGATATAGGTTGCTTGAGACATTGTTAACAGTCGTTTCTTGCGATCCCGAATGATCTGGATCCCAAGTATATAACTTGCATCTCCTAAATCTTTCATTTGGAATTGGTTAGACATTTGGGATAATGTCTCATTTAGGTTTGGGGGAGGGGAATAATTAATAGTATCTTGTTTTTATTTTATTATTTTTATTCTAAAACTTTATCGAAAAATACAAAAAAAAATTGAAAAATTTTCAAAAATTACAAAATATTTTAAGTTTTTGTTTTTTTTTATTTTGACTAAAAATGTGAAATTGGTGAGAGATAACTGTGTAAAGAGTTCCCACTCCCGATACGTATTTCAAACTCATTTTTGAAATAAGTTAATTTTTGTTTATTTCCATTTCAATTATTTAATTTGTAAATTCTCCTTAACACTGACCAAAATGGATCTTCATATGCTCAGTTGGCAAGTATTATCAATATGCATAGTAATATACAGACATGAGCTGTAATTGAAAAGTTTGTAATATTCAGTGTTCTAGTTTAATTGGAGGAAGCATCTAAAAAATGGAAATGGAGTAAAAAAAAAGAAAAAATGAAAAAAAAAAGTTTGAGATTCGAGTTATTAAGTCCGTATGGATATTTTAACACCTAGTGCCCTAAAACCAACTGGTTTGGGAGTCACTCGCCCAAAGCTCGCAACATGGATTAAAGATGTTGGAAAATATATATATATATATATATTTGAAGTCTGAGTAATTAAGTCCGTAGAGGTGTCTTAACACATGGTGCCCTAAAGCCAACTGGTTTGGGAGTCACCGGCCCAAACCTCATTACATAAATGAAAGATATTGTATATAAATAAACAAATAAAATCAGAAAAAGAAAGAAAAAATCAGAAAAATTATTCCATTGCTACAAAAAGGTGTGAATTCTGATAAAACTTTAGGACAAAAATATTACTCTCTTATCAACTGCATTTGTGATTGTTGTGGGCAAAAATGAGTTGATTAATATTTTGTTGGTTGTGTATATGAAGAATGTTAATTATAATCGGAGAATTTACTTATTCGGTAATTTAGAAAAAAAAAAACAAAACATCTGGTAACTTGGAGTAGAAGTTTCACCTAATTAGTCACTAACTTCATTATTCTTTTTTCTCTTATCTTTTTGCTTTTGTGTGCATTATTTTTACTAATTTTGTTTTACTTTTATAAAATGTTTGTAGGTATCATTGCTATAAACCCTCACGAGACTACAACTAGTCCAGTAGGGACGCCTAAGGGTTTAAAGGCTTGTTGCATACGCTAAATGTAACCGTGATCCTACGAAAGTGGCTTAGTTAATTTTATTTTTATGTTATTTTATTTTGTGTTTTGCTCGAGGACTAGCAAAATGTTAGGTTTAGGGGTGTGATGAGTGATATTTATATCATTATTTCCCACTCATTTAACCTAATATTTTGTATAGTTTCTCGAGTTTTATGAACGTTTTGATGTGTTTTTGTTTATTTTGCAGATAAAAATAATATTGGAACTTAATAGAATCAACTCGAGGCTAAAACGACGAAATTCGGAGAAAAAAATGTCAAAAACGAAATTTATTGTTCGCGTCACGAAGTGTAGTCCTAAATTCCAATTTTGCGCAAGTTTTGTATTTTGACCATAACTTTTTCATCCGATATCCGATTGAGCTAATTCAAGTTGCAGATTGAAGAAGACTTGAAGATCAACAACTTTGAAAGTCAAAATAATTTCGCATTCTGAAGTTTCCATGGCCGAAATTGATAAACAATCCAGTATATTTTGTGTAACTGCTATAGTCATTTTCAAAATATAAAATAAAATTAATAAAAAAAAATAAAAAAAAAATTGTCAAACTTCCACCAAACATGCTTGCATGTTTTGTGCCATGTTTGATACCATATTTGGTGCCATGTTTGATGCCATGTTTGGTGGAGTGTTTGGTGGAGCAATTGGTGGAGAAATTGGTGGAAGCCTTTAGATTTTCCTATAAATACCAAGCCATTTCATTTGTAATTCTGATGTTTTCCTTAGGTTTTTGTAAGGAATTTAAGGATTGCATCTTGTGTGTTTATTTTTAGTAATTTAATTTATGCATTTTTATTTTCAGTAATAGTAGTAGTTTCTTTTTCTTCTCATTTCTTTTATGTTTAGTAGTTAGATTTCCGCTGGGAGAAGAGTGAAAGTTTTTATTTTTTTAATTTAGATTAATCTCCCTTAATTATAATATGGAAATTATAATTCAAACTAAAAGGTTTACCGCCTTAATGGCTGGTTTTATTTATTTGACATAATGTGACACCGCCTAAATGGCTTGTCTTTAGGTGAAAGATGATTACCACCTATATGGCTGGTTTATGGACAAATAATGATACCACATTTATGGCTGGTTGGACTTAATTAAAATATGACTTAATGAGGATACCGCCTATATGGCTGGTTGGTAATATCACTATAGTAAGAGAGATTTCTAAATTAGAAATAGTAAAGGTGGATCCACAACCCCAACATTTTATTTTTATTCTAGGGAAGTGATGAAACACAATATTCACACACTTAATAATTGATTTTCTTTTTATGGGTAATTCGTTAGTTTGTTTATTGAGTCTTAAGCTTAATGCTTCTTGTTGCCTGATCACCAATAAGATTGATGTGGTAAACTTAAAATGAACTTGGAAAAGAGATTTTAGGTTTCAACCTTAGATTCAATAGCTCACGATCTTCCTTGAAGATAGATAACCCTTTAATAGATTTCCTTACAGGATAGGAATATACATGTCGGGCATGGGTAGCCATAATTGGAACTTGAACTTAATGAATTCAAGTAACTTGATTAACATAAGAATATGATTAATTGGGTTATTTTGGGTATTTTCATCTGACCATCGGAAGAAGCTTTTGCATATCTTCGTGTTCCAGGTTAGCAAACTCATTTATTACACATATATAAGAGAATTAATTCATCATTAGAATAATATTTTGAGGAGTCACAACCGTTTTGTATTTTCTTTTTGGTCTTTATTTTTTTATTTAACAAATCCACATTCAACCAACCAAAAGTAATCATTCTCTTCTCCCTTTAATTAGATAATTGTATATAAATAGATTCAATAATTAATAACAATAGTAAGAATTAAGTCATCGTGGGATAGATATTTTTATACTACTTGAACGATATGTGCGCTTGCGTTATACGAGTGTGATTACGCACTGGTCACTACTAACGGAACTACTCCTAATCCAATTAGGAATTTACGAAACCAAATTGCCTTTTTTGCTGCTTCAGCTACAACAATATACTCTGCTTCTGTTGTTGAATCAGCAACAGTCTCTTGCTTGGAAGATTTCCAGCTTACTCCTACGTTGTTCAAACAAAATATGTACCCGGATTGCGACTTGCAGTCGTCCTTGTCATTTTGGAAACTTGCATCGGTATACCCAATTAACTCAAGTTCTCCATCTCCATAGATTAAGAAAGCATCCTTAGTTCGTCTAAGATACTTAAGGATATTCTTAACCGCCATCCAGTGACATTCACCTGGATCGGCCTGATAGCGACTACTGACCGGTGTAAACACACAAGTATAACGCAAGCGCACGTATCGTTCAATTAGTATAAAAATATCGATCCCATGAGGACTTAATTCGTACTGTTGTTATTAATTATTGATACTATTTATTTACAGGTATCTAATTATAGGGAGAAGGGAATTGATTGCTTTTGGTTGGTTGAATGTGATTTTGCAAAAATAATATAAAAACAGACTCAAAAGAAAATACTAAGAAAAATAAAATAAAAGACTCAAGGATCTAGGGTCGTGACTCCACACAATATTATTATAAAGATGAATTGATTCTCTTATTTATGTGTAATAAATTAATTTGCTAACCTGGAACACGATGATATGCAAAAGCCTCTTCCGATGGTCAGATGCAAATACTCAGTATAACCCAATTGAACCATATTCCTATGTCAACCAAATTACCTGGATTCATTAAGACCAAGTTCCAATTATGGCTACCCACGCCCGACAGGTATATTCTTATCATGTAAGGAAATCTATTAAAGGGTTATCTATCCTCAAGGAAGATCGTGAGCTATTAAGTCTAAGGCTGAAACCTAAAATCCCTATGTCTAGTTCATTTTAGATTTACCTCATCAATCCTATTGGTGATCAGGCAACAGGAAGCATTAAGACTAAAACTTAATAAACAAAACAAAGAACTACCCATAAAAAGAAAATCAATTATTAAGTGTGTGTATTGTGTGTGATCACTTCCCTAGAATAAAATAAAATGCTGGGGTTAGAGGATCCACAATTAATATTTCTTATCTAGGAATTCACTTATTATAATATATAAATTATTTTATATTCTGCTTTCTCAGGAATTAATAATATTAAACATTTAAAACCAGCCATATAGGCGGTAATCCATTTAGTCCAATTACACTAGCCATATAGGCGGTAATTATCTGTCACATAAAGACCAGCCATATAGGCGGTAAGGTAATTTATATTTAAACCAGCCTTATAGGCGGTAATAAAGTCTGACATTAATTAATCCGGTTAAATTATAATTTAAATATTATAATTAAGTGAGATTTACCTAAATAATTATATTAAAGGTTTCACCTTTTACCCCAGCGGTAAATTAACTACAAAACATAAAGTAAATAAATAAAAAGCAGTAATAAAAACTAAAAATAAAAATACATAATTTTATTATTACAAAACTAGATGCTTCCTATGAAATCAGGGAAAAATCCCAAGGAAAGCACGAGGAAAAATGAAATCTGAAGAGCTGAACTTATAGGCAAATTTATAGGTTGGGAGTCGCGACGCCAAGGTGTTTGGCGTCGCGACGCCAGATACAGTTCCTCGAGTCCATGCGGGTTGACCACGCGTCTGTCGGCAGTAATAATTGTGACACATATCGCACTGTGAATGGCTGGCGGTTCGGTCCAATAAGAAGGCGACACGTGGCAACTTGTGATAGGCGGGAATTTCGGTCCAATGGTGGCTTGACACATGGCAGCACATGATTCGTCCATAATTCGGTCCAATGATGAGAAGACACGTGGCACACAGTTTGGGTGGTCCAATGAGATGATAACACGTGGCGGACGGCGCACGTTTGCAAAATCCGGCGCACGTTTGCAAAACCCGGCGTATGTTAGCAAGTCAAACCTATCAAATTCTGACACGTGGCAGTCGGCGCACATTAGCACGTTCGGCGCATTCTGGGCGTCACGATGCGAAAAAGACCATTTTGCCCATGTTGACCCATTTTTGTCTGTTTTGGCACCAAATTGCTTCCAATGCTTTCCAAACTTTATTTATCTGTAAAATAAAAACACAACACATCAAAACGTTCACAAAACGCGAGAAACTATACGAAATATTAGGTCAAATGAGTGGGAAAAAGTGATATATTTACCACTCATCACACCCCCAAACCTAACATTTTGCTAGTCCTCGAGTAAAACAGAAAATAAAATAACATGAAAATAAAATTAACTAAGCCATTTTCGTAGGGTTCACAGTTGCATTTAGCATATGCAACAAGCCTTTAAACCCCTAGGTGTCCCTAGTGGACGAGTTGTAGTCTCATGAGGGTTTACAGCAATGATACCCACAAACATTTTACAAAAGTAAAAAGGTAGTGAAACTAATGCACACAAAAGCAAAAAAACAAGAGAAAAGAGAATAAAGAAGTTAGTGACAAATCAAGTGAAACTTCTACTCCAAGTTACTAGTTTTTTTGTTTCATTCTAAATTACCGAATAAGTAAATTCTCCGATTATTTTTACCATTCTCCATATACACAGCCAGCATAATATTAATCAACTCATTTTTTCCCACAACGGTCAAAAGTGCAGTTGAAAAGAGAGTAATACTTTTGTCCTAAAGTTCCATCAGATTTCACACCTTTTGTAGCAATGGAATAATTTTTCTGATTTTTTCTTTGATTTTTTGAATTTTGACTTTTTATTTATATACAATACCTTCCGTCTATGTAGCGAGCTTTGGGTCGGTGGCTCCCAAACCAGTTGGCTTTAGGGCACCAGGTGTTAAGACACCCCTAAGACTTAATTACTCAGACATCAGATATAAATATATTTTTTCTGCAACATCTTTGATCCATTTAGCGAGCTTTGGGCCGATGACTCCCAAACCAGTTGGTTTTAGGGCACCAGGTGTTAAAACACTCTTACAGACTTAATAACTCGGATCTCAGATGCTTTATTTTATACATCAGAATTTTATTTTTTTTTTAACTCCATTGCCATTTATAGATGCTTCCTCCAATTAAACTAGAGCACGAAATATTACAAACTTTTCAATTACAGCTCATGTCCGTATGTTATTATGCATATTGATAATACCTGCCAACTGAGCATATGAAGATCCATTTAAGTCAGTTTTATGGAGAATTTACAAATTAAATAATTCAAAATGAAATAAACAAAAATTAACTTGTTTCGAAATAGGTTTGAAATACACACGGGCATCAATCACAGAAATATATATATATATGTATGTGTAATCATGTTTTCATGCTTCAATGTCAACTATGTACAACTGAGATGAATTACTAGCACATATAATCCATATGCACATCATGTATGTTATATGCAACTTTAACATGCTAAGTTTTTTTTTTTAAAAAAGTACATTTGGAAACTCTTTCTGAAAACTATTATCTCAAGTTTCTTTCTGAAAAACTCTATTTCTAAAACTGCCTTTAAAATAACGGTTCATGAAAACTCTTATTTAAAATCTGATTTCTGAATTTTGAATCTTAAATCAAATCTGAAAACTTTATACTGGGGATCTAAAAACTAAAAACTGAAAATACTTGATGCTCAGGACCATATCTCAACTGCGGCATCTCTGAAAACTGAAAATCGAAATCTGAAAAAATGTTTCTGAAAATCTGAAAATTGAAAACTGCTATACGTCCAGGACCATAACTCAACTGGACATCTATCTACACCCAGGACCATAACTCAACTGGGTGTACTTGATGCCCATGACCATAACTCAACTGGGCATCTAAAACTAGGATTTCGGGACCCTGTAGCCCCTAGTCCTGCTCGAGGATCTGAGAGCGTCCCCTCAGTCCTCCACATGTGCACATGTGTCTATATCCGTCAATTCCAATAGTGTACAACTGGGATGGGTCAAATCTCAAATCCCGAATCAAAAGTATCCGTCAATTCCGAACTATATCTCAAGTTACATATTGGGGTGAATGTAACATCCCGGGTAATTTTAACGAAATAGCATAGATTTATTTTCGCTGTTATAGCCGATTGAATGTGAGGTTTATTTCAGTAAAACATAAACTTTTTTTTTTCAAAAGATAAGTAGTAGAATAGAATAGAAATTAATTAGAAGGGATAAAATTGGAAATTAGCAATTAGAATAAGAATAAATAAGAAATAATAAAGCCTAGATATTTATATATATATATATATATAATGTTTTATTTATACACACACACTTGTCAAAAATCCAGCCACACATATAACACACGCACACATTTAGCGCACACACACCTGATAGGGGTGGGCGCGGTTCGGTTTGGTTCGGTTTTTGCTAAAAACCGAACCAAACCATATTTTACGGTTCAGATTTTTTTACCTTTCAAACCAAACCATTAAATAACGGTTTGGTTCGGATTGAAAATTTTTTAAACCAGCGGTTTACGGATTGGTTCGGTTCGGTTTACGGATTATTATATTTAAAACAAATTTTCATCCACTTAAGTGAAGACAAAAAAAAAAAATTTTTATTCTATCCAACAAATAGTATGAAGTGCTAGGGTGTAAGTTGTGACTAAAAGAAACACATACACTCCATAAATGATTGAAAAATGAGGCACAATTAATTCTTGTATTTTTTTTAAAAATTACCTCGAATAATGATGCTACCATAATTCTAATTAAGAAACAAATCAAATATTTTACTTTCAAGAATAATGATGCTACCATAAAACAAAAAATTTAAGAATAAAAGTATTAACAAATAAATTGAAGAATAAAAGTATTAATAAATAAATATATTAACAAAAAATTTAAGAATAAAAATATTAACATACTAATAAAAAGAAAACATATAATAAAATTAAAAGAAAAATACAATTTTTTTTTTATTATAAAAATATATAATTTTTTTAATTATAACGGTTCGGTTCGGTTTAACAGGTGCGGTTCGGATTAGCTCCTGAACCGAACCGTAAACCGTTTGGGGTGGGCCAATCCGAACCGCAAACCGAACCGTTAGAAAAAAAACAGTAAATTCGATCCGGTTTGGTTCGGTTTGCGATTTGGTTCGGTTCGATCGGTTTTTTTGCCCACCCCTAACACCTGATTCACGTTAAAACCCACACACTCCACACAGCAACACACACCCCCACTCACGCACAGCACACACGTTTAAGAAATATACTCGCACACAGTGCACAGATCGGGGGAAAGCAGAAAGAAAGAAGAAGACCGAAGAAAGAAATCCAGAGAGAAATAAGAGCAGAATCGAGAGAGAGAAGAGAGATTGAGAGGGAAATCGAAGAGAAAGAGAATGAGAGAAAGAAGGCAGGAGAGACCGAAAACAGAAGAAAGAGAGAAATGGGGGGAAAGCTTTGGCCATGTCCGTGATGGTTGCAAGTTGAGGCCGTGAGAAGGAATTGGTGAGCAGAGGCATAGGTAAGTATACTATGTCAAGGATCTCCTTGAATTTGGGTGTTGATATATTTAGGTTTGATAATGAATTTGTGAAAATTGGTTGAATTTGTAGAGTTAGAGAACATTAGTGTAATTAAAATTCAGAGTTATGTAAGATAATTGAGAAATTAATAAAAACTAAAGGAATAGAAATATTTGCGAAATTTTGGGGTTTTATAGTTTCGAATTTTTAGGTTGAAATCCATAATTTACTGCTTCATGTTAATAGGTTGTAGCAAATTAATTTATTCAGCTCGTGTATAAAAAAAAATAATAATAATAATAATAATTAAATTACATTGAGTATGCCGCAAATCTGGATGGACGAATAAGGTTCATTTTTTTTTTAATTAATGATATTGGTATATAGGGTGAGGAATAAGGCAAAGTGGACAAAGGAGAAGAACATTTATAATTTATAAGGTATGGGTGATTAAATTTTTCTTGGTGAATAACCAAGTTATGATTGAATATTGATGAGAATAATAACATATATATAATGTTTAAATTAAATGGTTCTAAAGGTGTATTTGATTTTGCGACGGAACTGAAATTGATGATAAAGAGCTATGTGGAAGGTGATAATGTTATTAACAAGGATAATGTATATGAATCTTATGAATATAAGAATAAGAATAATGCTTGAACAATTAGAGTAAAAAAAAAAAAAAAAAAAAAAAAAACTTTAAAAAAAAATGATTTAATTCATAGTCGAATGATAATAAAATTATATAGCTACATTATGAAATTAGGTATATGGTTTAAGTTTCAAGTCGAAACTATATATATTAAATGATTATGCTAATATATTAAGTGTAAGTATATGTTTCATGATTATATCTATATATAGGCTTAAGAACATGATTTCAAATGTGGGTTATACTTATGTCATCTAGTTACAATTCGCATGTTTTTTTTTTATGATATATATGTGTGTCTTATATTGTTATTCAAGTACATGTTCATTTTCAAGTTAGGAAAAAAAAAAAAATAATAATAAAAAAGTTGTTAGCTTTTGGGCTACGTTTTGAACCTTATATTATGTTTTAAATAATGAGTTCAAGATTATGAACTTGGCTTGGTATTTTACCAATGTTTTAACCTGTCTCTCAATTTATGTTATGCATATTGTGTTTATAAGTTATGTTTGAAGCTTGTGGTGTGATATGTGGCTACTAAAAAGTGTAAATGGAACTGTGAATAAAGGAATGCATGAAGAAAGTGATATTTTAATGTAAGAAATAAGATTGCCCAAGTACAAATATGAGTTGATAAATTAGAATGAGAAATGTTTGCAAATGTATATTTTGACAAAACGAACGAATATTAGTTAAGCATATAGATCGTAAGATAATTATTAGATGGAGCATGAGAAAATTAGAATTTGTATGCCTAATTATAGGTATGCAAGGATGAATGCACGTACATATATGATAATATGAAATAAGCATATAATGATCTATGGTTAGGATAAAAGAAAGTATTAGAAATGAACATGCACATGTGTGTTTTATGATTTTCTTAATTGATAAAGAAATTAAAAATGTTTTGGAACTCGAAGTATTTCAAAAGTAAAGTTTCAAATGTTTTGAATGAAAAAGGTTTTTAGAAAAAGTGTCTTTTCTTTACAGTTTTAAGATACAAAGTGTGGTTTTATATTTTCGGGGCATGAGGTAAAAACTCACCCCAGTATGTAACTTGAGATACAGTTCGGAATTGACGGATAACTTGGAATTGACGGATATAGACACATGTGCACATGTGGAGGACTGAGGGGACGCTCTCAGATCCTCGAGCAGGACTAGGGGCTACAGGGTCCCGAAATCCTAGTTTTAGATGCCTAGTTGAGTTATGGTCCTGGGCATCGAGTACACCCAGTTGAGTTATGGTCCTGGGTGTAGAGAGACGTCCAGTTGAGTTATGGTCCTGGACGTAGAGCAGTTTTCAGATTTCAGACTTTCAGTACACAGTTTTCAGATTTTCTGTATTCAGATTTTAGAACTCAGTTTTTAGTAAACAGTTTTCAGAAACTAGATTCGAGTACCATCAGTTTTCAAAGCATGATTTCAGACATAAGTTTTATAAATAGAGGTTTCAGTAAAAAGTTTTCAGAAAGAGAGTTTTTAGAAAGAAGTTTTCAGAAAAAGTGTTTCGGAAAAGGTTTTCATGTATTATAGAAGCATGGCATGGTTAAGTAGGATTTAGTTTACAAAATATGTTTGCAGATCATATACTATATATTACTTGAGTTGTATACAGCATATATTAATGCAAGATAGCATTATTACATCCATATGCATGTGTGATTCGTATTGGCATATGATTGATATTGATATAAACTGTATGTTTTCATATGAGAAATCTCCTGTGAATGGTAACGTACGATAATATGATTATATATATATGTACATACGGTTGATGATTGTTTAATAGGAAGAATATCTCAGAAATCCGATTTGATGATATTTCAATGAAATAAAAGAAAGATAATTATAATAAATGCCTGAACTAGAATATGAAAAGGTAACTAGGCAAGTAATAAGATATCAGAATAGCGCAGCAGAAGCGTAATGTAAATTAATTTGATAACTAGAGATATAGAAACTTGATAAGTATATTATGGATGTATGAAAAGATGAATAGTAAACAGGATTTAATGCTTATATGACCAGATTGAAAGGAATTTATTGTAAAGTTGCATATAATAATTAGGAGCAAATACTAGCTCAAGTTAATGTAGAAACAGAATTCAGATCTTGTGTGTGTTTGCAGCTCAAGGAATGAGCATTGTTACTTACTGAGTCTTATGACTCACACCACAACAGTGTTTGAGTTTTGCAGGTTGGTGACCTGATCGGTCAACCACAGACAACAGAGCCTGAGGAGCGGATAGCAGCGTTGCAGTCAGCCAGTCACCAGGTCTTGGAGGAAATAAATAGTATAGTAGCTTATGTTTTAGTTGTATAAGTTGTAACGTGCTGAGCACGAGTTTATTTTAGAAAAGTTTTTGCATACGTATTTTCGGGCACGGAGCCCCAATTATATTATGTCCGCATCATATTTTAGTTGGCCCGTAGATTGCATTAGTGTTGTTATTCCGGCCTGAGGTCGAGATTTTATGTCTATGATGTATATGGATGCTGGCTATAGGCCAGGTTGCATGATGTTACGAATACATCATGCCGAAATTTCGTCAGAGTCAGAGGCTTATGGAGGCAGGATTAACATGTCTCCTGCCGGTAACATTGCTGCTAAGGCGGGATGTTACAGTGAGTTTTTACCTCATGCCCCGAAAACCATAAAATCATAATCTGTAACTCAATCTGTAAAAAAACATTTTCTGAAATATGATTCTTTTCAAAAACATTTGAAAACTTTCTTTAAAACATTTGAAATTGTTGAAAACCTTTCTATCGTTTGCTCATCTGTTGAAAACTTAAACACACACACATGTACATGCATATATGCCTTTCTCATGCCTCTTTCTACTCTAGCCATGATTTATTAAATGTCATACAAGTACATACATCCGGTCATGAATATTTATAACATATTGATATCATTCATATATATGCACTACTCTAACCATATATAAAACTTATTTACATTCTATATACTTATCTGTCAAGCCCAATCTCATTACATACGTGCTATCAAAACTGTATCAATTCATGTTAAAATATTAACTCATTCTCAAATCTAATACACACATGCAGATGCTTTCTTAAATGCGTTCCTGTCATAAAAATGTATACACTACTCACTTATGCTCTTTATCATCTGATATGCATGCATCTATACTCATGATGCTCATATTCTTATATAATGCATAAATTACAACTTTCCTTCATAAAACTAGTTCGTATATATCTATCTCAGTTATAACTTTAATCCCATTCCCTAGGGTGTAGTTTTCTACAACCCCCCAAACCCAGGTTTCACTAAATAGTATTCATAAACATACCATCATTCATATGTTCCATTTATCTATATAAATACATATACTTATTTACATCTAAACATGCGTCTCTTTACTTCTAAACATATATCATGCTTATCTCTTGCTTATGTGCATGCTTATAATTGTTTATCCTCATCTATGTTGTATACAACTACACATGTCTCTTTATCCTATATTCAACTTCATATATATCTATATAGATTTCATGAATATATATCTATTTACTATAGTATAATATTACTAGTCTCGAACATCGTTATGTCTACCAAGTACGCAGAACATGAGTTACTTACCTGGCTGAGCGAACGCCCGTGATCCGGGTCTGATCTGCCAAAACAAATCACAATATATGTCAGAACCGCTATTTGCGGAACTTTCTACTCATCTACAATAAACTACGAACTTTCTCAGGACTCTCAAATCCTCACCGACTCTACGGTCTAAGCTTCATTACTCTAATACATACTTACATACTATTCTAAACTAGCTAGATTAGTCATTTTCTCACTTTACGCGTTTGCGGTAAAACTTGCGGAAAAGTTTCCGCAAAAGCAACGGAAGGGTCTCGAACCCTCCAAACTAATCCGAAAATACTCAATTACTCTCGAAATACATTATTTACATCATAACTATGATTACGATCATCAACACTCAGTCGCGCGAGAAACTCCATTTTACCGGAATCTCGCTAATTCTACCGGATCGATCATATCTCATCTGATTCACCCCGGATTCTACCACATTTATCGTTTTAACATATTGTAGCATATCCAATTCAATTCATGTACATTTATTACACTACGGAACTACTGGAACAATCCAAATATATAACTATACACTTTGAAATATGAAAATTTGAACGGAAAGTCGTACCGAAATTCCGAGGCCATATTCGGACTCCCAACGGCCATACGAACGCGCTGGTGTCGACGGAATTCCAATCATAGCAACTGTTCATTGTGGGTTTACTGTTCACCGAATCTTCTCCTCTGGTTTTGCGTGATTCCGGCCGTTGTTCGGTAAAATCAATCTCGCACACTCGTAGTACTCGTCGAGAGCTTCGATTTGGAGGGTGGCACGACTCGTTAAACGGCCCGACGAACCGGGATCGGGAAACCCATGGGCACCTCTTCCACCTCTCATTCTCGCCATTTCCGGCGTCACCACAGTCGCCGCTGGCCACCCAAGTGGGCTTCGTGGTCCGGCACCTCATTCTGGCTGGTCGCGCCGGCCGCCGGCTCGACCAGCAAGGTACAAGAACGAATTTTTGGGCGTTGGGGTCGGGTGGGGATAAATTCAGGGTTTATGTCATTTTGCAATTACTTAAAACTTCAAGGCTTTATATAATGATCTGGAAAAAATCAATCTAGTCCCTGTGAAAATTACAATTTAGCCATATTCTATAGTCTTCTAGTACATCGCAATTTCAGAGCCTTTCTGATGCGATTCTCGAAAAGTGTTCAAGACGAAAGTTGTTCGTATTGGAAAAACGAGTCCGATAGTCGAAATATCAGCTCGATCGGAGTTCGTTTGCTCTGTTCTTGACCAAAACTACAAACTTTACGCGTTTTACGAAAATCACGTAACCGACTTTTGATCCCACGCGTTTTCTAATGCGACGAAAATTCATAAAATAATATCTCAACTCATATAAATTCGCTCAAACTCTTATTTTTCCTCATCCTTATGCTCCGAGACTAAAACAGCCGTCCGAGAGTCTTCTAGAACAGTTCTGAAAATCCAGGATGTTACAACCGCCATATACTAGGTGCATATTTCGCTCTGCTATGACTCGCCCCAATTCCTTTGCAGCCTCGATGAATTCTGGTTTATTACCAGAATTGGATCCACAGAAAACACAAATTCGCTTGATTCGCTGCTGTGAAGTTGCTTCCATTTTCTCTCTCTTGTTTGGATGTGTATCTGGATGTGTCGAAGAGAGAAATGACGAGCTGAATTTATAGAACCTGAAATGGGTGAGTAATAATTGCACTAGTATCTGCCAAATGACAATTATTAGATGAACATTAAAATAAATCGTGAAAAGTCAAAAAGTATAAATCTTGTCGGCGAAAATAAAGATAATAACAAAAGAAAAGCAAATCAAAGGAATAATTAAGGCAACGGAATTGTGTACGCAATACGCCACTAGTTTGGTATATAAATTCATCAGGATGCGTCTCAAGAATTAATTCTTTACTCAGCCATCGTTAATGAATTGTATCTATACTTTGTGATTGCCAAACACCATTCTTTCTGTCTTAAAATGCTCCGTTTGTGCTTTTCCCTACAAAAACAACACACAAAATTAAAAACTCTACAACATGTATACAAAGAATATGAAAATAAAAATTACAACAAATTGCAAGGGTTGCCTCCCTGCTAGCGTTAAATTTTTCGTCTTCAGCCAGACGTGACTAAAATCTATCTGTCAAGGAGGTTTTAATGTCGTTTTGGATGTCCGATTAAAGACAATCCCATGAGCATTGCTTTTGAAGGGTCTCTTCCAACGGTAAAGGGGCAAAAAGAGTTTTGTCTCATTCAGTGCTCCTGCCACCTTTTTGCTACTTGTTGTTCCAGTGGTTCCTGCAAAGAAAGAAAGAAAATCAGGAGGTCTCGTACGGTGCTTGACTTGGAATGGAAGTTCCATTCTGTCAAGCTTCTGGGCGATATCTTTGATTTGTACTCCCCAAAACAGCGATGTTTCTCCTGAATGCTTTGGATCTTCAATAAGGTTAGACATTTTCTCCTCCATTTGCTCTGCTTTTTGTTCCATCTTTTCTTCACAGATGTATTTTAAAATTTCCATATTCAGCTTTTTATATGTCATATGTGAAATACATGTTTCAAAATTGTCAACCTGAGGATGTAAAGAAATGTCAGATTTTAGGTCTTCATCATCTGATCTGGGTGAAATGATTGGCTCAGGTAGATCTTCATCAAACATCATGGTAAAGCATGCTCCAAGATCTTCATTTTGAGGATTGAAAGTTTGATCCTCCGTTGTTGGTGCAGTTGGTACAAATAGATCAGCTTCATCCTCGTCAGAATCTGAATAATAAAAGTCAAATTGTGACTTTGCCGGTTTGGGCTCCTGAACTGATACCTCTGTTTGTTGATACTGCTCAGCCTTCTCCTCTGTTAAGGTGTCATTGTGGAATGATTGGTACTCGAAGGCTTCATCAGTGTTATCTGAAAATGGTTCTTGAGGTATGTAGCTCTAGTTCTCTGTTGATTGCCTCATTTGATCTGTCATATTCTGAATGGATGCTGATTGTCTCTGAATACTTTCGAATTGATTTTGGCATGTTTCAAGCATCGTATCTAACTCTTCGTCTCATTTCTTGAACCAATCTTTGAGCATGTCACTCATCTGATCTTCCTCTGATGGTTCTGATTCTTGATGAAAATCATAAGTGGATGGTGGATAAGATGGAAAATGTGATGTCTCTTCGTACCTTGAATGATTCCAATATTCTGCCACTCTGAAATATATATACATTGATCGCTCGGGTGGTTACCATCACAAATTACACATCTCCCCATTTCGTTCTGTGAGCAAATGTAGCATTGCTTGGTTCTGGCATCCAGTGATAATTGTTGGGCTGGACAACAGGCCTCAGAAAACCGGACTGTTGCTCCCAGATGTGGGGTGTATCTTCTTGTAAAGTTCGTAATCTCTCAATCTCCCAGTAGTCTTCCATTTTTCAACCACCTGAAATAAAAGAAAGAAATAAAAATTACAGACAAAAATAAAGAAAATTAGATACAAGTAAATTAGATAGCTTCAAAATTAATAACTCAAGAAAAATAAGTCCCGGCAACGGTGCCAAAAACTTGACCGGCGTAAACACACACATATAACGCAAGCGCACGTATCGTTCAAGTAGTACAAAAATATCGATCCCACGAGGACTTAATTCCTACTGTTGTTATTAATTATTGATACTATTTATTTACAAGTATCTAATTATAGGGAGAAGGGAATTGATTGCTTTTGGTTGGTTGAATGTGGTTTTGCAAAAATAAAATAAAAATAGACTCAAAAGAAAATACTAAGGAAAATAAAATAAAGACTCAAGGTTATAGGGTCGTGACTCCACACAATATTATTATAAAGATGAATTGATTCTCTTATTTATGTGTAATAAATTAATTTGCTAACCTGGAACACGATGATATGCAAAAGCCTCTTCGGATGGTCAGACGCAAATACCTAGTATAACCCAATTGAACCATATTCCTATGTCAACCAAATTACATGGATTCATTAAGACCAAGTTCCAATTATGGCTACCCACGCCCGACAGGTATATTCTTATCCTGTAAGGAAATCTATTAAAGGGTTATCTATCCTCAAGGAAGATCGTGAGCTATTAAGTGTAAGGCTGAAACCTAAAATCCCTATGTCTAGTTCATTTTAGATTTACCTCATCAATCCTATTGGTGATCAGGAAACAGGAAGCATTAAGACTAAGACTTAATAAACAAACTAAACAAACCAATAAAAAGAAAATCAATTATTAAGTGTGTGTATTGTGTGTGATCACTTCCCTAGAATAAAATAAAATGCTGGGGTTAGAGGATCCACAATTAATATTTCTTATCTAGGAATCTCACTTATTATAATATATAAATTATTTTATATTCTGCTTTCTCAGGAATTAATAATATTAAACATTTAAAACCAGCCATATAGGCGGTAATCCATTTAGTCCAATTACACCAGCCATATAGGCAGTAATTATCTGTCAAATAAAGACCAGCCATATAGGCAGTAAGGTAATTTATATTTAAACCAGCCATATAGGCGGTAATAAATTCTGAAATTAATTAACCCGGTTAAATTATAATTTAAATATTATAATTAAGTGAGATTTACCTAAATAATTATATTAAAGGTTTCACCTTTTACCCCGACGGTAAATTAACTACAAAACATAAAGTAAATAAATAAAAAGCAGTAATAAAAACTAAAATAAAAATACATAATTTTATTATTACAAAACTAGATGCTTCCTATGAAATCAGGGAAAAATCCCAAGGAAAACATGAGGAAAAATGAAATCTGAAGAGCTGAATTTATAGGCAAATTTATGCGCAGGGCGTCGCGACGCCAGATACAGTTCCTCGAGTCAATGCGGGTTGACCACGCGTTTGTCGGCAGTAATAATTGTGACACGTGTCGCGCTGTGAATGGCTGGCGGTACGGTCCAATAAGTAGGCGACACGTGGCAGCTTATGATAGGCGGGAATTTCGGTCCAATGGTGGCTTGACACGTGGAAGCACCTGATTCGTCCATAATTCGGTCCAATGACGAGAAGACACGTGGCACGCGGTTTGGGTGGTCCAATGAGATGATGACACGTGGCGGACGGCGCACGTTAGCAAGATCCGGTGCACGTTAGCAAGACCCGGCGCATGTTAGCAAGTCAAACCTATCAGATTCTTACACGTGGCAGTCGGCGTACGTTAGCACGTTCGGCGCATTCTGGACGTCGCAACTCGAAAAAGACCATTTTGCCCCTGTTGACCCATTTTTGTCTGTTTTGGCCCCAAATTGCTTCCAATGCTTTCCAAACTTTATTTATCTATAAATAACAACACAACACATCAAAACGTTTACAAAACTCGAGAAACTATACGAAATATTAGGTCAAATGAGTGGGAAAAAGTGATATATTTACCACTCATCAACTACACATGCTCAAAGCATAGGAGATATCAGGTCGCGTACATATCATAGCATACATGATCGATCCGACTGCCGAGGCGAACGGTATCTGACTCATGTTGTCTCTCTCATCTTGAGTCTTAGGACATATGTCCTTAGATAGAGGGACGCCATGTGACACTGGCAATAGTCCCCTCTTGGACTGATCCATGTTGAATCTCTTCAACACTTTGTCAATGTACGTGCTCTGGAGAGTCCAAGCAGCTTTCTAGATCTATCCCGATAGATCTTTTTTCCTAGAATAAATGCTGCTTCTCACAGATCATTCATGGAGAATTTTAATGAAAGCCAAGCTTTCACCGACATTAACTTGGGAATGTCATTGCCAATAAGCAATACATCATCAACGTAAAGGACAATGAATGTCATTACGCTCCCACTAACCTTCTTATATACACAAGGATCATCCTCGTTTTGAACGAAATCATATTCTTTTATGATCTCATCAAAACATTGGTTCCAAGAATGTGATGCTTGCTTCAATCCATAAATGGATCGATTTGCTTGCAAACCTTGTTCGCATGTTTTGGCATGACAAAACCGTCAGGCTGTTGCATATAAACATCATCCAAAAGGTTTTCGTTAAGGAAAAAGATTTTGACGTCCATCTGCCATATCTCGTAATCGAAATATGCAGCAATAGCAAACATTATCCGAATGGATTTAATCATGGCAATAGGTGAAAAAGTTTTGTCGCAATCGACACCATGTTATTGATGATACCTTTTCGCTACAAGCCTAGCTTTGTATGTTTGTACGTTGCCATCCATGTCAGTCTTCTTCTTGAAGACCCATTTGCAACCAATAGGCTTTACGCCTTCTGGTGCATCAACTATTGTCCAAACTTGGTTGGTGTACATGGAATCCATTTCGGATTTCATGTCCTCTTGCCATAAAGCCTAGCTTTGTATGTTTGTACGTTGCCATCCATGTCGGTCTTCTTCTTGAAGACCCATTTGCAACCAATAGGCTTTACGCCTTCTGGTGCATCAACTAGTGTCCAAACTTGGTTGGTGTACATGAAATCCATTTCAGATTTCATGTCCTCTTGCCATAAAGCGGAATTGATATCTTGTATCGTTTCCTCATACGTAGCCAACTCGTTATCCTCAATAAGATTGATATCCACATAAGGTGAGATCAGAAACCCATACCTCTCAGGTTGTTTCCTGACTCTCTCTGACCTACGTGGTCCTTGTGTATTCAAAGATTATTGTACAGTCTCATCCCTGATGGACTATTCATGTTCCGATAAGGATTCTATGCCAGGAACAGTATCACTCTGATTTTCATCGAGTTCTACTTTCCTCACACTTACCACTAATCCAAGAATTCTTTCTCAAGGAAAACCGCATATAGAGCAACAAATACTTTGTTCTATTGTGGGTGATAGAAGTAATATCCTTTGGTTTCCCTAGGATATCCTATAAATAGGCATTTATCTGATTTGGGTTCAAGTTTGGTACCTTCCAAACGTTTGACGTATGCCCAGCAACCCCAAATCTTCAGGAATGAGAAACCCGATTTCTTTCCTGTCCATATTTCATACGGAGTCTGTTGAACAGACTTTGACGGAATCTTATTCAAAATAAGTATTGCATTGTTCAATGCATATCCCCAGAAGGAAATAGGTAGCTCTGTGCGACTCATCATAGACCTTACCATGTCCAACATAGTTCGATTTCTCCGATCGAACACACCGTTTAATTACGGTGTTTCAGGAGGAGTCCACTGTGAAAGAATGCCATATTCTTTCAAGTAATCAAGAAACTCATTGCTTAAGTATTCACCACCATGGTCTGACAGTAATGTCTTAATACTTTTACCGGTCTTTTTTCTTACTTTATGTCGAAACTCTTTGAATTTCTCAAAGGTTTCTGACTTGTGTCTCATAAGATACATATAACCATAACGCAATGCATCATCCGTAAAAGTTATGAAGTATTCATATCCACCTCTAGCCTGACTAGACATGGGCCCACAAACGTCATTATGAACAAGGGCTAACAGTTTAGTGGCACATGCACATTTACCGCTAAAAGGTATTTTAGGCATTTTGCCTAATAAACAAGATTCACAGACTTCATATGAATTAAGATCAAATCCGTCCAAGTACCCACTCTTCGAAAGTGTGGATATACGTGTCTTGTTTATGTGTCACAGACGATAATGTCACATATAAGTTTCATCTTTGTTACTTACTTTAAGCCTTTTGTTTGTTACATTATATGTTTGAGATTTATTTATATTCAAAATATAAAAACCATTATTTACATCAACAGTGTAAATTTCCATATCATTTTTATACATAAAACACCCAATGTTTCTAAATACAAAATTATACCCACATAGGGTTAACATAGATACAGAAATAATATTCCTAGTCAAACTAGGTACAAAATAACAGTCTGTCAGTTCAAGTACATGCCCTGAGGGCAATTCCAAAACATAAGTGCCAACGGCCAAAACGGTGACTCGTGTCCCATTTCCAACGCGGAGGTCAATCTCTCCTGAGGCCAATCTCCTGCTAATCCGCGGATCCTACACATCAGTGTTGGAGTTGGTGCTCGGCGCGCCAAATTTTGTTGTATTTATTGTAAATACGATGTATATTATATTTTAATATGAATAAAATTGAGTAATTTTCATCAATATAATTTAATATGGTAAAGGCGTAAATGACCTTAGAATGAATAGTTGTGATATAATTGCAAAAGCGCCGCAATTGTTACTGAGAAATATCACAATATAATTCATTCTTAAATTGTTCCTGGTCAAGGTTTACATACTTGGTCGGTTAGTAAACCCGGGAAACTGGTACGTGTCGTACATTAGAATTATTCTAATGGTTTTTCTCAGTAAACCATTAGTCTTGGGAGACTCATAGACACGTAAGTATTTATTGGATAAATACTGAATGACTCATTTAAAGATTCTTGATAGATGGTACACCAACGCCAATAGGAATCTTTACGAGTCGACTAGCATATTAGCTCATTTGACTTGAGATACCACTGTGGATATGTGAGATATCCTCCATACTTTAATGACAGTCACGTCAATGATCTTTTTTAGATCAGACCTCCGCATGTTCGTTGGGTATGGACTGATAGTCACGATATCCTGTGATGTATCCAGATGGGATTTGTTAGTTTCGTGTACGGGATTTAGGTATCCTATTTGTGATTCCTTTAAATCCTTGGCCGAGGTATTATTCGGAAATGAGTTCTGAATATTTGTTAAGAATCATAATTATGTCGCGACACATGAATTGTTTATAGCGAAGATTTGACGTTTAATCTATATCTCCGGAATAATTCGGATAACCTATGACAGAGGGATTATATATGCGATGACTTCGACTTGGATGGTTCAACTTGATTATCTGTGGTCCTCGTAATTTATGAGTGGATGAATTACGGACATGGAAATGGTTTCCGTGACAGATAAACTTGGACCTAGAGAGTCCACAATATAAAGTGTACTCGTTGAGCACTTAGGTAATTAATTATGGATAATTCGGATTATTCATAATATACACATGCGTATTAAATAATGTGTATTTGTATGCGATACATAATTTAGATTAGATACACATTATTACCCTATTGTATTTTGACACTTGTTTTGTTATTATTAATTAATTAATTATTAATAATATTTTAATGGAAGAATATTCTTGGAATATTTCTCCATATATTTATTTTGTCATTTTGTTAATTGGTTAAATAAATAAATTAAGTTGTTAATTAATTTATTTTATTGACGAATATTACTTGAATATTCTTTTACTTGGCAAAAATTTATTTGTCAAACCATGTGTATTTGACACATGGATTTTTTTATTTAACAAAATCAAAATAAAATGGCTTATTAGATAAGGTTTAATAGGTGTCAAAATATTGGCAATAATTTGTTACTTTGACCAAAATTGGTCTTGTAAAATCGGCAGTGTAGGGTTTTCTATTTAAAATGAAATTTTATTCATTTTAAAGTGTTGATCACTCTCTCATGTGTTGAGACAAATAAATAAAAGGGGATTAGGGTTCTTGGAAATCAATTTACATCAAGACAAATAAAATTGAAGGAATTGGAAATTGCAATTAAGGTAATTTATAATTTCCAATTTATATTTTCTTAATTTTGTTTCTTAAAGCATGAAAATATATTTGAGATATGTATTTTGTATGTTTTAAAAATATGTATCTTGGATATATGTTTGGAACAAAAAACTTGATGTCAATTGATTAATTAACCTTAATAGTTTCTTTATTATAGCATGTGTAATTTGATTAATTAGTGAATTAATCTCCAAAAATTAAAATTGTCATTCTAGAGTGATTTTGCCACTCCATGGTTGCCTAGAATTTTTCTTGAAACTTTATATTGTGGTGATTTAATTTGGTGTAAATTAATTGGATTAATTTTGTGAATAAATTGAATTTTGGCATGAAAAATTGGTAAAATTAAATTCTGGATCAGATCTGAATTGCTATTTAAAACAGAATATTTTTCATGGAAAAGTTTGTTATTTGGGTGATATTGGATCTATATTGGGTGGTGGATAATTCCAGAAATTGTTCCGGGAGGAAAACGTGAGAAACCGGCGAAATCGCGTCGAAATGGGCTCGCCGTGTGACGGCTGTGAAACCTGCGAACTGGGCACTGTTTGGGCTGCCCGAGCTCTGCCCAAGTGAGTGGGTTGGCCCGGCTCGGCCGTTGGTCAACCGGTTTGACCGTTTGCCCATTACGCGTATTATTTGTCGAAAATCATTTTGTGTAAAATAATTCGACGTGTCACGAAATATATTATGTTATTAAATGTTAATAAATAATATATTTAGACATATTTGAGTGAATTAAAAATATTTGATATTCATTAATTCGCTCGGAAAATTTTAAAATGTTTAAAAACCATTTTCGCCTTCCGCCGCGCTTACCCCAACAAAATGGTATCAGAGCGTCTGATCCCACATCAAAAATAATTTTTCATGCCTTAAATTTAGATATTTAATTCAATTTATTTTACACATGCTTAATAATTAATTGATTAGATCAATTAATTTGGTTGTTTGACTGTGTTTGTAAAATCCCTATAATAAGGCCTTTTGTTTGTAAGTGTATTATACACTAATAGGCCTGTCTCGTCAATACAGATATAAATACTTTTCATGATGTCGTGGTTGTATCTGCCAAAGTAGTGCGGCTATGGTAAATGGAAATTTATTTATACCGGTAAAACTTATTTAATAAGAAACAAATTCGAGCGAACGTGCATAATAATAGATGCCAAAACAGTGAGGTGATGCATTAGTAACTTGGATATGTACATTGGCGAGTATTGCCTTGAATACGCCTCATCTAATAGATGCCAAAGCAGTGAGGATCGGAAACGGTTCAGGACCTATTTTAAGGAGTCACATTAGATGTGATTGATAATTGTTACCTACTTTCAAATGTATTTGGGCACAATGTGCCAAAGCTGTGTGTTCAAATATATTTGTGAGGTCTACTTCCTACTATAGAATTTAATTTAATTATTGAATTCTCGTATTTTGTTTGGGATTATCAATTAATGTAAATTAGTGGGAGGGCATCCTTATATTAAAAATCCATGATATGTTAGATGTTTCGTGATATTGATGAAATTATTTTTATCTGCTAACTCATGTTTCTTTTGTAAAGTTTGTGATGGCAGCTACTACTTCCGCTAATCCGTTTGCTCGTGTCCTGGACGCGAACAAATTAACTGGTCCTGAGAATTTTAGTGAATGGGAATTGGATCTTAAGATTGTCTTAAGGTCTGAGAAGTTGGGTTATGTGCTGGAGAGTCCAGTACCACGGGATATTGCACCCAAGTCTTTACCTGAAGAGAGGGAGGTATTTGAGAAATGGAAGGATGATGATTTGAGAGTCAAATCACTCATTCTCTGTTCTATGTCTTCTGATCTAAAGAGACAATATGCTAATATGCATGACTCCTATAGCATAATAACTCAACTTCAGGAGCTTTTTCTAAACCGGGAACTAGACCAGGCCGGCGGTTCGGTATTTCCGGTTCCATTCAGTTTTTTTTTTACTTTGTTGAAAATAAAACTCAATTACAAATAATTACATTAAATTATTAATTTTGAAAATAATTACAAATAAAATTACATAATTATAAATAAAATTATGTAAATTACAAATTACGTTAAATTACATTATATAATTATACTAAATTACAAATAAAAATCTTATCTAAAAAATTAAAAAAATATATTATTATATATATGCAAACCGGTTCCAACCGGAACCGTACGGTTCCGGTTGGAACCGTTGGAACCGAACAGTTCCAACTGTTTCGGCTAGGGGAGGAACCCTAACCGAACCGGTTCGGTTCCGGTTCCAAATCGGAACCTTGGCCGGGTCTACCAGGAACATACCGTGGTGTATAGAATTTATGTGGAATTGTTCCACGCTCGTTTGGCTGATGGCAAGCCCATGAGTCCACATGTCCTGCACATGATGGATATGATGGAGCAGCTTAAAAAGTTTGACTTTCAGTTAAATGAGACATTAGGCAGGAATTGTTGGAGTTTCTAGGTCCATAGGATCGAATAACAAACATGAAACAAGTGCGAATACATATCGATAAAGTCGCGGAATACTTACATCGATCGGTTGAGCGGCGCGGAGGCAACAAAAATTAATCTTGCTCGGCAGTGGACTGCTCACGGCAGTGCAGTGATGTCCTCATTGGTGCGGCCATCTTGGTCTCCTTCGTCAAGCTCCAAGCTTCGTCGAACCATTCCCGGCTCATGGATGAGCTTCCCTATGACCTTCGCATGTCTCATAAGTGTGCTAGCACTTGAGATTTTACCACAAAATCCCACTCATTGCTTCCCACTGCTCACGGTTTTGGAGGAAAACCAGTAAGCTTTTTGCCCCTTGGGCGTGAATGGAGAAAGAGATGAAGGAAAGAGAGTTGTGTTGGTTTGTTAAAAAATTTGTGTATCTTATACATAAATTTGAATTTCAAATTCATTTGACATGAATTTGGCTTTTCAAAAAAGCAAACCATTAAAGCCTTAATGGCACCAACCACACACATCACTTCCATCAATCATGAATAGTGACTGGCGTCAATCACTCAAAGTGAAAGACATCCATCACTTGATTGACGAATGATGTGACGCTAGTTGCGACTAGCGATTTGACGCTTGATTTGATTTCCCGCACTCGAATTCGAAATGAAAATGCGCTCGTAAATAATATCGGGCTCGGGTTCGCTAATTCCAAATTAACGAATTTTCCGTTGCGACGTAATTAAATCTAATTTAATTAAATAATCATGCCTAGCATAATTACTATTCACGTCGCTAACGAATTAATTCTAAATTAATTCGTTCGCGCGAATTAAAATCTAATTTTAATTCCGCGTCGAAATCCAATTTCGTTTAATATATCAAATATATTAATTTCTCGATTAATTCCAAATTAATCGTTATCTCTCTTTAAATAATATTCTATCCCAGATAAAATATCTCGACAATTAATCCCAGATTAATTCTCTCTCTCTTCTAATTAATCCCAGATTAATTTAGAGTGCGAGTTATACGTCATCGGTGAATCTTTGGGAAGCGACTCATGAGATCCCCGTATATGTTGGCAGTCAAATCGGTCGTCGGGCTATCCGAACACGTAAGTACCAAATACTACGTTTTACCGATTTACAAGACAATGTTGGCTTCTACCAAAGCACCATGTCTACCCAATTCTCCGGAAATATCCTTACAGCAATAAGGATCTATATCAAGCGTAGTATATCGTAGTATTGCGTATTTCTGTCCAGTATTAGATGATCACATGCAAGGCCTGGGGCTGGTACAGTGTCTGCCCCGTACGATCCATATATCAGATAACAAGCAACTAGTCTCTTTAAAATCGGATAATCATGACCAAGTCATATTATCCTGATGGTTGCAACCTTATTAGAGAACAAGTTTTGTATCCCTGCGCGATCATCAACTCCATATGACTGGAGTGACACTTCCATCTTGACATCACACCCAACACACTACGATTCTCAATATACCCAGAATTGGCGTACACAGAAACCGGTTAAAGCCCTGGAAGACCTCAACCAAAGTATATTGATTGTCGTATGTATTAGCGGTGCAAGTCTCAGGTTAAGACCAAATACACCTACCCTGATTTCGGACTTCCATAGACACGTA
Source organism: Zanthoxylum bungeanum (assembly GCA_019454045.1). NCBI lineage: Eukaryota > Viridiplantae > Streptophyta > Magnoliopsida > Sapindales > Rutaceae > Zanthoxylum > Zanthoxylum bungeanum. Next base: position 140,491 of record SKCR01025390.1, read on the forward strand.
GTCATACTACCAATGGAACTCCGAGGGGGTCTATCCAGAGCGAAGGTGTTTCCCGTACCATCGGTAAAACACAACCTCCTATTACACTTGCATGAGTATCCTATACCCAAATATACGAGAACTATGTCGTTATGCCCTCACAACGCGCACAAGTGTAATAGTAGTTTTTTACGTATTCATCGATGTCCAATCTCAATAATACACTGACTAGGGATATTTAATGATTCTGCCTTCGTGGATTGATATTGTCTCATATCATTCTCAATCCAGGCACTAATCATAGGGACCTCTCATCATTTATACATCTAGGTGATCTAATCACAAATGATAAGAGTGCAATCTCTTTTGTCATATAGTTAATTTGTACAACAACACCGTGATCTGTACAAATAGTGACGTTATGGGTCATAATTGTCCAACAATCTCCCACTTGGCCTATAGCCAGTCACTCGAGTGTCTAACACCCGAACTATGTACGGTTGGCTCAAATTGATGAGAAAAGGCTTTCGTCAGCGGATTTTCATGATTATCGTCTGACGTGATTTATACGATCATCACATCGCCACGATGTATGATCCGAACGAATCAGATGATTATCGGAGTATCTGGATCGTTGATGAGACCATTAATTCTTTAGCCTGTGCTCAAGCCTAGCTCAGCTGCTAACAGAATTACATCTAATCTAATTAGATTTATTTATCGACCCAGAAAGTTTCTATTACTGCCTCAACTGCTGCAATAACCCGCATTTGTTGTTTATTCGGTAACAATATCTTGCTTGGAAGATTTCCAGCTCACTGTTCCGTAATTCAAACTGTATAGTACCATTTTATCGGTTAGGAAACTTGCAATAGTGATCCCAGTCACTTCAAGTTCTCCTTCTCCATAGTTTAAGACAACATCCTTAGATCTCAAAGATACTAAGTATGTTCTTAACTTCAATCCAGTGACTATCACTAGGATTGGCCTGTTTGTGAATCCATATGCTCAAAGCAAATGAGATACCAAGTCGCGTACATTTTTCAATGTACGATTCTCGGAGAGTTTTATGAAAGCCAAGCTTTCACCGATTATTATTATGGGAATATCATTTCCAAGAAATGATGTGTTATCATTATTTGTAGGACAGCCACTGTCAGTGCGCTCCCACTAACCTTCTTATATACACAAGAATTACTTTCGTTTTGAATTAAATCATAACCATTATGATTACATCAAAACGACAATTCCAAGAACCTAATGATCGCTTCAATCCAAACATGGATCGAATAACCCGCAAACCTTGTTTGCTAGTTATTGTACGACAAAATCGACATGATGTTTTAAACATCCTCCAAAAGGTTTCCTTTTCAGGAAAATGATTTTCCCAATCAGCTGACATATTTCATAAATGAAACATGCAGCGTTAGCAAGCATTATCCAAATGGATTTACCATGTCAACAGGTAAAAGGTTGAATCGAAATCAACATAATGTTGATAACGATATCTTTCCGTTAAATGCCTAGCTTTATACGTTGGTATGTTACCTTCCATGTATGTCTTCCTTGAAGACTGATAAAGCACCATTAGGCACAATGCCTTATGGTACATCAACTAGTATCTAAACTAAGTTGATATATTCTTTGTAGTACAATACTTCAGCGGATTTCGCTTACTTTTTTCTTTACTTTTTAATACTTTAAATATCTTTTGCTTTACAAATCTTGATCGAACCGATATTTGCCCTCAATGGGAAAAAAAATGGAGCACCTATTCAATTCAGTGGGATCTTTCATTCACATTTTTTTCCACCAAGAACGTTTTATAACACTCTTGGACCCGCACGACGGGCTATTAGCTCAGTGGTAGAGCGCGCCCCTGATAATTGCGTCGTTTTAAGGCGAGAGTGCATCTACATGGAATCCATCTCGGACTCATGACACTTTGTCATAATAGGGAGTCGATACCTTGTATCACTTCCTCCTACATAGTCAGTTGGTATTCCTCAATAAGATAGACATCTTTATGAGGTGAGATCAGAAACCCATACCCCAGGTTGTTTTCTGATTCTCTCCGACATACATGGTTCTTATGTATTCGAAGATTAATGGTAATAGTTTCATCCTTGATGAACTATTTATGTTCCATTAGGATTCGGTGCCTGGAATAGTATTACTCCGATTTTCATCGAGTTTTACTATCCTCCCACTTACCACTGCATATTGGTATTCCTCTTAGGAAAACCGCATGGTGAGCAACAATCTAATTGTTCTCTTGTGAGATGTATAAGTACAATAATTATGGTATCCCTAGGATAACCTACAATTGGCACTTATCCAATTTGGGTTCTAGTTTGATATCATCCAAACATATGCCTGACATACCCAAATTATCAGGAATGTGAAACCCGGTTTCTTTCTCGTTCATATCTAATATGAAATCTGTCAAACAGATTTTAATGGAACCTTATTCTAAATAAGTTCTGCACTGTTAATGATTATCCGTTGAAGGAAATGGTAGCTCAGAGCGACTCATGATTAACCTTATCATGTCCAACAAAATTTGGTTACTCGGTTCGGACACACCATCAATTGACATGTTCCGGAAGGAGTCCTCATTGAAACTTATTGCTTAAGTATTTTCCATTACGGTCTTACCGTGACGGTATAATACTATAGCCGATATGTATGTCTATTTCATGTCGAAACTGTAAAAGTTTCTGATTCATGTTCTTCAAAAGAAACACATAACCATAAAGCGATGCCACATCGGTAAAGGTCACAAAATATTCATATCTACCTCTAGCCTAGCTAGATATGGGCCCACTTGCTTCACTATGAACTAGGGCTAACAGATCGGTGGCATTTACACATTTACCAAGTAAATAGTGTTTTAGGCATATTGCCCAATAAACTAGATTCGTAGACTTTATTTGATTGGGATCAAATCAGTCCAAGTACCCACTCTTCGAAAGTGTGGATATACGATTCTTGTTTGCTTGTGTCCTAGACAACAATGCCACTTGTCAGTTTCTTCTGATCAAATCAGTTTGAGCTATTTGTTTGTCATGTTATATGTTGAGATATATTTATATTCAAAATATAAATGTTGTTATTCACATCTAATGTGTTTATCTCAATATCATCTTTATATAATAAAACACTTTAGTGTTCTAGAATATAAAGGTAAATCCGCAACGGATTAAACACTGATATAGATATAATGTATCTAGTCAAACTAGTTACATTATAAAAGTTTCCAAATTTAGGTACACACCCGAAGGTAGTTCCTAAACTTAGGTATCTACGGATAAAACAACGATTTTCGTCCCGTTTTCAATTCGCAGATAAAATCTCTATTGAAGTCAGTATCATGTTCAAAACAGATTCTGAACATCAATACATATATTTTATGTATCACACTAAGTATTTAAAATCCAATTTTAATACTAGTTGTGAACATAATGTTGACAAACATATTTAAAGCCGGAGCCTTGCACCGTTTTTAATTCCTTCATGTCTGCTTTGTCCAAACGGCAGTCACGCTTCCGCGATCCCGTTTGCCACAATTTAGCAGACATTTTGAGATATGTCATTTATCTTCCCAGAAGATTATAATGATATTGCATTTGCCCTTTTCAATACTCCAGAAGTCTTTGGCCAAGCCTGGGCCTTCTAGAATATCGAAGTAAGGTGCGCCATGCGCTACTTGCCTAATTGCAAATTTTGACTTTGTCTCATTGAGATTAGTCATTAACCCTCCAAGAGTTATCAATTGCAATTTAGTAAGCTTAAGCACTAAAGTTATCATTACATAAATCTTCCAAAGATTATGCTATACTTTTTGCTTAATTATGGGCTTAGGCCTAATATATTATTTTATCAAATATAATAACTTATTATTTTCCAGGACCATCATGAAATTATTCCCAATTTGAAAATTAAACTATTTAAATACATTTTCCCTAGGATTATGTATTAAATGTCAATCTTTCAATTTTATCTTGATTTTAATAGTCCAACTATTTAATCAAAGATTAAGGTACTATTAAATATAATGATTATTATAGTCCAACTATATTAATCAACTATAGTTAATTAAATCAAATATAATGATTATTATAATCCAATTATATAATCAAACATAAATGAATAGTTTGAATATATAGTCCAACTATTTATTAAAACAACATTTAAATATTAGTCCAACTAACATTTAATTGATTTGACGAATGATATTGTTTGAGCGCGTATGGAGAGTAATTGAACGAATATTGCGAATTCAATTCTTGCCTCCCACTATTTTTCGACGAGCCTCTAACCCTCTGTCGAGTACTCGAGAAACCGTGTTTCCTAGTGGGCTAGGATCCCGTTAAATATCACACAATCTTGACTTTGGCCAACAAATTATATGATAATTAACTAGGTAGATCTCTAAGATCGATTGGATCCAATCCAATTCCTAGATCCGGTAGGGGGACATCCAAGTCCGAAACATATATCTTATATATGCCAATACATCCAATGTATTACCTAACCTTTTTCCTCTGAATCAACTAAGCCTTGGCTTTGGCAGAACAAACTTAGTGATCCCAGTCAAGCGCGACCCATTGACCATGGAAATCTTCGTAATCAATGTCGATGGACAAGAAGTGGTCTTGACTTTGGCCAACAAACCACAACTTGGACAAAACACTGACATGTAACAAAGCTCTCATGATTCAAACACATCCTCGACAGACAAAGGCCTTGACTTTGGCCAACAAACCAATGTCGTCTTAGATCTTGAGTGAGAATCACTCAATGGAAGGAAAAGCGCTTAATATTTAGCGAAGGTTTTTCGCGTGTAAATTGGCAACCAATTTATTTATCTTTGTTAAGGTCTCATCATCATACACCCTTAAACATGCATTCTAAACACATAATACAGCGCATATGAAATGTAATAATGATATGCTGATGGATATTTTACACATGGATCCTAGATCAAATCTCTCCATTTCTCTCTCCCGCTAGCACAAGTATCAATTCTACTCATTACACTACACTTCTATAGAAACCTCATTTACATTGAGAGGAATAAGTGATAAGATAATACAAAGAATATGAGGTGATAAGGCTGGACACGTAGGTCCAATTAGTAAATCAAATTTATTACAATTTCTAAAATTGCCCCACCCATCTAATATCCATCCGATATACATTATTCATGCATCGCAACCATGTATTCACACAAGCATGTTATCAATCAATCTAATCAAATTAATTAATCTTATAATTAGTGATCATCCAATGTTCAAATAATGATTTGATTTTGCTCGAGTCAAACTCGTTTTTGCGAATAAGTATCAAAGTACAAATTCTCGAATTAAATTAAACTACAACATTAAATCTAATTTAACATGCATCTAATTCTAATTCACTATTTAATTCCAAATTAAATAACACACTTTATTAATGAACTTTTTACGACTTAAATTCACTATCGGATTTTAATTCGGGCAAACGAATTAATTTAGAATTAATTCGTTAGCGATCTGAATAGTAATTCCACTAGGCGTAATTATTTATTCTCGTCGCGACGGAAATTCGTTAATTCGGAATTAGCGAATTTGAGCCCGAAAGTGTTGCGGACACATTCGTATTTTGAAACGGGTGGGATCCGCAAATCACATCGCGATATCTCATCACTTGACACGAATAGATGATGGATGTATCTAGTCACCTTTATGGGATTATACATTGTCTCTATTCTCAATGTGTGATGATGATGCCATTTAATGAATTTTTGGAGGGAAAAACTTTTCACGTTTTTTGAAGAGTTTTTTTATCTAAAAATTCATCTTTGGTACATTATACATCATTGCTTTTCATTTGGACTCTCACGGTTTTTGAAACAAAAGGAAAGAGAACAAAAATTGAAAAGTCACACACTCTCCTCTCCTTCTTCTTCACGCACGCCGTGAGCTTCTTCCATGACAGAACATTTGTTTTTCATTTCTCCATTTTGCTAGCACAATATGGAATCAAAAGAGGTGATAGGGAAACAACCTTGGAGCTTGGAACACTTGAAGACTTGAAGCTTCTCTCCATCTTCTTGCTTGGCCGAAACTTCCACCTTGAAGACTCAAGGATCCTCTTCATCATTTTCGTCACAAAGCTTAGTAAGTATGATTCCGCCATGCTTCAAGCTTTGCATGTATGATATTTGTATTTCTATGGCTTAATCATTCTTTGGGACTAATTATAGAAACCAACAATGGTATCATGGAGCCATGTTTAAGCATGAAATACATTAGGGTTAATTTGGGGAAAATTGATTGAAGCATGTTCTTGTGAAATTGGATGCTAAGTATGCTTATATGTATGTTATATGATATATACATGATCAATTTTAAGAAAAATGCATTGGATGATTTTTCCCAAAAGTGGTTGTCTTGGCCCGAATGTGGAGGTGCTTCCATTGGTTTGGAATTTTTCATGCACAAGTTATTTGATGACTTAAGCATGATTATATGTATGATATATGATATAATACATGATCAATTTTGAGAAAAATGCATTGGATGATTTTTCCCCAAAATGTTGCTTTGGCCGAATGTGAGGTACTTCCACTGAGTTGAATTTTTGCATGCACAAGTTCATTAGATGATTTGAGTATGCTTGAATGTATGTAATAGATATTATACATGATCAATTTTGAGAAAAATGCATTGGATAATTTTTCCCCAAAATTGATGCTTTGGCCGAATGTGTAGGTCATTTTATTGGTGGAATTTTTCATGCACAAGTTTATTAGATGACTTAAGCATGATTATATGTATGAATTGATGTAATACATGATCAATTTTGAGAAAAATGCATTGGATGATTTTTCCCCAAAATTGTTGCTTTGACCGAAAATGGAGGTCCTTTCACTTAATTGGATTTTTTGTTTCAAGTTCATTTGATGACTTAAAAATAAACGGGTAATAGATTAGTGATTCAATTGGATTGAAAAACAAATCGAACCGCAAAAATCCCTCTTGGCCGAATACAACATGACATGTTAAAGGACTTGATTTTTTGTTCAAATAAATGTTAGACAAGTGTTTTGAACAATTGATGATTAATAAATTAAATTGGTGTTTTGAAATATTTGGTTTAATGAATTAATCATGCAATTACACTTTAATTAATTGAATTTTAAAATTTGGAATATTAAAATTTAATTAATGGGCTTTATGTTTAATTGGGCCTTATGGGCTTGAAATTGATTTTATGGCACTTAAGGGTGATTCCTTATTTGGGCTTGGTAATTGGGTTTGACCCACATTGACCAAAGCCCAAGCCTTGATAAATCAATTGAAAGCCCATCGGACTTTAATTAAACACACATTGGATGTTAGTTGGGCTTGGAGACCCAATTTGATAAGATTTAGAATCTAATCTTTAAAAGCACATTAAAAGTGTAAACATTTAATTTGGAATTAAATAAATTGAATTAGTATTGAATACGACTTAAATTGGATTTAACGGGTAGTTCGATATAATTCGTGAATTCGTACCTTATGTACTTATTCTCAAACGAGTTGGACTCGCGCAAAATCAAACCGTTGATTGAACATTGGATGATCATTAAACAAAGACTAATTAATTGGATTAGATTGGTTGTATAGCATGTCTTGAATGAATATACATGTATGTGATGAATGAATAGTGTATAGCGGATGGATATTAGAAGGGAAAGGGTAATTTTAGAAATTATTGTAAATTTAGAATTTATAAATTGGACCTGCGTGTCCAGCCTTATCTCTTTTATCTCTTTGTATTCTCTTCTCACCTAATTCCCCTCAATGTAAATGAGGTTTCTCTTTTGTATTATGTAATTGGGTAGAAGTAGAATATTGCTAGCGGGGAGAGGAAAGGGAGTGATTTGTTCTAGGAACAATTGTTTTATATATCCATCCGTATATCACTATTAATTTACTTTATGCACTTTATGATGTTTTAGAAGCATGCTTAGGGGGTGTATGATGATGAGACCTAACAAAGATAATAAATTGGTTGCCAATTACGCAAAATCCCTCAATTTATATTAAGCAATTATCCTTCCATTGAATGATTCTTGTTCAAGATCCAAAATTGGCATTGGTTTGTTGGCCAAAGTCAAGACCTTTGTCAATTGAGGATGTACTTGAATCATGAGAGTTTTGTTCCACATCGGTGTCTTGTCCAAGTTGTGATTTGTTGGCCAAAGTCAAGATCACTTCTTGTCCAACGACATTGATTACGAAACTTTCCTTGTCAATGGGTCCCGCTTAACCGGAATCATTAGGTTTGTTGTGCCAAAGCCAAGGCCTAGATGATTCGGAGGATATGGTTAGGAAAATGTATTAGATACATTGGCATAAGTAAATATACATATGTTTTGGACTTGGATGTCCACCTAACCGGATCTAGGAATTGGATGGGATCCAATTGATTTTTGAGATCTACCTAGTTAAATAGCATACAATTTGTTGGCCAAAGTCAAAGTTGTGTGTTATTTAACGGGATCCTAGCCCACTAGGAAATAGGATTTCCCGAGTTCTCAACAGAGGGTTAGAGACTTGATAAAAATAGTGGGAGGCTAGTATTGAATTTGCAATTTCGTTCAGATACTTAGCCTTACGCGTCTTTCAAATTTTATTTCGTAATTAATTAAAATTAGTTGGACTAATTCATTGTTATTTTTTCTTGTAACAGTTTGACTGTACCCATTTTATCGTTAACTAGATAGTTGGACTATCGTAGTTGAGATGGCAAGCAAGGTAAATGTCCGAGACATCATCATGGGTGACAATGTCTTTAAGGGCACAAACTTCGCTGATTGGGAAATGAACCTGAGGATAGTCCTTGGGGCTGAGAGGATGCTGTACACTATACAGACACCTCTCCCGCCTAAGCCCACTGACCCACTTGAGCTGGAGTTATGGAAAACTCACAGCAATGATTGTGACACAGCTCAGGCTATTATGTTAGCTTCGATGACTCAGCACTTTCGTCGCCAGAATAGGGACTTGGATCCTTATAACATGATGGCTAGACTGCGAGATCTCCACCGCTCCAACAAGCGGATGGAAAGGTACGAGTTGGTGAAGAAGAACTCTTCCGCGCCCGAATGACTGAAGGCGCATCAGTTGAGGCCCACGGGGCTCAAATGATCGCCGATATTGATGAGTTGGCCAATATGGGAATAGTTTTGGAGGCTGAGCTGACCGTAGATTTGATCTTACAGTCACTTCCTGATTCTTGGAAACAAATCATAATCAACTATAAGTTGATGGACACGGATGACTCTCTTGGAGAGCTGTTATCCATCTTGAAGGAGTCTGAAAAAGAACTCCAAAAGGGGGGCAATCGCGAGGCGCACTTTGCATCGACCTCTCAGAGGCCAAAGGCTGGGCCCAAAGCTACTGGAGGGGTGAGGAAGAAGAAACATAAGAAAAGGGTAAAGGCAAGTTGACAAAAGCTTCTGGGAAGCCAAGGGACAAATCTCAAGATGTCTGCCTCAACTGCGGCAAGAAGGGTCACTGGAAACGTGACTGCCGAATGGGCAAGGGACAAAGGAGGATATCAAGGCAGGCAAGGCACTAGCCTCTGGTATGTTTGTTATTGAGATAAATATGACTACTTCTAGTTTTAAAAATTGGATTTTGATTCTGGTTGTGCTGCTCATATATGTACTGATTTGCAGGATCTGCAGAATAGCAGGATGCTGGCTTCAGGGGAGGTTGATCTACGAGTCGGAAACGGAACTCCAGTTGCTGTTTTGGCTGTAGGGACTTTTGTTTTGGAATTGCCCTCGGGGCATATGCTTAAACTTTTGAACTGTTATTATATACCTAGTTTGACTAGGAATATCATATCTGTATCTTTGTTAACCCAGCATGGGTACACTTTTGTATTTAGAAACACTGGGTGTTATTTATATAAAAATGATGCAGAAATTTGCACTGCTGTAGCAAATAATGGCCTTTATATTTTGAATATAAATGAATCTCCTAAACATAAAATAACAAACAAAAGGCTCAAAAGGAGTAATCTAAAAGATGAAGCTTACATGTGGCATTGTCGTCTAGGACATAAACAAGACTCGCATATCCACACTTTCGAAGAGTGGGTACTTGGACGGATTTGATCTTAATTCATATGATGTCTGCGAATCTTGTCTTTTAGGCAAAATGCCTAAATCACCTTTTAGTGGTAAAGGTGAACGTGCCACAGAACTGTTAGCCCTCGTTCATAGCGACGTATGTGGGCCCATGTCTAGCCAGGCTAGAGGTGGATATCATTACTTCGTAACCTTTACGGATGATGCATCTCGTTATGGTTATGTGTATCTAATGAGACACAAGTCGGAAACTTTTGAGAAATTCAAAGAGTTTCGACACGAAGTAGAAAAACAAACAGGAAAGAGTATTAAGACATTGCGGTCGGACCGTGGTGGCGAATACTTAAGTTATGAGTTTCAAGATTACTTGAAAGAAAATGGTATTCTTTCACAGTGGACTCCTCCTGGAACACCGCAATTAAAGGTGTGTGTCTGAACGGAGAAACCGTACCTTGTTAGACATGGTAAGGTCGATGATGAGTCGCACTGAGCTACCAATATCCTTCTGGGGATACGCATTAAACAGTGCAGTACTTATTTTGAATAAGGTTCCGTCAAAGTCTGTTGAACAGACTCCATATGAGATATGGACAGGGAGGAAACCAGGTTTCTCTTTCCTGAAGATTTGGGGATGCTGGGCATATGTTAAACGTTTGGAAGGTACCAAACTAGAACCCAAATCAGATAAATGCCTTTTCGTGGGATATCCTAAGGAAACCAAAGGATATTACTTCTATCACCCACAAGAGAACAAAGTATTGTTGCTCTACATGCATTTTTCCTTGAGAAGGAATTCCTAGATGCAGTGGTAAGTGGGAGGAAAGTGGAGCTCGATGAAAATCGTAGTGATACTGTTCCTGGCAATGAATCAACGACGGAACATAAACAGACCATCCAGGATGAGTCTGTACCACAATCTTCATATACACAAGGACCGCGTAGGTCGGAGAGAGTCAGGACAGTACCTGAGAGGTATGGGTTCCTGATCTCGCCTCATGTAGATATTAATCTTATTGAGGATAATGAACCGACTACGTATGAGGAAGCAATACAGAATATTGATTCCGCTTTATGGCAAGATGCCATGAAGTCCGAGATGGATTCCATGTATGCCAACCAAGTTTGGACACTGGTTGATGCACCAGAAGGCGTAAAGCCTATTGGATGCAGATGGATCTTCAAGAAGAAGACCGACATGGATGGCAACGTGCAAACGTACAAAGCTAGGCTTGTAGCAAAGGGGTATCGTCAACAATATGGTATTGATTATGACGAAACTTTCTCACCCGTTGCCATGATTAAATCCATTCGGATAATGCTTGCAATAGCTGCATATTTCGATTACGAGATATGGCAGATGGACGTTAAAACCGCTTTCCTTAACGGAAACCTTTTGGAGGATGTTTATATGCAACAACCTGACGGTTTTATCGTACCTAGACTTGCAAACAAGGTTTGTAAGTTAAATCGATCCATTTATGGATTGAAGCAAGCATCACGGTCATGGAATCAGCGTTTTGATGAGATCATAAAAGAATATGATTTCGTACAAAACGATGATGACCCTTGTGTATACAAGAAGGTTAGTGGGAGAGCACTGACTTTTATTGTCCTTTATGTCGACGACGTATTGCTTATAGGCAATGACATTCCCATGCTAACGTCGGTGAAAGCTTGGCTTTCATTAAAATTCTCCATGAAAGATCTGGGAGAAGCAGCCTTTATTCTGGGAATAAAGATCTACCGATAGATCTAGAAAGCTGCTTGGACTCTCCCAGAGTACATATATTGACAAAGTGTTGAAGCGATTCAACATGGATCATCCAAGAAGGGATTGATGCCAATGTCACGTGGTATCCTTCTGTCTAAGGACATGTGTCCTAAGACTAAAGAAGAGAGAGATAACATGAGTCGGATACCGTTCGCCTCGGCAGTCGGATCGATCATGTATGCCATGATATGTACGCGACCTGATGTGTCATATGCTTTGAGCATGTGCAGTCGCTATCAGGCCGATCCAGGTGAAGGTCACTGGATGGCAGTTAAGAATATCCTTAAGTATCTTAGACGAACTAAGGATGCTTTCTTAATTTATGGAGGTGGAGAACTTGAGGTGTCTGGGTACACCGATGCAAGTTTCCAAACCGACAAGGACGACTTCAAGTCGCAATCGGGGTACATTTTTTGTTTGAATAACGGAGCAGTGAGCTGGAAATCTTCCAAGCAAGATACTGTTGCCGATTCAACAACTGAAGCGGAGTATATTGCTGCTCAGAAGCAGCAAAGGAGGCAGTTTGGATCCGAAAATTCCTAATCGGATTAGGAGTAGTTCCGTTAGCAGCTGAGCCCGTACATTGTATTGTGACAATAACGGGGCTATAGCACAAGCTAAGGAACCAAGGTCTCATCAACGATCCAAGCATGTTCTTCGGCGTTACCATCTGATTCGGGAGATTATACATCGTGGCGATGTAAAGGTCGAGAAGGTCGCATCAGATGACAACATTGCAGATCCGCTGACGAAGGCTGTTCTTCAGCAAGTGTTTGAACGACATATACATAGTTCAGGTATTAGATGCTTGAGTGACTGGCTATAGGCCAAGTGGGAGATTGTTAGACATTATGACCCATAGCGTCACTGTTTTGTAAATGATATTGTATTATTGTACAAAATTAACTATGTGATAATGAAATTGCCTTTTGCCGTTTTGTAAAATTATTTACTTTGATATATTAATGGCAAAAGTCCATATGATTAGTTCCGTATTGAGATGATATGAGACAGTATCAATATAAAAGGTTTAATCATTAAATATCCCTAGTCGGAGTATTATCGAGATCGGACATCGATAATGCGGAATAGACTAGTATTGCACTTGTGCGAGTTGTGATGGCACAACGGCATAGTTCTCATATATTTAAGTATTGGATACTTATGCAAGTGCGATAGGAGGTTGTGTTTTACCGATGGTACGGAAAACAGCTTCGCTCTGGACAGACCCGCGGAATCCCATTGGTAGTATGTCTGCGTGTCTATGGGAGGCCGCATCAGGGTAGGTGTATATGGTCTTAACCTGAGACTTGCATCGCTAGTACTTGCGACAATCGGTAAACTTTGGTTGTGGTGGTTCGGGGCTTTAACCGGTTCTGTGTACGCCTCTTCTGGGTTTATCGAGAATCGTAGTGTACTGGATGTGATGTCAAGATGGAAGTATCACTTCAGACATATGGAGATGATGATCACGCAGGATACAGAACTAGTACTCTATAAAAGGTTGCAACCGTCGGGACAATATGACCAGGTCAGGATTGTCCGATTTAAAGAGACTAGTTGTTTGATATCCGATATATGTTTCGTACGGGGCAGACACATTTCCAGCCCCAGGCCTAACATGTGATCGTCCGATACTGGATCGATGTACGCGATACTACGGTATACTACGCTTGATAAAGATCAAATATTCCAGTAAGAATATTTCTGGAGAATTGGGTAGGCATGGCGCTTTGCTAGAAGCCAACCTTGTCTTGTAAATCGGTAAAAACGTAGTACGAGGTACGTACGTGTTTGGATTATCCAACGACCGTATTTACTGCCAACATATCCGGAGATCTCTTGGGTCGCTTCCTGAAGATTCACCTATGATGTTTGATTCGAACTTTATTAATCTTGGATTAATTACGGAGAAACTTTATCTTGGATAAAATGCCTTATTAGGAGAGAGAGAGAGATCGATTAATTTGGAATTAATCGATAAAATAATATATTCGATATATTATTAAACGAAATTAGATTTCGACGCGGAATTAAAATCGGATTTTAATTCGGGCAAACGAATTAATTTAGAATTAATTCGTTAGCGATCTGAATAGTAATTCCGCTAGGCGTAATTATTTAATTCTCGTCGCGACGGAAATTCGTTAATTCGGAATTAGCGATTGAGCGCCGAAAGTGTTTGCGGACACATTCGTATTTTGAAACGGGTGGGATCCGCAAATCACATCGCGATATCTCATCACTTGACACGAATAGATGATGGATGTATCTAGTCACCTTTATGGGATGATACATTGTCTCTATTCTCAATGTTAATAATGATGCCATTTAATGAATTTTTGGAGGGAAAAACTTTTCACGTTTTTTGAAGAGTTTTTATCTAAAAATTCATCTTTGGTACATATACATCATTGCTTTTCATTTGGACTCTCACGGTTTTTGAAACAAAGGAAAGAGAACAAAAATTGAAAAGTCACACACTCTCTCCTCTCTTTTCTTCACGCACGCCGTGAGCTTCTTCAAGGCAGAAAAATTGTTTTTCATTTCTCCATTTTGCTAGCACAATAAGGATCAAAAGAGGGTGATAGGGAAACAACCTTGGAGCTTGGAACACTTGAAGACTTGAAGCTTCTCTCCATCTTCTTGCTTGGCCGAAACTTCCACCTTGAAGACTCAAGGATCCTCTTCATCATTTTCGTCACAAAGCTTAGTAAGTATGATTCCGCCATGCTTCAAGCTTTGCATGTATGTATTTGTATTTCTATGGCTTAATCTTTCTTTGGGACTAATTATAGAACCAACAGAAGAGGCGTACACAGAACCGGTTAAAGCCTGGATGACCAAAACCAAATATATTGATTGTCGCAAGTATTAGCGGTGCAAGTCTCAGGTTAAAACCAAATACACCTACCCTAATTCGGACTTCCATACACACATAGACATATTGTTGGAGTTCTACGGCCTCGAGGATCGAAGACAAAGTAAGAAATAAACATGCGACTACATCACGGAGTTGCGGAATACTCACATCGAACGTTTTTTGAGCGACGCAGAGGACAAAAAAATCAAATTTCTGCTCACTGGTGGTCACGGCAGTGACTGGTTTTGCAGTCCTCATTTTCGGCCATCGTTGGTCCTTCGTCAAGTTCCAAGCTTCGTCAAAAGATTCCAAGATCATGGGTGGACTTCCCTATCACCTTCGCATGTCTCTCTGAGTGCTAGCTCTTGATGATTTGCCACAAAATCATCACAATTTGCTTCCCTTTTCTTATTTGGCTCTCGGCAGGGGCTGCCAAACCAGAAGAAAAATCAGCCCTGTGGGCGTGAGAGAAAGACGCGAATGGAGGATGGAGAGAGAGTTGTGTTGGTTGTGTGCAAAAGGTGTATCTCATAGACACTTTAATTAATTAAAATGATTTACCTTTTCTTTTCCAAAAAATTCAAATGGCATTAAAGGTTGCCAATAACCAACATCAACTCCCATCAATCATGAATGGTGACTAGTGTCAATCACTCAAAGTGAAAGACATCCATCACTTGATTGACGAATGATATGACGCTAGATGCGACTAGCGATTTGACTCTTGATTTGACCTGTGTGCCGTACTCGAATTTGAAATGCGAATTCGCTCGCAAACAATCCCGGGCTCGGGTTCGCTAATTCCAAATTAACGAATTTTCTGTTGCGTCGTAATTAAATCTAATTTAATTAATAATCATGCCTATCATAATTACTGTTCACATCGCTACCGAATTAATTCAAATTAATTCGTTCGCCCGAATTAAAATCTAATTTTAATTCCGCGTCGAAATCCAATTTCGTTTAATATATAGAGATATTAATTTATCGATTAATTCCAAATTAATCGTTATCTCTCTTTAATTGATATTTTATCCCAGATAAAATATCTCCGCAATTAATCCAATATTAATTTTCTCTCTCATCTAATTAATCCCAGATTAATTAAAAGTGCGAGTCATACGTCATCGGTGAATCTTCAGGAGTGACCCATGAGATCCCCGGATATGTTGGCAGTAAATCCGGCCGTCGGACTATTCGAACACGTAAGTACCTAGTACTATGTTTTTACCGATTACAAGACAATGTTGGCTTCTAGAAAAGCGCCATGCTTACCCAATTCTCCAGAAATATCCTTATAGGAATATGTGATCTATATCATGCGTAGTATACATAGTATTATGTATGTTGATCCAGTATCGGATGATCACGTGTTGGGCCTGGGGGTGGAATTGTGTCTGCCCCATACGAAGCACATATCGGATGTCTGGTAACTAGTCTCTATAATCGGATAAACCTGACCTTGTCATTTTATCCCGATGACTGCAGTACATAAGAGAACCAGTACCGTATCCTACATGACCATCATCTCCATATGACTGGAGTGATACTTCCGTCTTGACATCATACCCAACACACTACGATTCTCGATATACCCAGAAGAGGCGTACACAGAAACTGGTTAAAACCCTGGACGACCAAAACCAAAGTATATTGATTGTCGCAAGTATAAGCGGTGCAAGTCTCAGGTTAAGACCAAATACACCTACCCTGATTTCGGACTTCCATAGAAACATAGTCATACTACCAATGGAATTCTGAGGGGGTCTATCCAGAGCAAAGCTGTTTCCCATACCATCGGTAAAACACAACCTCCTATTACACTTGCATGAGTATTCTATACCCAAATATGTTAGAACTATGTCGTTGTGCCCTCACAACGTGCACAAGTGTAATACTAGTCTTTTACCTATTATCGATGTCCAATCTCGATAATACTCTGACTAGGGATATTTAATGATTTATACTTCGTGGACTGATACTGTCTCATATCATTCTCAATCCAGGAACTAATCATATTGACCTCCTATCATTTATACATCTAGGTGATCTAATCACAAATGGTAAGAGAGCAATCTCCTTTGTCACATAGTTAATTTGTACAACAACACCTTGATCTGTACAAATAGTGACGCTATGGGTTTTAATTGTCCAACAATCTCCCACTTGGCCTATAGCCAGTCACTCGAGTGTCTGACACCCGAATTATGTACGGTTGGCTCAAATTGCTGAGAAAAGTCTTTCATCAGCGGATTTACATGATTATCGTCTGATGCGATTTATACGATCATCACATCGCCACGATGTATGATTCGAATGAATCAGATGATTATCAAAGTATTTATCTGGATCGTTGATGAGACCATTAATTCATTAGCCTGCACTGGAGCCTAGCTTAGTTGCTAACAGAACTATTCCTAATCTAATTAGGATTTATTATCGACCCAAATAGCTTCTATTGCTGCCTCAGCTGCAGTAATAATCCATATTTGTTGTTTATTTGGTAACAGTATCTTGCTTGGAAGATTTCCAACTCACTGTTCTGTTATTCAAACTGTATAGTACCGTTTGGGACTTATACTCATTTTATTGTTTAGGAAACTTGCAGTGGTGATCCATCACTTCAAGTTCTCATTCTCCATAGATTAAGACAACATCCTTAGATCTGTAAGATACTAATGGATGTTCCTTACATTAATCTAGTGACTATCACTTGGATTGGCCTGATTGTGTTTTTCATATGCTCAAAGCTATAAGACACCAGGTCGCGTACATTTTTCAATGTACGATTTCTCGGAGAGTTTTCTATGAAAGCCAAGCTTTCACTGATTGTTTTATAGCAATATCATTTCCAAGAAATGACATATTATCATTATTATATATAGGACATTTATTGTCAGTGCCCTCCCAATAACCTCCTTATATACACAAGAATCATTTTTGTTTTGAATTAAATCATAAACCATTATGATTACATCAAAATGATAATTCCAAGAACCTAATGATTGCTTCAATCTAAACATGGATCGAATAACCTATAAACCATGTTTGCTAGTTTTGGTACGACAAAACCGACAGGATATTGTAAACATCCTCCAAAGGTTTCCTTTTCAGGAAAGTGATTTCCCGTTAAGCTGACATATTTCATAAATGAAACTGTAGCATTAGCAAGCATATCCAAATGGATTTACCATGGCAACAGGTAAAAGGTTGAACCGTAATCAACACAATGTTGATAACGATACCTTTTCACTACAAGCTAGCTTAGTACGTTGGTATGTTGCTATCAATGTATGTCTTCCTTGAAAACTTATATAGTACCAATATGCAAGACAATGCCTTGCGGTACATCAACTAGTATCTAAACCATAGTTGATTTACATGGAATCCATTCGGATTCATGAAACTTTGTCATAATTGGGGTCGATACCTTGTATCATTTCCTCATAACATAGTTTAGTTCATATACCTCAATAAGATAGACATCTTTATTAGGTGAGATCAGAAACCCATACCCCAGGTTGTTTTGGAATCTCTCCGACATACGCGGTTCTTGTGTATTCGAAGATTACTGGTAATAGTTGTTGGATAATATGACCCATAGCGTCACTATTTGTACAGATCATAGTTGTTGTACAAATTAACTATGTGACAAGGAAATTGCACTCTCATCATTGTGATTAGATCACCTTAGATATATAAATGAAGAGAGGTCCATATGATTAGTTCCTGGATTGAGATGATATGAGACAGTATCAGTCCACGAAGGATTAATCATTAAATATCCCTAGTCGTAGTATTATCGAGACTGGACATCGAAAATGCGGAATAGGCTAGTATTGCACTTGTGCGCGTTGTGAGGGCACAACAGCATAGTTCTCATATATTTGGGTATTGGATACTCATGCAAGTGCGATAGGAGGTTGTGTTTCACCGATGGTACGGGAAACAGCTTCGCTCTGGATAGACCCCTCGGAATCCCATTGGTATTATGACTATGTGTCTATGGGAGTCCGACATCAGGGTAGGTGTATTTGGTCTTAACCTGAGACTTACACCGCTAATACTTACGACAATCAATATGCTTTAGTTGAGGTCGTCCAGGGCTGTAACAGGTTCTGTGTACGCCAATGCTGGGTATATTGAGAATCGTATAGAGTATTGGGTGTGATGTCAAGACGGAAGTATCACTCCAGTCATAGTGGAGATGATGTCACGCAGGATACGGTATTAGTGCTCTTAAGTGCTGGTCGGCCATCGGGATATTATGACAAGGTCATGTATATCCGATTATAGAGACTAGTTATCAGACATCCGACATGTGCTTCGGACGGGGCAGACACTTATCCAGCCCCAGCCCTAGCACGTGACTATCCGATACTGGGCCGATATACATAATACTTGGTATACTACGCTTGATATAGATCTTAATATTCTTAGATGAATATGACTGGAGAATTAGGTAGACTTCGTGCTTTGCTAGAAGCCGATCTTGTCTCGTAAATCGGTAGAACGTAGTACTTGGTACGTACGTGATTCGGATACTCCGACGACCGTATTTACTGCCGACTTATCCGGGGATCTCATGGGTTGCTTCCCGATAATGCACCGATGACGCATAACTCGCACTCATTAATAATCTAGGATTATTATAGAGAAGAGAGAAAATTAATCTAGGATTAATTACGGTGATATTTTATCTGGGATAAAATATCGTCTAAAGAGAGAGAATGATTAATTTGGCATTAATCGGTAAATTAATATATTCGATATATTAAACGAAATTAGATTTCGACGCGGAATTAAAATTAGATTTTAATTCGGGCGAACGAATTAATTTAGAATTAATTCGTTAGCTACGTGAATAGTGAATTCGCTAGGCGTAATCATTTAATTACGACGCAACGGAAAATTCGCTAATTAGGAATTAGCGAAACCGAGCCCGAGTGTGATTGCGAGCGCATTCGTATTTCGAATTCGAGTGCGGCAACGCAAGTCACATCAAGCGTCAAATCATTCGTCACATCAAGCGTCAAATCAAACGTCACTTTGAGTGATGTGATTGATTGATTGAAAGACATGTCACTTTAATAAAGTGAAAAAATGAATAGTTATGTGTTTTGGTGAAATAGTGTAAGTTGGTGAGACATTTACCTTTTGATTATTTTATATATTTGGTAATTTTTTTAATATATTTTCTTGGAAAATATATATAAAGCATTTTGGAAAATGCTTTGACCAACTTAACACACAATTTCTCTCCTCCATTTCTCTCTCACATCTCACGCCCAAAAGGGCTCTTTTTCTTTCTTCTTCACAGCTCACTGCCGTGAGCTTCAAGGGAGGCAATGAGTGTGTTTTTGCTGCAAAACACAAGTGCTAGCACACTTACGAGACTTGCGAAGGTGTTAGGGAGGTTCACCCATGAGGCGGGATCCGTTCGACGAAGCTTGGAGCTTGACGAAGGACCAATTTCACGCCCAAATAGTGAGTTAATACACTGCAGTTCACGCCCAATGCAGTAAGGTTTTTCAAGTTTTGTTGCTTGCCGCGTCTCTCAACCGATCGATGTGAGTATTCCGCTACCTCCCTTGATGTATTCACACATGTATTTCATGTCTTGTTTGATCTTGGGACCTAGAATAAACCTAACAATAGTTTCATCCTTGATGAACTATTTGTGTTCCATTAGGACCCGGTGCCTGGAATAGTATTACTCTGATTTTTCATCGAGTTTCACTATCCTCCCATTTACCACTGCATATCGGTATTCCTCAAAGGAAAACCGCATGGCGAGCAACAATTACATTGTTCTCTTGTGAGTTGTATAAGTACAATACTTTGGTATCCCTAGGATAACCTACAATTGGCACTTATCCAATTTGGGTTTTAGTTTGGTATCATCCAAACGTATGCCTAGCATCCCAAATTATCAGGAATGAGAAACCTGGTTTCTTTCCTGTTCATATCTAATATGAAATCTGTCAAACAGATTATTATGTAACTTTATTCAAAATAAGTTATGCACTGTTAATGCTTATTCGTTGAAGGAAATGGTAGCTCAGAGCGACTCATGATTAACCTTTATCATGTCCAACAAAATTCGGTTTCTCAGGTTCGGACACACCGTCAGGATGACGTATTCTGGGAGAAGTCCTCTTTGAAAGAATATTATACTCTTTCAAGTATATTATAAACTTATTGCTTAAGTATTTTCCATTACGGTCTAACCGTGACGATATAATACTTTAGATGATATGTTTGTCTATTTCGTTGTTGAAAACTTTAAAAGTTTCCGATTTGTGTTTCAAAAGAAACACAACCATAACGCGATGCCACATCTGTAAGGTCACGAAATATCATATCCACCTCTAGCCTAGCTAGACATGGGCCTACTTCTTCACTATGAACTAGGCCTACTCCTTTGCCCTTTTCACACTTTAGAAGCTTTGGCCAAGCCTCGGGTTTCTAGAATATCGAAGTAAGGTGCGCCTTGCGCAACTTGCCTTTAGCAAACTTTGACTTTATCTCATTGAGAATAGTCATTAACTCTCCAAGATTTATATTGCAATTTAGTACTTCTAAGATCTATGAAGATCCTTCAATTTCTTTATCATACTTTAAGGATCTAATCCTTAGTTCTGATTCAGAAATTAAGGAGTCTACTGCGACAAGCTTAATGGATTAAGCACTAAAGCTATCATCACATAAATCTTCCAAAGATTATGCTCTACTATTTGCTTAACTCCGGGCTTAGGCATAAATATGTTATTTTATCAAATAAAATAACTTATTAGTTTCCAGGACCATCCTGAAATTTTATTCCAAATTTGAAAAATTAAACCATTTAAATACATTTTCCCTAGGATTATGTTTTAAATGTCAATCTTTCAATTTTATCTTGATTTTAATAGTCCAACGATTTAATCAACGATTTAGGTACTTTTTATTATACTGATTATAATAGTCCAACTATTTAATCAACTATAAATTAAATTGTTTGAATATAGTCCAACTATTAATTAAAACAACAATTTAAATATTAGTCCAACTAACATTTAATTTATTTGACGAATGATATTTGATTTAGCGCGTATGGAAAGTAATTAAACGAATATTTCAAATTCAATTCTTGCCTCCCACTATTTTTCGGTGAGCCTCTAACCCTCTATCGAGTACTTGGGAAACCGTGTTTCCTAGCGGGCTAGGATCCCGTTAAATATCACACAATCTTGACTTTGGCCAACAAATTGTATGATAATTAACTAGGTAGATCTCTAAGATCAACTGGATCCAATCCAATTCCTAGATCCAGTAGGGGATATCCAAGGCCGAAACATATATCCTATATATGCCAATATATCCAATATATTACCTAACCTTTTTCCTCTGAATCAACTAAGCCTTGGCTTTGGAACAACAAAATTAGTGATCCCAGTTAAGCGTGACCCATTGACTATGGAAAGCTTCGTAATCAATGTCGATGGACAAGAAGTGATCTTGACTTTGTCCAACAAATCACAACTTGGACAAGACACTGATATGGAACAAAGCTCTCGTGATTCAAACATATCCTCGACGGAAAAAGGCCTTGACTTTGGCCAACAAGCCAATGCCAGTCTCGGATCCAGAGTAAGAATCACTCAATGGAAGGAAAAACGCTTAATATTTTACGAGGGTTTTTCGAGTGCAAATTGACAACCAATTTATTATCTTTGTTAAGGTCTCATCATCATACACCCTTATACATGCATTCTAAACACATAATAAAGCGCGTATAAATAAATAATAATTATATTCGGATGGATACTTTACACAATGATCCTAGATCAAATCTCTCCATTTCCTCTCTCCGGCTAGTACAAATATTTCTTCTACCCGTTACACTGCACTTCTAAATAAACCTCATTTACATTGAGGGGAATAGGTGAGAAGAGAATACAAAGAATAAGGAGGTAATAAGGCTGGACACGCAGGTCTAATTAATAAATTCTAAATTTATTACAACAATTTCTAAAATTGCCCCACCCATCCAATATCCATCTGATATACATTATTCATGCATCGCAACATGTATTCACACAAGCATGTATCATCATCAATCTAATCAAATTAATTAATCTGATAATTAGTGACCATCCAATGTTCAAAAAACGATTTGATTTTGCTCGAGTCAAACTCGTCTTGCGAATAAGTACTCAAAGTACGAATTCTTGAATTAAATTAAACTACAAAATTAAATCCAATTCAATTTTATTTAATACTAATTCGCTATTTAATTCCAAATTAAATACTACACTTTATTTGACGAACCTTTACGACTTAAATTCCAAATTTAATCGCAACGGGTCTCAAAGCCAGATTAGCGTCCAATGTTAATTTAATTAAAGTCCAATGGGCTTTTAATTAATCTTAAGGCGTGGACTTTTGGTCAACTGGGGTGAAACCGATAACCAAAGTCCAATCAAGGAGTTACCTCATATGCCTAGAAATCAATTTAGGCCCATTAGGCCCAATTAAACTTTAAAGGTCCATAGTCACATTTGGGCTTTATAGATGCGGTTTTGGCCCAATTGGATCCAACCAATTTAGCCTAAACCTAACTTGGTAAAACCAAGCCCAATAAGCCCAATTACAACATACAAGCCCAATTACAAAATAGGCCCAATATAATTAAATTACAAAAACCCAATTTTATAATTTAATTACATAAAGTGTATTACACAATTAATTACCCAATTAACATTTCCAAAACATCAATTAGCCTAATTAATCATGCTCTATTACATCAATAATGTCCAACACATTTTGATCAAAACATCAAACCCAAATCATGTTATAATGCTTTCGGCTTTGGAGGGGATTTTGTGTCCGATTCGGTTTCAATCCAATTAAATCCACAATCGACATTAAATCAACATCCTCATTGATTCCAACTCATCCAATGAATCAAAAAAATCAAAATCCAAGACATTTAGGGCTACTCAAACTCTCGGCCAAGCAAGATAAATTGGGGAAAATTATTCCAAACAAAATTTAATCAAATTGATCCAATCAATCATCAATTAAACATGTATTAAGCATACTCAAACATCCAATTCATTCAAATCATGCTCAAATAAATTTTACCCAAATTTTAAGCCATAATCAAATTTCATGCTTTTCAATCGCTCTGATACCAATTGTTGGAGTTCTACGGCCCCGAGGATCGAATACAAAGCAAGAAATAAACATGCGAATACATCACGGAGTTGCGGAATACTCACATTGAGCGGTTGAGAGACACGGAGGACAAAAAAATCAACTTTCTGCTCACTGGTGGTCACGACAGTGACTGGTTTTGCAGTCCTCATTTTCGGCCATTGTTGGTCCTTCGTCAAGCTCCAAGATTCGTCAAAAGATTCCAAGCTCATGGGTGGACTTCCCTATCACCTTCACATGTCCCTCGGAGTGCTAGCTCTTGATGATTTTACCGCAAAATCATCACATTTTACTTCCCTTTTCTTCTTTGGCTCTCGGCAGTGGGCTGCCAAACCAGAAGAAAAATCAGCCCTTGTGGGCGTGAGAAAGATGAAGAGAATGGAGAGAGAGAGAGAGTTGTGTTTGGTTGTGTGAAAAAGGTGTATCTCATACACACTTTAATTAATCAAAATAATTTACCATTTTCTTTTTCCAAAAAAATCAAATGGCATTAAAGTTTGCCAACAACCAACATCAACTCCTATCAATCATAAATAGTGACTGGTGTGAATCACTCAAAGTGAAAGACATCTATCACTTGATTGACGAATGATGTGACGCTAGATGCGACTAGCGATTTGACGCTTGATTTGACTTGGGTGCCATACTCGAATTCGAAATGCGAATGCGCTCGCAAACAATCCCAAGCTCGGGTTCGCTAATTCCAAATTAACAAATTTTTCGTTGCATCGTAATTAAATCTAATTTAATTAAATAATCATGCCTAGCATAATTACTATTCACATCGCTAATGAATTAATTATAAATTAATTCGTTCACCCGAATTAAAATCTAATTTTAATTCCGCGTCGAAATCCAATTTCATTTAATATATCGAATATATTAATTTATCGATTAATTCCAAATTAATCCTTATCTCTCTTTAATTGATATTTTACCCCAGATAAAATATCTCCGTAATTAATCCCAGATTAATTTTCTCTCTCATCTAATTAATCCCAGATTAATTAAAAGTGTGAGTCATACGTCATCAGTGAATCTTCGGAAAGCGACCCATGAGATCCCCGGATATGTTGGCAGTAAATCGGGTCGTCGGACTATCCGAACACGTAAGTACCTAGTACTACGTTTGTACCGATTTACAAGACAAGGTTGGCTTCTAGCAAAGCGCCATGGCTACCCAATTCTCCAGAAATATCCTTATAGGAATATGTGATCTATATCAGGCGTAGTATACGTAGTATTGTGTATGTCGATCCAGTATGGATGATCACGTGCTGGGCCTAGGGGTGGAATTGTGTCTGCCCCGTACGAAGCACATATCGGATGTCTGGTAACTAGTCTCTATAATCGGATAAACCTGACCTTGTCATTTTATCCCGATGACTGCAGTACATAAGAGAACCATTACCGTATCCTATGTGACCATCATCTTCATATGACTGGAGTGATACTTCCTTCTTGGCATCACACCCAACACACTACGATTCTCGATATACCCAGAAGAGGCGTACACAGAAACTGGTTAAAGCCCTGGACGACCAAAACCAAAGTATATTGATTGTCGCAAGTATTAGCGGTGCAAGTCTCAGGTTAAGACTAAATACACCTACCCTGATTTCAGACTTCCACAGACATATAGTCATACTACCAATGGAATTCCGAGGGGGTCTATCCAGAGCGAAGCTGTTTCCCGTACCATCGGTAAAACACAAGCTCCTATTACACTTGCATGAGTATCTTATACCCAAATATATGAGAACTATGTCGTTGTGCCCTCACAACGCGCACAAGTGTAATAATAGTCTTTTACGTATTATCGATGTCTAGTCTCGATAATACTCTGACAAGGGATATTTAATGATTTATCCTTCGTGGACTGATATTGTCTCATATCATTCTCAATCTAGGAACTAATCATATGGGCCTCCTATCATTTATACATCTAGGTGATCTAATCAAAAATGATAAGAGAGAAATCTCCTTTGTCACATAGTTAATTTGTACAACAACACCTTGATCTGTAGAAATAGTGACGCTATGGGTCATAATTGTCCAACACATACTACCAATTGAACCTCATTTTCATTGAGGGGAATAGGTGAGAAGAGAAATACACAGAGTCAATAGGTAATAGGCTGGACACGCAGGTCCAATTTAATAAATTCTAAATATATTACAACAAATTCCAAAATTTCCCTCACCCATCTAATATCCATCTGATATACATTATTCATACATCGCATCCATGTATTCACACAAGCATGTTATCAATCAATCTAATCCAATTAATTAATCTGAATATTAATGACCATCAAATGTTCAAACAACGATTTGATTTTGCGCGAGTCAAACTCGTTTTGCGAATAAGTACTCAAAGTACGAATTCTTAAATTAAATTAAACTACAACATTAAATCCCATTTAATTTGTATTTAATACTAATTCTATATTTAATTTTAAATTAAATATTACACTTTATTAATGTGCCTTTACGACTTAGATTCCAAATCTAATAGTTACGGGTCTCAAAGCTCAATTAACATCCAATGTCAATTTAATTAAAGTCTAATGGGCTTTTAATTATTTTCTTAAGGTATGGACTTTTGGTCAATATGGGTCAAACCCAAATACCAAAGCCTATTTAAGGAATCACCCTTATTTGCCAAGAAACCAATTTTAGGCCCATTAGGCCCAATTAAAATTAAAGGTCCATTAAGTCATAATTGGACTTTATGGATATGGTTTTGGCCCAATTGGATCCAACCAATTAGCCTAAAACAAACTTGGCCAACCAAGCCCAATTACAACTTTAAAAGCCCAATTCCAAATTAAGCCCAATTAATTTAATTTCAAAATTCCAAATTTCATAATTAAATTAACCAAAATGTATGCCATAATTAATTAACCAAATTAACATTTCCAAAATACTAATTCACTCAATTAATTATGCTCATTATCATCAACACGTGTCCAACATATTTGAATCAAAAAATCATATCATTTCACATGCTAATAGTCTTGGCATTTTACGGGTTTTTTATGTCCGATTCGGTTTCAATCCAATTAAATCCAAAATCAACATTACCCTAATTGATTTCAACTCATCCAATGATTAAAATAAAAAAAATACCATGACCTTAGGGAAAGTATATCATTCGGCCAAGCCAAGAATATGGATAATAAAAAATACCATGACTTTAGGGCAATGTTTAATCATTAAATATCCCTAGTCGTAGTATTATCGAGATTGGACATCGATAATGCGGAATAGACTAGTATTACACTTGTGCATATTGTGGGAGCATAACAGCATAGTTCTCATATATTTGGGTATAGGATACTCATGCAAGTGTAATAGGAGGTTGTGTTTATCGATGGTACGGGAACAGTTTCGCTCTGGATAGACCCCTCAGAATTCTATTGGTAGTATGACTATGTGTCTATGGAAGTGCGAATCAGGGTCGGTGTAATTGGTCTTAACCTGAGACTTGCACCGCTAATACTTGCGATAATCAATATACTTTGGTTTTGGTCGTCCAGGGCTTTAACCGATTTCTGTGTACACCTCTTCTGGGTATATTGAGAATCGTAGTGTGTTGGATGTGATGTCAAGACGGAAGTGTCACTCCAGTCATATGAAGATGATGGTCATGTAGGATACGGTACTAGTACTTTTAAGTACTGCAGTCATCGGGATAAAATGACAAGGTCATGTTTATCCGATGATAGAGACTAATTACCAGACATCCGACATGTGCTTCGTACGGGGCAGACACAATTCCAGCCCCAGGCCTAGCACGTGATCATCCGATACTGGATCGAAATACGCAATACTATGTATGCTACGCCTGATATAGATCTTATATTCTTGTAAGGATATTTCTGGAGAATTGGGTAGGCATGGCTGTGGGACATAGAAACTGGGTGACGCATGCTGTTCCAGGCTCGCGGCCTAGTCGGGAGTACGGAGTAGCCACGGGGGACTAAACCGGAGAATAATTGAGTCGCCACCCGGTGTGAACCGGGAAAATGAGATTTAAGGCCGCACTCACCCCTCGCAAGGGAAGACATCAAACCGTTGGGTTCAGAATGGTCCCTTACTTATGTCACTTGTAATGAAAGGATTTGTGTGATAATTTAATCAAGCTTAAGTAACACTTATTTCCAAGAGTATCATGCTTCTAAATTCACATGCACAAAAATAAAACTTACACCTAAATTGGAATATATTTCACATCTAAGATTGCATGCTTGAAAGTACATCAAAATAGCAATGAACATACAACTTCATTGGCATATTGTGTTCATGGAAACATAAGCACACACTAACCGCACAAGCACACATAAAGGCGAATCAAATAATGGCGAACATGTGATTTCATAGACATATCATAAATAAATAGTCATTACATGTCCATGCACAACTAAAAGAATCAACTAAGTACTTATTGCAAAAAGACACTTAAGGATGCAATTAGGCATTTAAGTAAGCATGCTATGACGTGGTTCAAAAGAAGATAACTAATATCGACACAAGCACACATGTGAGCACTTTTCCAAGTGGTACGTGGAATTGTATCCCAAATACAGACCGCACTACCGTCCATTCGGAATCGGCTAAGGAATTTATGTCTGGGTTTCCATCCGATATACCACAAGGTATAATACTCAAATGCTATCATGACATGGATATATGAATTATACTACATTAAGCCAAGACTAAGGTAAATGATGCATCCAATATATGAAAGACGCGGCGAATATCGTGGTAAAGGTAGCCTTTTAAGCTTTTTCTTCCCCCAAATGGAGAACCTTTTTAGTCCAACACAATAAGCCCATGCGCTTTCCATTACAATGCGTACAAAGACAAAGACAACTATATGAGACTTCGTATACCCGATTGAACATATCTTATATTCAACCGAGCATATATCAACCGGCGCGGTAAAGCATCATGGTAAAGGATTTTAACCCCTCCAAATAGGGGACCTTTAATCCGACTTACTAAGCCCATGCGCTCGATCGCATCATGCATACAAACATAAAGACAATCATATCAAACTTAGTATGTCTGATTGAACATATCTTACATCCAACCGAACACACATCAACCGGCGCGGAAAAGCATCGTGGTAAATGATTTTAACCCCTCCAAATAGGGGACCTTTAATCCGACTTACTAAGCCTATGCGCTCGATCGCATCATGCATACAAAAATAAAGACAATCACATCAAAACTTAGTATGCCCGATTGAACATATTTTATATCCAACCGAACACACATCGACCGACGCGGCAAAGCATCGTGGTAAAGGATTTTAACCCCTCCAAATATGGGACCTTTAATCTGACTTACTAAGCCCATGCGCTCGATTGCATCATGCATACAAATAACATGCGGAATTCAAATGACGAAAAATAAATAAATCAAAGCAATATAAAATAAAAGAAAGTGTCGTTTACTCAAGCGGTACATGGAGTTGTATCCCGAGTACAGATCATACTACCGTCCATTCGGAATCGGCTATGAAATTTATGTCCGGGTTTCCATCCGATATACCGCGAGAGTTGACACATCTTTCATTTTATTCCAAAGCCACATCATATAATATCTCATAATCCATGTATATTTATCTACTCAAGGGCCACAACATGCATTTCAACATAACAATCATGCAATCAATACTCAATAAATAATACAAATAAAACAGAAAAAGAATGTGGAAAATACCCTCAGGTCTAACCTTTTATGTCGACTTTCAAACTCGCGTTTCACGGCCGTCGGAAGGGCTATCACACCGCAACTTTTCTGGTTCACTGGTTTCATTTTACCTCACTGTTTCGCTGCTCAAGCTACTGTTTTGACTCCATTTTGCTGTTGTTTCCTCGTGGTTTCGCTACCGTATTATTGGTCACTGTTTAAGGTGTATAGGGGACTTTTTTGGGTGTTTTTTGTGGGCTTTAAGTGCAGTTTTTTGGTGACTGTTTTGTACGGTTTTACGTTGTTTCTTCACTGGTCATGTGGGGGCTGTTATCGTGACTTTTTTTAGTCAGTCAGCAGGTCATTGTGTGCGTTGAAGGGGTGTATGCTTGGTGCGGCTTTGACATGTGTGTGTGTTGAGTGCAAGTGCGCGTTTTGGTATTAGTGGAGAGGTGAGGGGTGGTTTGCTTGTGAGGGTAGAGGACATGTTGAGAGGGCGTTAAAGGGGCAGGTTTTGTGAGTTGTGTGCTTGTGGCATGAGGCAGTGAGTGGGGGCTTTGTGCGTGAGGCAGTGAAGGGCTTACGTGAGTGATGGTGTGGAGCAGGCAGACTGGTTTGCGTGGCAATGTCTGGGCAATGGAGGGCTTGGCTGTTTGCGTGAGTGGGGGGCAGGTGGCTAGGTGTAAGGCTGTGTTGTTGAAAGCTTGTGAGGGGGCTATTGAAGGTGCAATGTGAAGGCTAATTTGTGTGATTAATTTTTTGCGTGAGAGTGAGCTTTAGTGTTTTTGCCGTGAGTGAGAGTGTTGTCCCGGGAGAGCCCTTAGGGTTGATTTAGTGTGTGTTTTATAGTTGTCAATTAGGGTTTGCATGGATAGGGATTTGTAATATCTAATTAGTGTCACAAAAGGAAAATATATATTTGATTGGGGGATAAATTTTGGTGAATTAGGAAGGTTGAATATTTGATTGGTTTAGATTAGGAATACAATATATTTAATTGATTAGGATTGATTTTAATTAGGCATTTAATTTGTTATTTAGGTGAGTAAATATATTAAATTGGTGAGTGATTTATTAAATTAGGAAGTGATTTATTTTAATTTTGGTATTAGATTTTAATTAAATTTAATTTAAATTTAATTTGTTTTAATTTAGTTTAAATTAGAATTGAATTTTTGTTGGATTTTATTTAGTTAATGTTTAATTTAATTTAGATTTATTTTAATTGGTTTAATTTAATTAGCCCTTAATTTGATTTAATTATTTAATTTAATTGGTTTAATTTAATTTCAATTAGCTTTAATTTAAATTAATTTAATTTGTGACATGTATTTTAAATGTTTTAATTATTTTGGATTAGGCTTGGGTGAGCTGGGCTTGGATTTATGCATGAGGGCTAGATGTGGGGTTTTGGGCCAAGGTTAAGTGTTTGCTGGTTTTTTAGGCTAAAGGTGCTTTAAAACGGAGGTCCACCAGCGAGCTTGGAGCTAAACATGCGGATAAAATTTAACGAAATGCCGATTCCCTTCCGACAACCGTTTCCCGCGGCTTCCGCGACTTAAAAGGTAGTGCCTCCAAATGAGACTCATCATCGGGATTTATATGCAAAAATGCAGTGCCTACAATGGCGCTTTGCTAGAAGCCAACCTTGTCTTGTAAATCGGTACAAACATAGTACTAGGTACTAACGTGTTCGGATAGTCCGACGACCGTATTTACTGCCAACATATCCGGGGATCTCATACCATGATGTTGAAATTAAAGGATCTTCATAGATCTAACCTTATATCTTAGAAGTACGAATTGCAAAAGAAGCTCTTTCGCTCGCGTATGTCAGAATATACATCTGTCGAGCACTAGGTGTTGCAGATGATTGCTGACATCGAACAGCTAGGTTAGCTGGGCATTACCTCGAGGCCGAGACTTTCATAGATTTGATCTTACAGTCTCTACCCGAATAATAGGTCGGGTTCATCATGAACCACGAGAAAACTCTTGGAGAGTTAATGGCTATCACTAAAAGAAAAAAGCGAATTAGAGACGAAAATATCTGTCTCTAATCCATCGCTACCTGACTTTAGCGACGGAACTGAGATGAAATTTTTCCGTCTCTGTTTTTTTTGTTGCAAAGAATATAGCGACGAAAATTTTAATTTCGTGGCTATATTTTGCGACAGAAGTAATTCCGTCTCTATTTAGCGATGGATAATTCTGTCGCCAATATAGAAACGGATTAATTTTTCGTGTCAATATAGCGACGAACATTTCCGTCGCCAAATGGCGACGGACATTTTCGTCGCTATATAGGGATAGAAATTCCGTCACCAAATAGGTATATTGAGAATCGTAGTGTGTTGGGTGTGATGTCAATGCGAGATTCCTCTAAGGGTCCCAAGATCAAAGATTAAGCATGAAACAAGTGTAAATACAAACATAGGAGGTGCTGAAAACTCACAATGAAAGGATTTGATGCATGTGGTGATGAGCCAAAAAAACGCACTGCCTCCTTTGTCAAGCACGGCAGTGGGCTGAGTAGTGGGTGTACTGCACGGTGATGACTTATCTTCCTCCTCCAAGAATCGGCCATGGATGTCCTTTGAAGCTCCAAGCTTTTGTTGATTCCATGCTCATGAAAACACTTCCCTATCACATTGGTATATCTCCAATGGTGTGCTAGCACTTGTGATGTTCTTTGCCACAAAAAACATCACTCATCTTCTTGCCATTTTCGGTCAAAACCAGAAGGAAAAACAGAAGAAATGGTCGTGAAGCCGAGAGAGAAGGAAGAACGATTTTTGGCTCCAAAATAGGTGAAAATCGTGTACTGGAGAGAGAGAAAATAAAAAAAAAAGTTGTATTAGGTTTTTCTTATTTCCAAAATAAATAAACCATTTACACTTTTTAATTTCAAAAATCAAAGCATTAAATGCTTTTCAATCAACTCAAATCAACTCACATCAAATGTCACATTACTCAAAGTGACATGTGATTTGACACTTGATGTGACTAATGATTTGACGCTTGATTTGACTTGTGTGCCGCATTCGAATTCAAAATGCGAATGCGCTCGCAAATAATCTCGGGCTTGGGTTCGATAATTCCAAATTAATGAATTTTCCGATGTGTCGTAATTAAATGATTACGCCTAGTAAAATCACTATTCATGTCGCTAACGAATTAATTCTAAATTAATTCGTTCACCCGAATTAAAATCTAATTTTAATTCCGAGTCGAAATCTAATTTCGTTTAATATATCAAATATATTAATTTATCGATTAATTCCAAATTAATCGTTCTCTTTCTTAAATTGATATTTTATCCTAGATAAAATATCTCCGCAATTAATCCCAGATTAATTTTCTCTCTCAATAAATTAATCCCAGATTAATTAAAGTGCGAGTCATACATCATCGGTAAATCTTCGGGGAGCGACCCATGGGATCTCCGGATATGTTGGCAGTAAATTGGGTCGTCGGACTATCCGAACATGTAAGCACCTCGTACTATGTTTACACCGATTCACAAGACAAGGTTGGCCTCTAGCAAAGCGCCATGCCTACCCAATTCTCCGGAAACGTGCTTACAGTAATAAGCGATCTATATCAGGCGTAGTATACGTGATATTGCGTATTTCGATCCAGTATCGAATGATCACGTGCTAGGCCTGGGGCTGGAATTATGTTTGCCATGTACGAAGCACATGTCAGATGTCTGGCAACTAGTCTCTATATCGGATAACTATGACCTAGTCATATTATCTCGATGAATGCAGTACTTAACAGAACCAGTACCGATTCCTACGTGACCATCATCTCCATATGACTGGAGTGACACTTTCGTCATAACATCACACCCAACACACTACGATTCTCAATATACCCAGTATTGGCATACACAGAACCGGTTAAAGCCCTGGACGACCTCAACCAAAGTATATTGATTGTCGTATGTATTAGCCGTGTAAGTCCCAGGTTAAGACCAAATACACCTACCCTGATTTCGGACTTCCATAGACACATAGTCATACTACCAATGGAATTCCGAGGGGGTCTAATCCAGAGCGAAGCTGTTTCTCGTACCATCGGTAAAACACAACCTCCTACCGCAC
Organism: Zanthoxylum bungeanum; assembly: GCA_019454045.1. Lineage (NCBI taxonomy): Eukaryota > Viridiplantae > Streptophyta > Magnoliopsida > Sapindales > Rutaceae > Zanthoxylum > Zanthoxylum bungeanum. Next base: position 174,252 of record SKCR01025390.1, read on the forward strand.
TTGCATAAGTATCCAATACTTAAATATATGAGAACTATGCCCGTTATGCCCTCACAACGTGCACAAGTGCAATACTAGTCTTTTACGTATTTACCGATGTCCTATCTCGATATGGCTAGGGATATTTAATGATTTATTCTTCGTGGACTGATACTGTCTCATATCATTCTCAGTCCAGGAACAAATCATAAGGACCTCTCATCATTTATACATCTAGGTGATCTAATCACAAATGATAAGAGTGCAATCTCCTTTGTCACATAGTTAATTTGTACAACAACACTATGATCTGTAAAAATAGTGACGCTATGGGTCATAATTGTCCAACAATCTCCCACTTGGCCTATAGCCAGTCACTCGAGTGCTTGACACCCGAACTATGTACGGTTGGCTCAAACTGCTGAGAAAAACTTTCTTCATCGAATTTGCATGATTATCGTCTGATGCGATTTATTCGATCATCACATAGCCACGATGTATGATCTGAATGAATCAGATGAATATCGAAGTATTTATCTGGATCGTTGATGATACCATTAATTCTTTAGCCTGTGCTGACACCTAGCTCAGCTGCTAACAGAACTATATCTAATCTAATTAGATTTGTTTATTGAGCAAGAAGGCTTCTATTGCCGCCTCAACTGCAGAAATTAACCCGTATTTGTTGTTTATTCGGTAACAGTATCTTGCTTGGAAGATTTCCAGCTCACTGTACCGGTATGCAAAATATGTAGTACCGTTTGTGACTTTTAGTCGTCTTATTGGTTTAGGAAACTTGCTACAGTGATCCCAGTCACTTCAAGTTCTCCATTTCCATGGACTAAGACATCATCCTTAATTCTCTAAGATACTAACAGATTTTCTTAACATCAATCCAGTGACTATCACTTGGATTGGCCTGTTTGTGAATCCATATGCTCAAACCGTATGAGACACCAGGACGCGTACATCTCACAATGCACGATTCCACGGAGAGTTTTCGAAAGCCAAGCTTTCGCCGATTATTATAGGAATATCATTTCCAAGAAATGGCATATTATCATTATTTATAGGACAATATTTTCAGTGCGCTCCCACTAACCCTCTTATATACACAAGAATCATATCATTTTGAATTAAATCATACACAATTATGATTACATAAAAACGACAATTCCAAGAACCTATGCTTGCTTCAATCCAAACATGGATCGAATAACCTGCAAACCTTGTTTGCTAGTTTTGGTACGATAAAACCGACAGGATGTTATAAACATCCTCCAAAAGGTTTCATTTTCAGGAAGTGATTTTCCCGTTAAGCTGACATATTTCATAAATGAAATACGCAGCTTTAGCAAGCATTTTCCAAATGGATTTATCGTGGAAACAGTTAAAAGGTTGAATCATAATCAACATAATGTCGATGACGATACCTTTCTGGTAAAAGCCTAGCTTTCTACGTTTGTATGTTACCGTCCATGTATGTCTTCCTTGAAGACTTATAAAGTACCAGTAGGCATAATGCCTTGCGGTACATCAACTAGTATCCAAACTTGTTGATATACATGGAATCCATTTCGGATTCATGGCACTTTGCCATAATAGGGAGTCGATACCTTGTATCACTTCCTCATACGTAGTCAGTTGGTATACCTCAAAAGATTAACATATTTACAAGGTGAGATCAGAAACCCATACCTAGGTTGTTTTCTTACTCTCTCCGACTATGAGGTTCTTGGGTATTCAAATATTAATGGTAATAGTTACATCCTTGATGAACTATTTGTGTTCCATTAGGATTCGGTGCCTGGAATAGTATTACTCTGATTTTCATCGAGTTTTACCATGATTCCACTTACCAATGCATACCGGTATTCCTCTCAGGAAAACCGCATGGTGAGCAACAATCTAATCGTTCTCTGGTGAGATGTATAAGTACAATACTTATGGTATCCGAATAACCTACATTTGGCACTTATCCAATTTGGGTTTTAGTTTGGTATCATCGAAACATATCCCTAGCATTCTCAAATTTAACAGGAATGTGAAACCCGGTTTCTTTCCCGTTTATATATAATATGAAATCTGTCAAACAGATTTTAATGGAACCTTATTCTAAATAAGTTCTGCACTGTTAATGGTTATCCGTTGAAGGAAATGGTAGCTCATAGCGATTCTTGATTAACCTTATCATGTCCAACAAAATTCGGTTACTCAGTTCGGTCACACTGTCACAATGACGTGTTCCGGAAGGAGTCCTCATTTGAAAGAATACTTTACTCTTTCAAGTATTTTAGAAACTTATTGCTTTAATATTTTTCATTATGGTCTTACCGTGACAAAATAATACTGTAGCCGATCTGTATGTCTATTTCGTTTCGAAACTGTAAAAGTTTCTGATTTGTGTTCTTCAAAAAAAAACACATAACCATTATGCGATGCCACATCCGTATAGGTTACGAAATATTCATATCCACCTCTAGCCCAGCTAGACATGGGCCCACTTGCTTCACTATGAACTAGAGCTATCAGATCGGTGTCATTTACACTTTTACCAAGTAAATAGTGTTTAAGGCATTTTGCCTAATAAAACTATATTTGTAGACTTTATTTTATTAGAATCAAATTAGTCCTAGTACCCACTCTTCAAAAGTGCGGATATACGAGTCTTTTTTTAATGTGTCCCAGACAACAATGCCACAATTAGTTTCTTCCTGATCAAATCAGTTCGAGCTATTTGTTTGTCATATTATACGTGTGAGATTTATTTATATTCTAAATATAAATTATGTTGTTCACATCTAATGTGTTTATCTTAATATCATCTTTATATAATAAAACACTTTAGTGTTCTAAAATATAAAGGTTCAATCCGCAACGGATTAAACACTGATATAAAGATAATGTTCCTAGTCAAACCAGTTACATTATAACAGTTTCCTAATTTACGTAAATACCCAAATGGTAGTTCCTAAACTTAGGTATCTACGGTTAAAACAGCGACTTTCGTCTCGTTTCCGATTCACAGATGAATCTCTATTAAAGTCAGTATCCTGTTCAAAACAGATTCTAAACATCAATATATATTTATGTACCACACTAAGTATTTAAATCTAATTTTAATACTAGTAGTGAAGATAATTATGACAAACATATTTGAAGTCAGAGCCTTGCTCGTCTTCAATTCCTTCATGTCTGCTTTGTCCAAATGGCAGTCACGCTTCCGCGATCCCGTTTGTCACATTTAGGCAGACATTTTGGGATATGTCATTTATCTTCCTAGAAGATTATAATGATTTTGCCTTTGCCCTTTTTCAACATCCTAGAAGCCTTTGGCCAAGCCTTGGCCTTCTAGAATATCGAAGTAAAGTGCGCCTTGCGCTACTTGTCTAATTGCAAAGTTTGACTTTTCTCCTTGAGAATAGTCATTAACTCTCCAAGAGTTTATTATTGCAATTTGTTTACTTCTAAAACTTAAGTATAGATTTTTGAAGATCCTTCAATTTCAATATCATACTTTAAGAATCTAATCCTTAGTTCAGATAAAGAAATTAAGGAGTCTATATGACAAGTATAATGGATTAATCACTAAAGTTAGCATTACATGAATATTCCAAATATCATGTTCCACTTATTAGCTTAACTCCAGACTTAGGCCTAATTTGTTATTTTATCAAATAAACTAACTTATTATATTTCCAGGACCATCCTGAAATATTATTCCCAATTAGAAAAATTAAGTCATTTAAATATATTTTCCCTAGGATTATGTTTTAAATGCTAATCTTTCATTTTATCTTGATTCTAACAGTCCAACTATTTAATCAACGATTTGTGGTACTATGTATTATATTGATTATTATAGTCCAACTATACAATCAAATATAATTTAAATTAATTAACCTCAATTACATTGATTACTATAATCCAATTATAAAATCAATTTTAAATCGAAATTAATTAATTGAAATATATTGATTACTATAATCCAATTATATAATCAAGTATAATACAGTCCAACTGCTTATATAAACAACAATTTAAATATTAGTTCAACTAACATTTAATTGATTTGACGAAATATTTGTGATTGAGCGTGTATGGCGAGTAATTGAACGAATATTGCAAATCCAATTCTTGCCTCCCACTATTTTTCGGCGAGCCTCGAACCCTCTGTCGAGTACTCAGGAAACCGTGTTTCCTAGTTGGCTAGGATCCCGTTAAATATCACACAATCTTGACTTTGGCCAACAAATTATATGATAAATAACTAGGTAGATCTCTAAGATCGATTGGATCCAATCCAATTCCTAGATCCGGTAGGGGGACATCCAAGTCCGAAACATATATCTTATATATGCCAATACATCCTATGTATTACCTAACCTTTTTCCTCTGAATCAACTAAGCCTTGGCTTTGGCACAACAAACTTAGTGATCCCAGTCAAGCGCGACCCATTGACCATGGAAAGCTTCGTAATCAATGTCGATGGACAAGAAGTGGTCTTGACTTTGGCCAACAAACCACAACTTGGACAACACACTGATATAGAACAAAGCCTTCGTGATTCAAACACATCTTCGACAGACAAAGGCCTTGACTTTGGCCAACAAACCAATGCCGTCTCGGATCTTGAGTGAGAATCACTCAATGGAAAGAAAAACGCTTAATATTGAGCGAGGGTTTTTCGTGTGCAAATTGGAAACCAATTTATTATCTTTGTTAAGGTATCATCATCATACACCTTTAAGCATGCATTCTAAACACATAATAAAGCGCGTATGTAAAAGTAATAATGATGTGTGGATGAATACTTTACATTGATCCTAGATCAAATCTCTTTCTTTCTCTCTCCAGCTAGCACATGTATTTACTTCTACCCGTTACACTACACTTCTAAAGAAACCTCATTTACATGGAGGGGAATAGGTGAGAAGAGAATACAAATAATATGGAGGTATAAGGCTGGACTCGCAGGTCCAATTAATAAATCAAATTTATTACAATTTCCAAAATTGCCCCACCCGACTAATATCCATCTGATATACATTATTCATGCATCACAACCATGTATTCACACAAGCATGTTATCAATCAATCTAATCAAATTAATTAATCTGATAATTAGTGATCATCCAATGTTCAAACAACGATTTGATTTTGTTCGAGTTAACTCGTTTTACAAACAAGTACTCAAAGTACGATTTTTCCGAATTAAATTAAATTACATAATTAAATCCAATTTAATATGCATTTAATTATAATTCACTATTTAATTCCAAATTAAATATTACACTTTATTAAATAAACCATTGCTACTTAAATTCCAAATTGAATCGTTACGGGTCTCAAAGCCCGATTAATATCCAATATTAATTTAATTAAAGTCCAATGGGATTTTAATTAATTTCTTCAAGGCGTGGACTTTTGGTCAACTCGGGTCAAACCGAATAACCAAAATTAAATCCGGGAGTTACCCCATAAGCCAAGAAATCAATTTAGGCCCATTAGGCCCAATTAAACTTTAAAGGTGCATTAGTCACATTTGGGCCTTTTGGATGCGGCTTTGGGCCTAATTGGATCCAACCAATTTTGCCTAAACCCAACTTTGTTACAACAAAGCCCAACAAGCCCAATAACAACTTTAAAAGCCCAAATCCAATTTAAGGCCCAATTAATTAAATTACAAAACCCAATTTTTACAATTCAATTAAACTAAAGTGTATAGCATTATTAATTACTCAAATAAATATTTCCAAAACACCAAATTTGTCCAATTAATCATGCTTATCATCAATGAATCATGTCCAACATAATTTGATCAAAATCAAACCCAATTTTCATGCCTATAGTTCTCGGCCAAGGAGGAAAATAATGCCCAAATTAAATTCAATCCAATTGAACCAAATTAAACATTAAAACAATATCTCATAATGATTTCTAACTCATCCAATGAATCAATAAATCAAAATCCAAGACAATTTTAGGGTACATATTTTCGGCCAACACAAGCCAAATTGGGGAAATTTGTTCCAAACCAAATTTCTTCAAATTGATCTAATCAATCATCAATTAAACATCAATTAAGCATATTCATCAATCCAATTTCATCAAATAATGCCCAAATTCGTTTTGCCCAATTTTAGCCCTAAAATCAATTTCATGCAATCAATAGCTCTAATACCATTGTTGGATTCCTCTAAGGGTCCCAAGATCAAAGATTAAGCATGAAACAATTGTAAATACAAACATAGGAGGTGCGAAAAACTCACAATTAACGGATTTGATGCATGTGGTGATGAGGCAAAAAAACACACTGCCTCATTTGTCAAGCACGGTAGTGGGCTGAGCAGTGGGTGTACTGCACGGTGATGACTTGTCTTCCTCCTCCAAGAATCGGCCATGGATGTCCTTTGAAGCTCCAAGCTTTTGTTGATTCCATGCTCATGAAAACACTTCCCTATCACCTTGGTATATCTCCAATGGTGTGCTAGCACCTGTGATGTTCTTTGCCACAAAAAAACATCACTCATCTTCTTGCCATTTTCGGTCAAAAGTAGAAGGAAAAACAGAAGAAATGGTCGTGAAGCCGAGAGAGAAGGAATAACGATTTTAGGCTCCAAAATATGTGAAAATCGTGTACTAGAGAGAGAGAAAATAAAAAAAGTTGTATTAGGTTTTTTTTATTTCTAAAATAAATAAATCATTTACACTTTTTAATTTCAAAAAGCAAAGCATTAAATGCTTGTCAATCAACTCACATCAACTCACATCAAATGTCACATCACTCAAAGTGACATGTGATTTGACGTTTGATGTGACTAATGATTTGACGCTTGATTTGACTTGCGTGCCGCATTCGAATTCGAAATGCGAATGCGCTCGCAAATAATCTCGGGCTTGGGTTCGGTAATTCCAAATTAACGAACTTTCCGATGCGTCGTAATTAAACGATTACGCCTAGTGAAATCACTATTCACGTCGCTAACGAATTAAAATCTAATTTTAATTCTGCGTCGAAATCTAATTTCGTTTAATATATCAAATATATTAATTTACCAATTAATTCCAAATTAATCGTTCTCTCTCTTAAATTGATATTTTATCCCAGATAAAATATCTCCGCAATTAATCCCAGATTAATTTTCTCTCTCAATAAATTAATCCCGGATTAATTAAAGTGCGAGTCATACGTCATCGGTGAATCTTCATGGAGCGACCCATGAGATCTCCGGATATGTTGGCAGTAAATCGGGTCGTCGGACTATCCGAACACGTAAGTACCTCGTACTATGTTTATATCGATTCACAATATAAGGTTGGCCTCTAGCAAAGCGCCATGCCTACCCAATTCTCCGGAAACGTGCTTACAGGAATAAACGATCTATATCAGGCGTAATATATGTGGTATTGCGTATTTCGATCCAGTATCGGATGATCACGTGCTAGGCCTGGGGCTGGAATTATGTCTGCCCCGTACGAAGCACATGTCGGATGTCTGACAACTAGTCTCTATATATTGTATAACTATGACCTAGTCATATTATCCTGATGACTGCAGTACTTAAGAGAACCAGTACCGTATCCTACATGACCATCATCTCCATATGACTACAGTGACACTTCCATCTTAACATCACACCCAACACACTATGATTCTCAATATACCCAGCATTGGCATACACAGAACCGGTTAATGCCCTGGACGACCTCAACCAAAGTATATTGATTGTCGTATGTATTAGCGGTGCAAGTCTCAGGTTAAGACCAAATACACCTACCCCGATTTCGGACTTCCATAGATACATAGTTATACTACCAATGGAATTCCGAGGGGGTCTAATCTAGAGCGAAGCTGTTTCCCGTACTATCGGTAAAACACAACCTCCTACCGCACTTGCATAAGTATCCAATACTTAAATATATGAGAACTATGCCTATTATGCCCTCACAACGTGCACAAGTGCAATACTAGTCTTTTACGTATTTATTGATGTCATATCTCGATAATACTCTGACTAGGGATATTTAATGATTTATTCTTCGTGGACTGATACTGTCTCATATCATTCTCGGTCCAGGAACAAATCATATGGACCTCTAATCATTTATACATATAGGTGATCTAATCACAAATGATAAGAGTGCAATCTCCTTTGTCACATAGTTAATTTGTACAACAACACTATGATCTGTACAAATAGTGACGCTATGGGTCATAATTTTCCAACAGATAAGACAGAAGTATCACTCCAGTCATAGTGGAGATGATGGTCACGTACGATAAGGAACTAGTTCTCTTATGTACTGTAGTCATCGGGATAAAATGACTAGGTCATGTTTATCCGATATAGAGACTAGTTACCAGAGATCTGATATGTGCTTCGTACGGGGCAGACATAATTCCAGCCCCAGGCCTAGCATGTGACATCTGATACTGGATCATAATACGCAATACTACGTATATTACGCCTGATATAGATCATATATTCATGTAAGGATGTTTCTGGAGAATTGGGTAGGCATGGCGTTTTGCTAGAAGCCAACCTTGTCTTGTAAATCGGTACAAATGTAGTACTAGGTACGTACGTGTTCGGATAGTCCGACGATCGAATTTACTACCAACATATCTGAGGATCTCATGGGTCACTTCCCGAAGATTCACTGATGACGTATGACTCGCACTTAATTCATCTGGGATTAATTATAGATAAGAGAGAAAATTAATCTGGGATTAATTACGGAGATATTTTATCTGGGATAAAATATTATTTAAAGAGAGAGAACGATTAATTTGGAATTAATCGATAAAATAATATATTCGATATATTATACGAAATTGGATTTCGACGCGGAATTAAAATTAGATTTTAATTCGGGAGAACGTGTTAATTTAGAATTAATTCTTTAGCGATGTGAATAGTGATTTGGCTTAGCATAATTATATAATTGTGTCGCAATGGAAAATTCGTTAATTTGCAATTAGCGAACCCGAGCCCGGTAGTATTTAGGGGCGCATTCGCATTTCGAATTCGAGTGCGGCCCACAAGTCACTTCAAGCATCAAATCGCTAGTTATATCAAGCGTCAAATCACTTGTCACTTTGAGTGATGTGATGTGTAGTCCTTGTGATGTGAATAATTGATGTAGTTGTTGGATGGCTTAAAGCCTTTGACTTTTGGAAAGCCAATTTTTTGGTAAATGAGTTTTTAAATTCATTAATGTGTATTAGATACACATTTTCCAACTACCAACACACAACAAATCTTCTCTCATTCCTCTAATCTCTCTCTCGCCCAAAGAGGCATTTTCTTCTTCTGTTTTTCTGGTCAAAACCAAGAACACAAGGAAAAGAAAAGTGATGATTTTGTTGCAAAATCAAGAGTGCTAGCACACAATGGAGTCATCCTAAGGTGATAGGGAAACCCACTTGTGAGCTTGGAATCACTTCACCAAGATTGGAGCATCAATGGAGGACCATAGCCATTTTTTTTTTGGGAGCCAAAACTGCTCACTACCGTGAGCTTCCAATGAGGGCAGAAAAGTTTTGTTCTTCGACGCATCACCTCAACCGATCGATGTAAGTATTCCGCAACTTCTTCGAGTATTCACATGTATGTTTCATTGCTTTAAATCGATCATCGGGACCGTAGAACTCAAATATTATGGGGATCTTTTCAAAAGCTGTACAGGAGGGAGGCAGTCACGTTTTGGGAATCATCCCAAAACCCTTTGGCGGAGGTAAATCTTATTGGACCATCAAACATGGAAGAGCTAATTATGCCAGGTATGTCTGAACGACTAGTAGAAATGATTAACCGTGCTGATGCTTTTATTGCTTTGCCTGGTGGCTTGGGTACATTGGAGAAAATTTTTACAATATTATATTGGGCAAACTTGAACATACACCAGAAACCGCTTGGATTGTACAACGTTGAAGGATTTCATTATTTTCTTTGTGTGTTTCTTGATGATGCTTGGAGAAATGGGTTCGTGACAAAACCTATGAAAGAACTCATCTTTACTGCCAGAACTGCTCCAGATCTAATTGACCAACTCTTAGCCTATGAACCATAAATTAACCCTATCATTTCAAAGATAAATTGGTCTGATGATGATCGTGGTAAGAGGCATCAGATAAATCTGGATCTTAACCTGTAATTTTTCACTTAGATGTAGAATTTCAGCTAACCAGGTACGGTTTTCTAAAATCTTCTTCTATTGTTTAAGACATTGGGGACAATGTCTCATTTAGGTTTAGGGGAAGGGAATAGTTAATTTGTATCTGGTTTTTATTGTTTTATTTTTAGTCAATTTTTTTTGAAAAATACAAAAAAAAATTGAAATTTTTTCAAAAATTACAAAAATATTTTTCGTTTTTGTGTTTTTATTTTGACTAAAAAGGTGAAATTGGTAAGAGATAGCTGAGTAAGGAGTTTCCACTCCTGAGACGTGCCTAAAACCTATTTCAGAACAAGTCAATTTTTGCTTATTTCCTTTTGAATTATTTAATTTTTAAATTCTCCATAAAATTGACTAAAATGGATCTTCATATGCTCAGTTGGTAGATATTATCAACATGCATGGTAACATACGGATATAAGCTGTAATTGAAAATTTTTTAATATTCAGTGCTTTAGTTTAATTATAGGAAACATCTCAAAAAGCAATGGAGTAAAAAAAAAACGTCTGAGATCCCAGTTATTAAGTCTGCAAGGGTGTTTTAACACCAAGTGCCCTAAAGCCAACTGGTTTGGGAGTCACTGACCCAAAGCTCGCTACATGGATCAAGGATGTTGGAAAAATATATATATCTGAAGTCTGAGTAATTAAGTCCATAGGGGTGTTTTAACACCTGGTGCCCTAAAGCCAACTAGTTTGGGAGCCACCGACCCAACACTCGCTACATAGATGGAAGATATTGTATATAAATAAAAAAAATCAAAAATCAAAGAAAAGAATCAGAAAAGCAGAAAAATTATTCCATTGCTACAAAAAGGTGTGAATTCTGATAAAACTTTAGGACAAAAATATTAATCTCTTATCAACTGCACTTGTGACTGTCGTGGGCAAAAATGAGTTGATTAATATTTTTTCGGCTGTGTATATGGAGAATGGTGAATATAATCAGAGAATTTACTTATTCAGTAATTTAGAAAGAAAGAAAATAACTAGTAACTTGGAGTAGAAGTTTCACCTGATTAGTCACTAACTTCTTTATTCTCTTTTCTCTTGTCTTTTTTCTTTTGTGTGCATTAGTTTTATTATCTTTTTACTTTTGTAAAACATTTGTGGGTATCGTTGATGTAAGCTCTCACGAGACTATAACTCGTCGACTATGGACACCTAAGGGTTTAAAGGCTTGTTGCATATGTTAAATGCAATCGTGGTCCCTATGAAAATGGCTTAGTTTAATTTTAATTGTTTCTTGTATTTTAATTTGTTGTTTTGCTCAAGGACTAGCAAAATGTTAGGTTTGGGGGTGTGATGAGCGGAAAAAATATCAATATTTACCGCCCCTTTTACTTAATATTTTGTTTAGTTTCTCGGGTTTGATGAACGTTTTGATGTGTTTTAGTTTATTTTGCAGATAAAATAATATTGGGACACAATGAAATCATTTAGGAATAAATGTGGGTCAAATAAGGGCAAAAATTGGACTTGACATATTAATTTTGGAGATTGGAAACTTGAAATGGCGTTTTAACGAAGTGCAGTTTTGGAAATTCCAATTTTGCGCATCTGTCTTATTTTGGGCATAACGTTTTACTCCGATATCGGATTGAGCTGATTCAAGTTCCAGATTAAAGAAGACTCAAATATCTATAACTTTAAAACACAAAATAATTTTGAGTTCTGAATATTTCATGTCTGAAAGTGATGAACCATCCAGAAGTGTGTTGTGTGTAATTATTAAAGTCATTTTCAAAGCAAAAAATAAATTAATAATAAAAATTATCAAATCACCACCAAACATGATAAGCAATTAGTGGAACAATTAATAATGGATTTGGTGGAGAAATTAGTGGAGCAATTAATAATGGATTTGGTGGATAATTTGATGGAGGTAAAATTTTGCATATAAATACCAAGCCATTTCATTTGTAAATTCATACTTTCTTCTAAGGAATTCCTTAAGAATACTAAGAAGATTGTATCTTGTTTGTTTATTTACAACTTTCAGTAATTAATTTCCGCTTTCGCACTTTCCTTTCTTTACTTTTCAGTATTTACTTTCCGCAATTTACTTTTACGCACAATACTTTTCTTTATTTAATTTTCAGTTTTTACTTTTCAGTAATGAGAAGGTAACTCCCCTTTGCTAGGGTAAAAGGTAAAACTTTTATTACTAATATTTAGATTAATCTCCCTTAATTATAATATATAAACTAGTTAAAACCTGACTTAACGAGGATACTGCCATATTGGTCGGTTGGTAATTATTTAAATTGGTTTTAACCTGACTAAACTGGATACCGCATGATTGGTCGGTTGGTAATTAATTATTAATTTGACTTAATCTGGATACCGCCTATATGGCTGGTTGGTAATTATCATGCAAAGTTAATATGTTATATTAAGGGAGATATCTAAAATATAAGTAATAAAAGTGGATCATTTTACCTCAGCACTTTCTTTTATTATACTTTTACTTTATTTACTTTTCAGCATTTACTTTTCAGCATTTACTTTTCAGCAATTTACTTTTCAGCATTTACTTTTCAGCATTTAATTTTCAGTATTTAATTTCAGCATTTACTTTCCGTCATTTACTTTTTAGCAATTTACTTTTCAACATTTTACTTTATGTCATTTAATTTATTTAAGTTCTTACTACCCGTAAATATATGTCGTAACTAAGCCAGTTATCTGGGGTTGTGATGAAATCCAATATCACTGGTTTATAAGGGGTTAAATTACAGTTTGGGTAATATAAAAGTTTATTTATTGAGCCTTAATCATAATGCTCTTTATTAACTGGCCATTAATAAAATTGAACTGGTAAACTTAAAATGAACCTTGAAAAGGGATTTTAGGTTTAAGACCTTAGACTTAATAGCCCACGATCTTCCTTGAGGATAGATAACCATTTAATAGATTTCCTTACAGGATAGGAATATACCTGTCGGGCGGGGTAGCCATAATTGGAACTTAATCTTAATAAATTCAGATAACTTGGTTAATATAGGAATATGATTAATTGGGTTATACTGGGTATTTGTATTTGACCATCGGAAGAGGCTTTTACATAATTTCATGTTCCAGGTTAATAAACCAATATATTACACATATATAAAATAACCACTTCATCTTTTAAAAAGATATTGAAAGGATTCACAACCCTGGATAGTTTTATAAATTTGAATTTTCTTCAATCTACTTTCAAGCAATTTTATTTACTTGTTTTAAATTTAAAGTCACCACCAAATCAAACAATCAATCCATTAGATACTTGTAAACATTTAACTTCATAAATTGATAACAAAAGGTCTTAAGTCCTCGTGGGATCGATACTTTTTATACTACATGAACGATACGTGCGCTTGCGTTATACGCGTGTGATTACGCACCGGTCAGCGTCACATCCCCAAACTCTTAGATAACTAAGACTAAGACGTTTCCCAGACCATAACTCATATGGTGTTTGAATAACAGTCTTGGAAGGAACTTGGTTTAATAGTAGTGTTGCAGTTTCTAAAGCAAGACCCTAAAATGAAATAGGTAGATCCATGCCTAGCATCATTGATCGGACCATATCTCATAATGTCAGTTTTCTCCTTTCGGAGACCCCATTATATTGTGGAGTTCCCGAAGGAGTCCATTGGGAAACAATGCCATTTTCTCTCAAGTAATCTTGAAATTCGTTGGTTAAGTATTCACCACCTCGGTTAGACCTTAGTGACTTAATACTTTTTTTAAGTTATTTTTCTACTTCAGCTCTGAAGTCTTTGAATTTCTCAAAGGCTTCAGATTTGTATCGTATAAGGTACACATACCCATATTAATGTCTCCGCTGCACGCTGTCTTTTACCTTTGAAGGGTAATTTGTCATTTTACCAAGTAAATAAGACTCACAAGTTCCATAAGGTTCATATTTATATATATTAGAGGTTGAACACTCTTTGTTAGTTTGTAAGACATAGATACCATTATTCAAAATACCATCTCCATATTTTATTTCATTGAAATAAATAGAATATTCATTACAACTTATTAGGCATGAAAAACCTTTATTGCATAAAGAAGAAATTGAAATGATGTTCTTTACTAGAGAAGGTTCATAAACACAATCTTCTAAGTCTAAAACTAAACCATTCAGAAAAACTAATGAATAAGTCCCCACGCACAATGCAGCCAGTTTTGCTCCATTACCCATGCGTAAGTCAACCTCCCCATGACGGAGTCTCCTACTATTTCTAAGGCCCTGTACATTATTACACAAGTGAGTCTGACAACCGGTGTCAAGCACCCAAGTAGAAGGTTCAGAGTTTTGAGAGTATAGTTCAATCAAATACAACATTCATGAAGCATTAGGCTTCTTGGCCTCTTTGGCTTCCCTACCTTCCTTGGCTTTCAAGGATCTGCTGTCTTTCTTCCAATGACCCTTCTTTCTACAAAAGAAATATTTCCCCTTTCCATTTTTTTCTTCTCCAGCTTACCATTGGGCTTTAGGTGATCTGGAGCCTTGGCCTTGCCCTTATTTTTCTTTGGGCCCTGTGGCTTTAGGTCTGTACCCGTAAGCATGACGGAGGTTTTAAGCTCCGGTTTCAAGTCATTCTCTGCTTGCTTTATCAGATTGTGCAATTCTGCTAAAGTAGTTTCTTTATTAGACAGATGAAACTGCATAATAAAGTTAGAGAAGTATTTTGGTATGGACTGAAGAATTTGATCGTGAGCTATCTCATGATCCAAGATGAACCCGAGGTTGGCCAATTTTTCAATGTGGTCAATCATCTTAAGCACATGTCCACTAACAGATCCTTTCTCATACCTTGTTTGGAATAAGGCACATGACACTTGGAATCTCACGGTATGAACGGAAGTTGCATACAACTCCTTCAAGTGAAAGATGATGGTTTAAGCATCAATATCTTCGTGAGCTTTCTGAAGTTCGTCCGACATAGAGCCAAGCATTATGCAAACTGCTTGCTCATCATCATCGACGTGTTTCTTCCAAGCATCAAATGTATCTTGGTCAGCATCTTCTGCGGGTTCAGGGGGAAATGGTATTTCAAGAACATAGAAAATATTTTCTTATCGTAAGACAATTTAAAGGTTTCTAAACCATTCATTTTTGTTTTCCCCTTTGAGCTTATGCTCATCAAGGATGGAACAAAGTGATACTCTATTTTCCATTTGAATGTTTGTGAAATATTTTAACCTAACTGTTAAGAGATAATGTTAAAATTAGGAATATGTTTTCATTATTGTTTCATAATAACATAGGCTTTTAATATTATGAAGTTGCTCCCACTAAATTGTTTTAAAATTTTAAGCAAATCGCATCAACCCTAATATGATGGATTTCTTGTGGGCAAGGATCCCATTATCATCATTTCATAACTCCGACTAGGGCCGATCGTTATAAAATACGATAATTAGGTAGGTTCCCAACCAATTTATGATATAAATCACAATTCCTTGATCATTGGGTTGGGCAATCAAACATGCCATAGCTTATGCTAGTCCTTGTGGACACCCAATTTTTACCACTAAGTTATAAGACCACGCCTAAGGGTAGCTACGTCTTATGACTCATAAAAGTCAAACCATTGTCAATAGTACGATTCAGGGACAATTTGGTATTGGTCAGTCTGGTAACGCCTAGTCTTGCCAATACGGTTTAAGACCTTTGGGTCTATACTTTACAATAAGAGGCAAATTTTAGACTTAAATTATTATTGAGGATTTTAGCAAGTTTAAGTGAATAATTGTCAAATGGATTCCTCCATTGAAAATTCCATAGAGGGAGGGTAGAGCGAACTCTTTTAAATACCATTACCTCTTAGGCTCTTATTACCTTGGTGACAGGAATAAACAATAGATCCTCCAAATTAGTCCAACATTTTAAATATGCTTTAAGGTAAGCCTTGAGTAAATGATTATCTAGATGTCTTCACAGCTTTTCCTTTTGGCTATAAAAATGTAGTCAATGAAGGAAGACACCAAATAATTATCTAACTCTAGTAATAACTTTGGTTAAATTAACTTTAGTTTGGAAATTTTTATTAACCCCTTGGTCCCAAAAAATAAAAACTCTACAACATGTATACACAAAATATGAAAACATAAATTACAAAAAATTACATGGGTTGCCTCCCTGCCAGCACTAAATTTTTTGTCTTCATCCAGAAATGACTGAAATCCATTTTTCACGGAGGTTTCTGCATGGTTTTGGATGCCCGATTAAAGTCAACCCCATGATCATTGCTTTTGAAGTGTTTCTTCCAAAGGTAAAATGGAAAAATGAATTTTGTCACATTCAATGCTTGTGCAATATTCTTAATCTTTGTCGCTTCAGTAGTTCCTGAAAAGAAAGAAAGAAAATCAGGAGGTCTCATATGCTGCTTGACTTTGAATAGGAGTTCCATTCTGTCAAGCGTCTTGGCGATGTCTTTGATTTATACTCCCCAAAACAATGATGTTTCTCCTAAATGCAAGAGAACTTCAATATAGTATGTCATTTGCTGCTCCATTTGTGCAACTTCCTCCATTTTTTCTTAAGAGATATTGTAGGAGTGAAGCAGCGTTTACCGCTACGCCTATGATATTTAGCAACCACGACACTGTTGGGCTCGCAGCCCATAGAGAGTACAGATTAGCCTGCGGGGGACTAAATCGGAGAATAAATGAGTCGCCACCCAGCGTGAACTGGGAAAGGTTTAAGGCCGCACTCACCCCTCGCAAGGGAAGACCTCAAACCGTTGGGTTCAGCATGGTCTCATACTTATGCCAGTATAATGGACGGGTTCACACAATGGTATAGCCAAGTCTTTTGTAGTTCATGCAAGGTAATTCAAATAAACACAAATGTTCACACCCATGAAAATTAATAATCACAATAACATAGTTCCAAAGGCATATTAAATTAAGAAATACGAGATGCGATAACGGAAATTATTATAAACAATCAAAAATTAGAAAAGAAGAATGCAATGTAAATAATTAATCACGCACGCATAATGGAAAATGAGATTGTCAGTGTGTGCACGTTTATGTAGCATTCTTAAACGCGTTCGAACAAAGTGTTATAGAGAGTTCACGTTCGAGAATGTGTTCGAATGGAGTGTTCCAGAGAGTTTATGTTTGTGTTATGTTTAGGACGCGTTCGAACGTTCTAAGGCAGAAGGCTTGCATTTGAGTTACGTTCAAGTACGCTTTCGAATATTCTTACGAAAATCCAAATTTTTGCCTTTGCATTCGTCAGACGTTCGAATGCTCTTACTTATTTTTCATGCACATACCATATTTTCCAGAAAATTTCTTATCAAAACACGCTTATATGAGTATTTCCCGTGTGGCACGTGGAGTTGTATCCTAAGTATAGACCGCACTACCGTCGATTCAGATTCGACTATGAAATTTATGTTTGGGTTCCATCTGATATATCTTAAGGGATAATAACGTACATAATTATCAATGCAATGTGTAGGGAGTGAGGCGATGCTGTCCAGGCTCGCAGCCCGTAGAGAGTACAGAGTAGCCCACTGGGGACTAAACCGGAGAATAAAGGAGTCGCCACCCAGTGTGAACTGGGAAATGATTTAAGGTCGTACTCACCCCTCGCAAGGGAAGACCTCAAACCGTTGAGTTTGGAATGGTCCCTTACTTATGCCAGTATAGTGAACGAGTTTACACAATGATATAACTAAGTCTTATATAGCACATGCAAAATATCTCGAATAACACACAAGTTTGCACACCCATAAACATAAATATAAATGAAAGCTAATGAATATTTCCATAAGCACATTAAACGAGGAAGTATGATAATGTATAAAATGTAAAGAAAGAGTATGTCCATTATGTACGTTCGTGTAGCATTCATAAACACGTTCAAACAGAGTGAGGCAGAATGTAAACATTCGAGTAGAGTTCGGAAACGCGATCGAACGTGATTACAAAAATGGCATCTATAATAACATAAATACATGTGTGAATATATCCCAAGTACAGACCGCACTACTGTCTATTCGGATTCAGCTACGAAATTTATATATGGTTTCCATTCGATATACCGCAAGAGGCAACGCTTAATCATTGACACAATGCAATCATGAAAGTAAACGTGAAGTGATGCGGCAAGACATGAGCATGAATAAGAGTGGAATCATAAAACGAGATGAAGATATAAAAAGACAACTGGCGAAACTGGAAACAGAAGAATAAATGAAGATAAATAATAGAATGAATGAAAAGCGATAAATTAAAATAGCTATAAAATGCATATAACTAAATAAAAAATAAATAACATGAAGTAAAAAAGACTTGGCCATTTTTAGTATAGGACTTCGTATGCCCAGCTGGACGTGTTTCACGTCTAGCTAAGCATGCCATGTCTGGAATAACAAAATAACTATAATGCATGAATAACATAAGAAAAAGGAAAAGAGATGCTATTAAAAGACTTGGCCGATTTTAGTGTGGGATCTCGCATGCTCGGCTGGACGTATTTCACGTCAAGCTAAGCATGCATCATCCAGAAGTGGTATGTGGAGTTGTATCCAAAGTAAAGAACATACTACCGTCCATTCGGATTCGGTTACGAAATTTATGTATGGGTTTCCATCTGATATACCACGAGGGGTGACCTTTAATCCAATGTAAGTAGTCATGAAATTGGATATGAAATAATATAGCTTAACATTAACAAAAGTAAAAGTGAGAAGATAAAATAATGATAAATGTGAGTAAGTAAATAGAAAAGATAAATAACAACAATAAATAAAAAAAGTAAATGTGGAACAATAAGTAAATATAAATAATGACAGTAAATAAACATAAAAAGAGATGAATAACAAAAATACTAGAGAAAGTAAATGTGACCAAAAGACTTGGTCATCTTGGATGTAGGATCTCGCATACCCGGTTGGATATTTTACGTCAAACCAGGCTTGCCGTGTCCAGAACAAAATAAATATGGTAAAGGGTGCCCTCAGATCTTACCTTTTAAGTCGCTTCTTGGGAGTGTGTTGGGACGTCACCATAAAGATCAAAGCTTCACTATTTTTCTGGTTTGCTGGTTCACTATTTCTGCTAAATGTTTCACTATTTTGGGCTGCTATTTCTTCTGTTTTTAGCTTTTATTTTTAATGGTTATTTTTGGTGTTATAAGTGAGTGTTTTGGGGGCAGTTTTATTCAATGTTTTGTTCGGTAAGGGTGCTGTTTTATGGCTTAGTTTTTTTCACTGTTTTGTTGGTTATTGCTCTCGATATGGCTGCTGTTTATATGGCATGTGTGTGATTTGGTGGGCAACGTGATGTATGTTTGATTGTTTGAGGTTGGTTTGTTTGTTTGTATTTTTGTTTGTTTTTTCTGTGATTAAAGGCCTTTATGGTTGTTGTTTTGGTCAGTCAGTGGGGCAGATTTTCGGTACTATTTTTGGTTATTTTTACTAATGTCTATTTCTATTGGTTTTTTATTTGGTGTTTTCTTGTTGATTAATCGTTCACGGCTTGGGTGGCTTTTTGTTGATTTGTATTTGTCAGTTTTTTAAGGGATTTTTTGTGTTGTTTGAGTGGAGATTGAAGGGGATTTTATGGGTGTAAAGGTTCACGACTTGGTGTTTGTTTTCACGTGGAGGGCTGCATGATGTTTGGCGTAAGTTTCACGTATCTGGGTTGAGCGAAGAGAGAGAGGGGAGTTAGGGAGAAGAGAGAAGAGAGGGGATGGGAGCTAGAGTTCTTATTGATTTTTCGAAAGTATATGAAAAAGAGAGTGTTACTGCCGTGTAGGTTAAACAAAGAGAGTGAAGAGAGAAGAGAAAATGAGAAATGAGAGCTTTTGATTTGTTACCGTGTGTGAAAATGAGAGAGAAAGCTCGAGCTTTATATTTGTGGACGTGTGTGAAAATGATAGAGAAGAGAGGATATAGAAGAGAAATGTTGTGTGAGTGTATTAGGGTTTCTTAGTGGTTCTGTCGTGTGTGTGAGAGGAAGAGAGATGAGAGAAGAGAGAAGAGAGAGAATGAAAAGTGAGGGAAGAAGAATACCTTAGGGTTTGGTTAGGTTATCCTTTTATAATTGCATGCTAGGGTTTCTCATTGTTTGTGTTTTTCTAGGTTTTTATTTTTATTTTGTGTGTGTGCCGCCCATCCCCCTTATGGTCAAGATTCTCCTTCCAAATTTCAGGGATTCAATCTTGGCTAATTTGGAAGGTGATTTTGGTGGATTTGGCGAGGGCTTGAGCATGTGCGCCTTGTGAGTTTCATGGGCTTTGGATGGGTTGTATGTCTTTGTGTGTTGTGGGTGTGCATGACATGGATAAATGGGCTTTCATGGGTTGCGGGGGTTTGGGTCAAGGCTAAGGTTTAAAACAGAAATTGACTAAGAGAACCTGAGGCTAAACAAGTGAGTTTAAATTTGATGAGGTATTAAGTTTTTTTGAATTTTCCCTTCTGACATCCGTTTCCCGCGACTTCTGTGACTTAGCAGGTAGTGCCTCTGTATGAGGCTCATCATTGGTCTTTATGCAAAAATGCAGTGCCTACACAATGTAAAAAGACATAAAAAATAGACGTGAAATAATATAACCATGCATATACGTATAATCACCAACATGAACAAACATAAATGAAATAAAAGTGAAATAACAAAATAACAATGAAAGTGAATAAATAGATAAAAAAAAAAAAAGATAAATAATGAAATGCTAAAGAAAGAAAAAATGTTACCATAAATTTGGCTGTCTTTGATGTAGGACTTAGCATACCAGGCTGTACGTATTTCACATCCAGCTAGGCATGCAACGTCCGGAACTATAAAAATAGATGTGGTTAGGGTGCCCTCAGGTCTTACCTTTTAAGTTGTTTTCTCGGAAGTGCGTTAGGCCGTCGCCGGAAGTATTGCTGGTTTACTATTTCTGGTTTGCTGTTTCTGGTTGCTGGTTGCTATTTTCTGGTTGCTATTTTGTTGTTTTCTTGTTTCTCTTATTGTTTCAAGATTTCTATGATCCTAACATTTTTTGTGTTGTTCACGCCCAAGAGTCCTCCCCCTTGATGACGATTTGGTCCCCTTTTATAATAATTTGAAGAGATCTCCAAATAAGGAAACAAATCATGGAAATTTGGCATATATATTATCAATTTATTTTGGGAATAAAATCTCATGAATTTAGTGATGAGGAGATCTCAAATCTTATTAAATCTGTAATGATGGGACTTCAAATCTTGTTAAATTAGAAAGTGGTGATGAGAGGATTTTCATGGATTGCATAGGGTTTTGGGCGTGCATGGTGGGTCATGGACCGTATGGATTGGCATGGGCTACATGTGTCGATTCTCTATGGGCTGCATGTAAGGTCTGATGATAAGGTTTGAATAGTGAGTTTGAATCCATAACTTTTCAGGTAGTGCCTCCATACGAGGCTCATCATCGGGCTCATGCAAAAATACAGTGCCTATAGTCACCCCCACTTTGATGGGGCTTATTCAGTGTGTGACAGTGACAACCCTATCAAAGTCATGCATGGATTTTTTACTTACCTGGTTCACCGACCGTTGCCAGACTTATCTGTTGTATCATTGCTTTTGTGAGATGCTTCGATCTTTGGGATTTATTCTCGAACTAAGTTGAGTGTGAGATTCTTCGATATCTGGGTTTTATTCCCGAACTGAGTTGAGTTGATGGTGTAGGGGTTATTTAGGGGGTGAATTCGGTAACGCAGCGGAAGCAGTGAAAATCCGATTTTCAGATTTCAAAACTTTTTCTTGGATTAATTAAATAAACATATTTATTTAATTGCCCAATAATCAAATTATGAAACAAAATATCAAATGAATCATATTCAAGTGAAATTACCAAATTACCCTTATATGGTATTTTGTCCATTTTAGTCCGAAATTGATCTAATCAATTTTGAATGATTCTAAATCATTTCTAAGATGAACTTATGATGTTCAAAACATCAAAACACCAAAGCAACCAAAATCCCCAATTATGCCTCACAAAGCCGAGAGCACCATTTGGTGCCAAATTTGACCATTTGGTCATTTCATGCTTCAAAACTCATCTAAATGAAATCCAATCAACATGAAACTTTATATGCATCATATACACACCCAAATGCACAACATATATGAAAAGCCCCAAATTTTGAATTAGTTAAGAACCCTAATTTTTCAATTTCCACAAATTGGACAAATAGACCAAATACATTAAATCAATTACTTCAATCATCATTCTTCCATCCAATTCAAGTCTCAACACAATGAAACAACTCAAGATCAAATCTAGGTCATTTAAGAGTGGGTCAACAACTCTAGATTAGCAACATGGTTTCCAAAACCTTAAAAGAATAGTTATAACTACAATAGTCACAACACTTCCTTCATTACACATGCTTCACACTTCTCCAAAACTTCCATCATCAAAAACCACAAGGAAAAAAGAAGGAAACTGTAGGACACAGGACCTGGGCGACGCCGTTCCTAGGCTCGCGGCCTAG
Source organism: Zanthoxylum bungeanum (assembly GCA_019454045.1). Lineage (NCBI taxonomy): Eukaryota > Viridiplantae > Streptophyta > Magnoliopsida > Sapindales > Rutaceae > Zanthoxylum > Zanthoxylum bungeanum. The sequence continues at coordinate 196,898 of SKCR01025390.1, forward strand.
TTGGGAAGTACGAAATAACATGGAGTCACCACCCGGTGTGAACCGGGACAAAGATTTAAGGCCGCACTCACCCCTCGCAAGGGAAGACCTCAAACCGTTGGGTTCGGAATGGTCCCTTACTTATGTCACTTGTAATGAAAGGATTCATGTAATAATTTAACTAAGCTTAAGTAACATATTTCCAATAGTATCATGCTTCTAAATTCTCATATGCAAAATAAAACTTATGTGCACGCTTTTACATATATCTCATATTTAAAATTGCATGCTTAACATATATCAAGATAGCAACGAACATACAAATTTACATATCACATTCAGGAAAACGCAAGCACACATATTGACCCTACAAGCACACATATGGGCACTTTTCCAAGCGGTACGTGGAATTGTAGCCCAAGTACAGACCGCACTACCGTCCATTCGGAATCGGCTACGGAATTTACGTCTGGGTTTCCATCCGATATACCGCAAGAAATAATACTCAAATGTTATCATGACATAAGCATACGAATTGTGACACATTTGCATAAGAAAGATCAACCAATAGGCAATTATGCATGAATATAATAAGACAGATTCAGTTCAGTGTGTGCACGTTCGTGTAGCGTTCGTAAACGCGTTCGAACGGAAATGAAACAGAATGCTCACGTTCGAGTAGCGTTCGTAAACGCGTTCGAACGGAAATGAAACAGAATGCTCACGTTCGAGTAGCGTTCGTAAACGCATTCGAACGGAAATGAAACAGAATGCTCGCGTTCGAGTAGCGTTCGTAAACGCGTTCGAACGGAAATGAGACAGAATGCTCACGTTCGAGTAGCGTTCGTAAACGCGTTCGAACGGAGATGAGACAGAAAGCTCACGTTCGTATGGCGTTTGTTAACGCGTTCGAACGGATACGAGACCTGACACATAATAAGGCAAAAACACATGCGCGTTCGAGTTGCGTTCGTGAACGCGTTCGAACGGACACGGACCTGATGCATGAAATAGGATGCAATACATAAACAGAAAATAAAAGGGCGCGGCGAAGCACTGCCGTAAAGGTGACCTTTTGGGGCTCTTGATCTCTCAAAGAGAGGACCTTTAGACCAACATGCTAAGCCCATGCGCGTCACATCACACATACAAGCACAAAGACAATCATACTATCCTAAGTATGTCCGATTGAACGTGTCTTGCATCCAACCGAACACACATCAACCGGCGCGGCAAAGCATCGTGGTAAAGGGCTTTAACCCCTCCCCATAGGGGATCTCACATCGCACTTACTAAGCCCATGCGCTCGATTGAGTCATGCATAAATAAGCAACATGCAGAATTTAAATGACAAAAATAAATACATAAAAGCAACACAAAACAAGAGAATGTGCCGTTTACTCAAGTGGTACGTGGAGTTGTGTCCCATGTACAGACCGCACTACCGTCCATTCGGATTCGGCTACGGAATTTACGTCTGGGTTTCCATCCTATATACCACAAGAGACGACACTCTTCCATTTCATTCGAGCCACAACATGCTTCCATAAACGACTCTCATGTGAATAGAATGCAATAATAATATAATAATAAAACGAATGTAAACTAATGAAAAGGTACCCTCAGGTCTAACCTTTTTAAATCATCTCTCGGATGTACGGTACACGATCGTCGAAGGGGGGATGCTCCGCAACTCTCCTGGTTCACTGGTTCACTGTTCTCGTTCGTTATCTTTTGCTATTATTTCCTTGTGGTTTCGCTGCCTTTTCCTCTTTATCTTTTGCTTATTGTTTCCTTGGGTGTGTTCCTCCTGTAATTTTTATGTGTGTTGTGTATGAGTTAGGGACTAGGGGACTAGGGGACCAACTAAGGACTAAAACTCTCTACCCTAGAGAAGGTTGGTGAAGGCTTCTTTTATAGGCAAAGGGTTGGGTTTGACAAGGAAAGGGATTTGATTTGGTTTGGTTAAGGGAAGTCAAAGGATTTGATTTGGTTTGGTTAAGGGAAGTCAAAGATTGAGGGGGGACAAATCTTGGCTAGATAGGGAAGGTTGAATATTTGATTGGCTTGGATTAGGAATACAATATTTTAAGTTGGAATAATCTTATTAGATTGGGAATATAATTGGTTGATTGATTTTAATTAGGCATGATTATATTTTGATTTAGTGTGTGATTTGTTTAATTTAGGCATGATTTTAGTTTAAGTTGGTAATTGTTTATTTTATGTTTGGTATATGTTTTATTTAATCATTTAATTATTTTTATTATATTATTTAGTTAATGTTTTAATTAATATTTATTTATTTAAGTTGTGATGTGTTTTATGGGCTTTGGGGGGCTAATGGGCTGGATGTGAGGCTAGCAGCAAAACCAGAATTACCGACACCGTTCGAACGCTTCCTCGAACGCGGCACGAACGCCCGCAATCCGTTTGACGTTCGAACGTAAACACGAACGCAGCACGAACGAAAACAGTGAACCTTGTTTATTCTGAATTTCCCCTTCCGACGTTCGTTTCCCGTGACCTCCGTGACTTAAAAGGTAGTGTCTCCAAAATGAGACTCATCATAGGGACTCATGTGTAAAAATGCAGTGCCTACAGTCGCCCCCACTTTGATGGGACTTGTGTAATGTGCAACAGTGACAATCCTATCAAAGTTATGCAATGCATTTCTACTTACCTGGCTCACCAGCTGCCACTTGACTTACCATGTGTTGAGTTGCTTTGATTTGGTGGTGAGGTGCTGCGACCCTTGGTTCATTCCCGAACCGGGCTTCCATTCTTGGAGTGCCATTCTCGGCCTGTTCCTTCCTGAACTGTATTGAGATGAGGCTTTATTCCTCCCGAGCTTTATTCCCGAACTGTTGAGATGAGGCTTTATTCCTCCGAGCTTTATTCCCGAACTGCTGACTGTGTAGAGATAGGGCTTTATTCCATGACTGTTTGGACTGTGGGCTTTATTCCCGAACTGTATTGAGATGAGGCTATATTCCTCTGTACTTTGTTCCCGAACTGTTGTGATGAGGCTTTATTCCTCCCGAGCTTTATTCTCGAACTGTTGAGATGAGGTTTTATTCCTCCCGAGCTTTATTCCCGAACTGTTGAGATGAGGCTTTATTCCTCCGGAGCTTTATTCTCGAACTGTTACTGTAAGGTGGTTCATTCCCGAACCGTTACTGTGAGGTGGTTCATTCCCGAACCGTTACTGTGAGGTGGTTCATTCCCGAACCGTGCTTCCATTCTTGGAGTGCCATTCCCGGCTTGTTCATTCTTGAACTGTCCATTCCCGGACCATATCTCCATTCTCGGAGTGTCATTTCCGACTTGTTCATTCTTGAACTCTGCTCCATTCTTGGATTGCCATTCTCGGCTTGTTCATTCTTGAACTGTCCATTCCCGGACCATATCTCCATTCTCGGAGTGTCATTTCCGACTTGTTCATTCTTGAACTCTGCTCCATTCTTGGATTGCCATTCTCGGCTTGTTCATTCTCGAGCTGTCCATTCCTGGACTATATCTCCATTCTCGGAGTGTCATTTCCGACTTGTTCATTCTTGAACTGCCCATTCCCGGACTATATCTCCATTCTCGGAGTGCCATTCTCGGCAGAACTGATCTGATGTAATGTGGGCCTCGACCCCAGAATGCCATACCCGGCAAGACTGATACTGATGTAATGTGGGCCTCGACCCTGGGACTCATTCCCAAACTGTGTTTGATGTGGGCCTCGACCCTGGGACTCATCCCCAAACTGTGTTTGATGTGGGCCTCGACCCTGGGACTCATCCCCAAAACTGATGTTGAAGCGGGCCTCGGCCCCAACTGCTACTGTCATGGGCCTCGCCCCCAGATTGATGCTGATGTGGGCCTCGACCCTTGGGGCTCATCCCCAAAACTGATTGCTGAAGTGGGCCTCGGCCCCAACTGCTACTGTCATTGGCCTCGCCCCCAGATTGATGCTGATGTGGGCCTCGACCCTCGGATTCATTCCAAAATTTTGCTGATGTGGGCCTCGGCCCTGGGATTCATTCCCTGGATCCATTCCAAAATTCTGCTGATGTGGGCCTCGGCCCTAAACTGATATTGATACGGGCCTCGCCCCTGTGACTCATTTCTGAAATTGCTGACATGGGCCTCAACCCCGGGATTCATTCCAACACTCTGACGATGTGGGCCTCGACCCTGGGACTCATCCCCAAAACTACTACTCATATGTCACTGATTCTGGTTGTCTTGTCTTTGCCGCTTTCTCTTTTTCTCTTCTGAAACCTGTTATTACAAAACAGAACAAACACAAAAGGGATGCAAAATGTGTTACGTGTATGCATGCATGCATGATTGGGCTTCCTATCCCGTTGGGCTAGGTCTTCTGCCAGTACTTTTGGTGGCTGCTTGGTCTTTTGACAAGTCTGTCATCTTCCCTAACCAACATGCATTTATGATGGCTTTTTAAATCAAAAGGGAGTTAACATGGTGCATGTATGCATGAGGTGCATGTGATGCATGATATGCATGCGATACAAGAAATATATCAACTCATTAAAATTTTCACACAAATCGGCTCATCATCATTTTAGAAGTTTTTGGGCCAACTGTCATAGAAGTGAACCCGTCCCAGTTTAAATGGCCCAACGAGTTCATGTCTTATGGCAAAGAGCCCAACTAAATCCAAATGATGATATTCCGAACACAATCATAAAAAATGATGCAAACATGACATAATAATTTTTTTACAAAGTGGCCCATCAACATTTCAGAAGCTTTGGGCCTAATAGTCATAAGGTACAAACTTGCCCCAGTTTAAATGGCCCAGCAAGCCCGCATTTCTGACAATAGTCCAACTGCATCCAAATGAGGATGGTCCACAAGCACATACTCAAGGAAATAATTGTTACTTTAGCCAACTCGGTCTATAGGTGGGTTAGTAAGAGTATAGACAAAGGCTCTCACTGGCGAAGGATGGCCCACAACTAGGTCTCCCCACTCAAGGGTTCGAGCAACCAAGTGAGCGCACCCCTTTTTATACACTAAGGTACGTGCCAATGAGCTATGGTGTGTGACGGACTGTCAAATGGATTTCCCGTTGTAGATCCCCCAGAGGGAAGGTGGAGCGAGGCTCACTTAAATACCCAAGCCTCTTAGGCTCTTATCGCTTGTTGTCAGGAATAAACAACGAGTCATCCAAATTAGTCTATCACAATAGGCTACGAGTAGATGGCTATCTAGGTGCCATCACAGCTTTTCCTTCTAGAAAGGTAGTGAATGAAGGAGGACACCAAACCATTACCTAGCCTAAAAATGCCTTTAATTAAACCCTTACTTTATCCACTATAGACACGGTCAATTAAAACACAAATCCAAACATCACAAGTCAATATTTCGGGGCCAATTCTCTTATCCCCAGTGGAGTCGCCAGACTGTAGGACACAGGACCTGGGCGACGCCGTTCCTAGGCTCGCGGCCTAGTTGGGAAGTACGAAATAACATGGAGTCGCCACCCGGTGTGAACCGGGACAAAGATTTAAGGCCGCACTCACCCCTCGCAAGGGAAGACCTCAAACCGTTGGGTTCGGAATGGTCCCTTACTTATGTCACTTGTAATGAAAGGATTCATGTAATAATTTAACTAAGCTTAAGTAACACTTATTTCCAATAGTATCATGCTTCTAAATTCTCATATGCAAAATAAAACTTATGTGCACGCTTTTACATATATCTCATATTTAAAATTGCATGCTTAACATATATCAAGATAGCAACGAACATACAAATTTACATATCACATTCAGGAAAACGCAAGCACACATATTGACCCTACAAGCACACATATGGGCACTTTTCCAAGCGGTACGTGGAATTGTAGCCCAAGTACAGACCGCACTACCGTCCATTCGGAATCGGCTACGGAATTTACGTCTGGGTTTCCATCCGATATACCGCAAGAAATAATACTCAAATGTTATCATGACATAAGCATACGAATTGTGACACATTTGCATAAGAAAGATCAACCAATAGGCAATTATGCATGAATATAATAAGACAGACTCAGTTCAGTGTGTGCACGTTCGTGTAGCGTTCGTAAACGCGTTCGAACGGAAATGAAACAGAATGCTCACGTTCGAGTAGCGTTCGTAAACGCGTTCGAACGGAAATGAAACAGAATGCTCACGTTCGAGTAGCGTTCGTAAATGCGTTCGAACGGAAATGAAACAGAATGCTCGCGTTCGAGTAGCATTCGTAAACGCGTTCGAACGGAAATGAGACAGAATGCTCACGTTCGAGTAGCGTTCATAAACGGGTTCGAACGGAGATGAGACAGAAAGCTCACGTTCGTATGGCGTTTGTTAACGCGTTCGAACGGATACGAGACCTGACACATAATAAGGCAAAAACACATGCGCGTTCGAGTTGCGTTCGTGAACGCGTTCGAACGGACACGGACCTGATGCATGAAATAGGATGCAATACATAAACAGAAAATAAAAGGGCGCGGCGAAGCACTGCCGTAAAGGTGACCTTTTGGGGCTCTTGATCTCTCAAAGAGAGGACCTTTAGACCAACATGCTAAGCCCATGCGCGTCACATCACACATACAAGCACAAAGACAATCATACTATCCTAAGTATGTCCGATTGAACGTGTCTTGCATCCAACCGAACACACATCAACCGGCGCGGCAAAGCATCGTGATAAAGGGCTTTAACCCCTCCCCATAGGGGATCTCACATCGCACTTACTAAGCCCATGAGCTCGATTGAGTCATGCATAAATAAGCAACATGCAGAATTTAAATGACAAAAATAAATACATAAAAGCAACACAAAACAAGAGAATGTGCCGTTTACTCAAGTGGTACGTGGAGTTGTGTCCCATGTACAGACCGCACTACCGTCCATTCGGATTCGGCTACGGAATTTACGTCTGGGTTTCCATCCTATATACCACAAGAGACGACACTCTTCCATTTCATTCGAGCACAACATGCTTCCATAAACGACTCTCATGTGAATAGAATGCAATAATAATAATAATAATAAAACGAATGTAAACTAATGAAAAGGTACCCTCAGGTCTAACCTTTTAAATCATCTCTCGGATGTACGGTACACGATCGTCGAAAGGGGGGATGCTCCGCAACTCTCCTGGTTCACTGGTTCACTGTTCTCGTTCGTTATCTTTTGCTATTATTTCCTTGTGGTTTCGCTGCCTTTTCCTCTTTATCTTTTGCTTATTGTTTCCTTGGGTGTGTTCCTCCTGTAATTTTTATGTGTGTTGTGTATGAGTTAGGGACTAGGGGACTAGGGGACCAACTAAGGACTAAAACTCTCTACCCTAGAGAAGGTTGGTGAAGGCTTCTTTTTATAGGCAAAGGGTTGGGTTTGACAAGGAAAGGGATTTGATTTGGTTTGGTTAAGGGAAGTCAAAGGATTTGATTTGGTTTGGTTAAGGGAAGTCAAAGATTGAGGGGGGACAAATCTTGGCTAGATAGGGAAGGTTGAATATTTGATTGGCTTGGATTAGGAATACAATATTTTAAGTTTGGGAATAATCTTATTAGATTGGGAATATAATTGGTTGATTGATTTTAATTAGGCATGATTATATTTTGATTTAGTGTGTGATTTGTTTAATTTAGGCATGATTTTAGTTTAAGTTGGTAATTGTTTATTTTATGTTTGGTATATGTTTTATTTAATCATTTAATTATTTTAGTTATTATATTATTTAGTTAATGTTTTAATTAATATTTATTTATTTAAGTTGGGATGTGTTTTATGGGCTTTGGGGGGCTAATGGGCTGGATGTGAGGCTAGCAGCAAAACCAGAATTACCGACACCGTTCGAACGCTTCCTCGAATGCGGCACGAACGCCCGCAATCCGTTTGACGTTCGAACGTAAACACGAACGCAGCACGAACGAAAACAGTGAACCTTGTTTATTCTGAATTTCCCCTTCCGACGTTCGTTTCCCGTGACCTCCGTGACTTAAAAGGTAGTGTCTCCAAAATGAGACTCATCATAGGGACTCATGTGTAAAAATGCAGTGCCTACAGAAACATCCTAAAATCATATATTAAAGCCTAGAACCTAAGAAACATATTCCTTACTAATAGCAAGTTTGAAAAACTTACTAAATTCCAAGCTTTTGAAGTTTTCTTTCTCTCAGCTTTTCCTTTTTGGTTTCTTCAATGGTTCTCTCTTTTGTAAAAGTGTATTAGGTTAAGTGTTAAATGAAATGAAAAATCATTTATACTTGTTCAAAATGGCCTTGGCCGAAAATGCTAAGGCAAAACAAGGAAATTAATTTCAATTTCATTTCAATTCAATTTGGTCAACTTGCCAAATATCTAAATCAACTTTATTAGATATTTATTTAAGTCAACAATTGCAACTAACATCATTAAATTTAAATATCCTAATGTAAGATATTTATATTTTAATTAATTTAATCATTTAACAATTAAATAATTAATTAATTAATCAATACAAATATATTAAATATATGTGTAATATTTACATTAAATATTAAACATATATTCATTTAGGAAATAAGTCAAATAACTCATTTTGACTATTAATTAATGTGTATTTAAATTAATCAAGTATTAAATGTAAATACACAATAATTAAGCAAATGACTATCTAGTCTCTTTAGCATGTATCTTGCGTTTAACCATTAAACGACTTTATAAATAATCAATATTATTTATTTATGTTGCTCTAGTGCTCAACGAGTATGTTTCATTATTGAGACTCTCTAGGTTCAGGTATATCCGTCACGAAATCAAATTTGTGTCCATAATCTATCCACCCGTAGATTATGACGATCACGGATAATCTCGCTGAACCATACAGGTCGAGGTCATGGCAAATGTATAATTCCTCCGTCACAGGTATCCGGATAAATCCCAGAGATATAGATGTAAACGTCAAATCTCTATCGGGATTATCCAGTCGACTATTCTATTAGCAATCTCAAAAGAATGTTTAGAACTAGCTTCTAACTTTACCACACCACGGGCCCATGGATTTATCTGATTGCTAATCATATGGACTACCTATGCTCTGGTACACACAAACTGACGGATCCTATCTTGATACACATAGGACACCCTGAGGATCTATCTACACCCAACGAACAGGCGGAGGTCTGATAAAGATCGGTGACGTGACTGCCGTCTAAGTGTAGAAGATGTCTCATGTGCCCACAATGGCATCTCAAGTCTAAGAATCACAAGTGCTACTCAACCCAAGAAGATTCTTATTGACGCTGGTGTACCATCCATTAAGAATCTTCGGTGAGTCGTTCAGTGTTTATCCGCTATAAACACCTACACGTCTATACTAGTCTCCAAGACTTATGGTTCATTGAGAAACCATTGGAATCATATATTCCAGTATACGACATGTACCGGTCTCAACGGGTTTACTATACTGACCAAGTAGTGTAAACCTTGACCAGGAACTGTCTGAGAATGACAACGTCATGATACTTCTCAATGTCCGTTGCGACGCTTTTGCAACTGTATCATGACTAATCATTCTAGGGTCATTACGTCTTTACCATATAGAAAGATAGATTATATTATAGAAACTGCATATATTATTCATAATAATAATGTTTTACAGAAGTATTTAACAGAAATACAACCGGGAATTGGCGCTCTGAGCACCAACCCCAACAAAATCTCCCACTTGCTCTAGTGCCAATATCGATTGTATCTAATACCCATCGACTCCACGTGTTTATCAAACAACTTCGGAGGTATGGCCTTCGTCAGCGGGTCTGCTACATTATCTTCACTCGGTACCTTGCACACGACAATATCCCCTCGCGACACGATCTCTCGAATGATGTGGTACTTGCGTTCCACATGCTTCGACTTCTGATGCGCCCTCGGTTCCTTTGCTTGCGCAATGGCTCCAGTATTATCACAGTATAACGGAATCGCATTCTCGATACTTGGGACAACTCCCAATTCTGTGATAAAGTTCTTTATCCACACAGCCTCTTTTGCAGCTTCAGAAGCTGCAATATATTCCGCCTCAGTGGTGGAATCAGCTGTCGATCCCTGTTTGGAACTCTTCCAACAAACTGCACCTCCGTTAAGGGTAAAGACAAATCCAGATGTAGACTTTCTATCATCGGGATCCGATTGGAAATCGGAGTCTGTATACCCATTAACCTGCAGTTCGTTTCCTCCATATATTATCAACTTATCCTTAGTACCTTTAAGATACTTTAGGATATGTTTAATGGCCATCCAATGGTCATTACCTGGATTGGACTGATATCGACTAGTTACGCTAACAGCGAAACTGATATCAGGCCTCGTACATAACATGGCATACATTATGCTACCCAAACACGAAGCATAAGGTTGGTTAGACATTCTAACCTTCTCATCTTCTGTTTGTGGACACATCTTCTTAGAAAGATGAATCCCATGTCTGAACGGTATGTTTGCTGTCTTACAGTTACCAAATTATACCGTTCCAAGATCTTATCTACGTACGTTGATTGGGATAACCCAATCAGCCTCCTTTGTCTATCTCTATAGAGTTTTATCCCTAAAACATAGGAAGCTTCTCCCAGGTCCTTCATGGAGAAATTCTTACAGAGGTACGCTTTCACGCTTTGCAACATACCTAAATCATTCCCAATGATTAGGATGTCATCAACATATAGGACTAAAAATACGACCATGCTCCCACTGGCCTTCTGATACACACAGGATTCTTCCGAATTCTTGAGAAAACCAGACGATCTAATAATCTCATCGAATCGAAGATTCCAACTTCGTGAAGCTTGTTTAAGTCCATAAATGGACTTCTTAAGCTTACATACCATACCCGAGGTTTCGCTGGATGTGAAACCTTCCGGCTGTTCCATATAGATTTCTTCATCAAGAAATCCATTTAGAAAAGCCGTTTTGACATCCATTTGCCAAATCTCGTAGTCATGATACGCAGCTATAGAAAGCAAAATCCGGATAGACTTAAGCATTGCTACTGGCGAAAAAGTTTCATCGTAGTCGACGCCAGGTCGCTGCGTGTAACCTTTTGCTACCAGTCGGGCCTTGTAAGTTTCAACCTTACCGTCAGGCCCGCGCTTCCTCTTGTAAACCCATTTACAACCGATAGGAACAATTCCTTCGGGAAGCGGAATCAAGTCCCAAACTTGATTTTCATGCATTGAGTCTATCTCGGATTTCATGGCACTTTGCCATTTCACGGAGTCGATGTCCAACATCGATTCTCTATAGGTGAAAGGATCTGTCTCTTCAACTAAGAGAACATCCAGACTCTTTTCTTGTATCAAATACAAGCGTTCAGGAGGTCTAGATACCCTTTCCGACCTACGGAGTGTGTGTGTTGAAGGTCCTTCATCTACTTGAACTTCAGGTTCCTCCGTTGGTTCGTTGTTTTCAGGTTGGACTTCATCAAGCTCAACCTGTCTATGATCACCACCTTCTGACAAAAATTCTACTTCTAGAAATTTTGCGAAGCGAGCTACGAACACATTTCGATGCTCGGTATCATAGAACAGATATCCCCTCGTGTTCGAGGGATATCCAACAAACCTAAACTTTTGCCCTCGAGGCGAAAGCTTACTTGCTGAGTTACCCTGACATAGGCAGGACAACCCCAAACCTTAATATAATTAAGATTCGGTCTCCTACCGAACCATATCTCATACGGTGTCGTAGGAACAGCCTTTGAAGGAATCTTATTCAAAAGATGTGCGGCTGTTAAGAGACAGTAGCCCCATAAGTAATAGGGCAAATCTGTGAAACTCAACATCGATCGGACCATATCCAATAAAGTCCGATTTCTCCTCAGATACACCATTGTGCTGTGGTGTACCTGGAGGAGTATATTGAGCGAGAATCCCATTCTCCTTCATATAATCCATGAACTCACCACTCATATATTCGCCGCCTCGATCTGATCGAAGGCATTTAATATATTTACCAGTTTGTTTTTCTACTTCATTTCGGAACTCTTTGAACTTTTCAAAGGTTTCCGATTTATGTCGCATCAAATACACATAACCGTACCGTGATAAATCATCGGTAAAGGTAACGAAGTACGAATAACCACTGTGAGCAGTTTGACTTAGTGGACCACATACATCAGAATGTACGAGTTCCAGTAAGTTAGTGGCGCGGTGTCCAACACCAGAAAATGGGTTTGGTCATCTTACCCTGAATACAGGATTCACAAGTTGGATATGATTCAATGGTAAGATCTGATATCAAACCATTCCTAACCAATTGGGTAAGGCGTTTAACGCCAATGTGACCAAGTCTCATATGCCAAAGTTCAGTATTATTAATTACAGGTAAACTACGTTTATTAACTCCAGTATTTAATATATCTTTTGAAGTTTGCAATGTATAATGACCATGCTGGTTTGGACAACTAAGGATCTGAATATTATTTTTATCATATAAATACAAAGAACTATTCTTAATATTAATACAAAAGCCTTCTGTATCCAATACAAAAAGTGATATAATATTAGCGACACATCCCGGTACAAAATGACAGTCATATAACAAAAGTGTCCCATTCGGCAATGAGATCTCGCATACTCCCACTGCAACTGCATCCAAAGAGTCTCCACTCCCGAACCGCAACTGCATCTCTCCAGGCTTCAGTTCCTACTTTCCTTCAGCACCTGCAACGAATTGCAAATGTGAATGGGACAAGCAGAATCTAAAATCCAGCTGGATGTAACGGCTTCACAAGCCAAAGATAAATCAATAACTGGAAAAATAAAAGTACCTGATGTAGAAGCTCTGTCTCTCCTCACTTGGGCAATGTAATCAGGACAGTTCCTTTTCCAGTGCCCAACTTTGCCGCAGTGGTGGCATTTGTCTTCAGAAGCCCTTTTGGGCTTTGCAATCTTCGCCTGTGGTTGAGGACCAAAAGCCTTCTTCTTTCTTCTGCCTTTCTTCTTCTTTCCCTTGGACCATCCTTGGGAAGAAGCCGAAAGAGAAGTAGTTCTAGGAGGGCGAGTCGGTACTCCCTTCTTAAGGTCCTCTTCTGCAGTGAGCAACATCCTCTGTAGCTCCTGGTAGGTACAGACAGTCCCGTGCATGTTGAAGTACATCACAAACTGGCGAAATGAAGCTGGCAGTGAACCAAGATGAGATTATGTTGCCTCAATTGATCGATCAAATCGATCATCTGAAGAACATGTGGGCTGACACTCTGCCCCTCATCCAGACGCGCATGGAACAGTTCCATGGCGACTTTGTGAACAATAACTTGTTCCTGGTTCTCAAACGATTGTCTCAATCGCGTCATCATACTATAGGAATCTAACATACCATAGTACTGTTGCTTGAGTTTCGGAGACAGTGAACTAAGGATGTATGATTTAACCCTTAAATCATCATCCTTCCAAGTTTCAAAAACTTGGCGTTCCTCCTCCGAAGCATCCTCGCCCACTGCAAGGGGCAACGGACCCTCAAGAACATAACCCAGCTTCTCGGAATCGAGGACAATCCTCAAATCCAATTCCCAGTCTGCAAAGTTCTCAGCGCCTTTCAGTTTGTTCGCATCAAGCATACGCGCAAACTGATTTGTGGATTGTGCCGCCATCGCCAATCTATCATATAGATCACGAAAACGGTTAGCAGAAATTAAGCAGTTTCATATAATATCAAAAGCATAAACTAGATCATGGATTTTAATCTAATATGCCCCTCCCACTAAATCATGCAATACTGTAATCCAAAACAGAATACAAATATTTAATAATTAAATTAAATATTAATAGTGAAAAGTGGATCCCGTGAATATATTTCGGCTCACAGCAGAGGCACGGTCTCGCCTACGTATATTCATCAGGTAGACAACTCATTTGTCAATCATTCACTAATGACTCCTAAGTATCCGGTCCTGGCCGTTTCTCGTTGTCGCTGCGAAGGCAGGCCCACAAGGAGACGTACCAAGGTTAAACTCGTCAATGATAAACTCAAGTTACTTACGTAATCCTGACAGCTAGGGCACGTTCAGAATTCCGCTTTTACTTGAATTTACCTAGTATCTAATATACATCCGGTATAAATAAATCTTATCGGCTACACCCTCACAGCAGAGGCACGGTCTCGGATGTAGTCACAAAGAAGTATTCATAAACCGTATTGACAAGACGGACCATATAACATGCATCAAATACATAATTACATTCAAACCTTATTAATTAGGGATTTTCCGCTAAGTGTCATACACCCTAAATCTAACCAATTTAGATCCTAATAAGCATGCATAAAGTCAAGAAAACATGATTAAACATTGATTCAATGAAGGCTAATCATTTTAGGTGGCCTAGAATCAGACTCGCTCTGATACCATTTTGTAGGGGTTATTTAGGGGGTGAATCCGGTAACGCAGCGGAAGCGGTGAAAATCCGATTTTCAGATTTCAAAACTTTTTCTCGGATTAATTAAATAAACATATTTATTTAATTCCCATAATCAAATTATGAAATAAAATTCAAATGAATCATATTCAAGTGAATTTACCAAATTACCCTTATATGGTATTTTGTCCATTTTAGTCCGAAATTGATCTAATCAATTTTGAATGATTCTAAATCATTTCTAAGATGAACTTATGATGTTCAAAACATCAAAACACCAAAGCACCAAAATCCCCAATATGCTCACAAACAAGCCGAGAGCACCATTTGGTGCCAAATTTGACCATTTGGTCATTTCATGCTTCAAAACTCATCTAAATGAAATCCAATCAACATGAAACTTTATATGCATCATATACACACCCAAATGCACAACATATATGAAAAGCCCCAAATTTGGAATTAGTTAGAACCCTAATTTTTCAATTTCCACAAATTGGACAAATTAGACCAAATACATTAAATCAATTACTTCAATCATCATTCTTCCATCCAATTCAAGTCTCAACACAATGAAACAACTCAAGATCAAATCTAGGTCATTTAAGAGTGGGTCAACAACTCTAGATTAGCAACATGGTTTCCAAAACCTTAAAAGAATAGTTATAACTACAATAGTCACAACCTTCCTTCATTACACATGCTTCACACTTCTCCAAAACTTCCATCATCAAAAACCACAAAGAAAAAGAAAGAAACATCCTAAGAATATCATATATTAAAGCCTAGAACCTAAGGAACATATTCCTTACTAATAGCAAGTTTGAAAAACTTACTAAATTCCAAGCTTTTGAATTTTCTTTCTTTCTCAAGCTTTCCTTTTTGGTTTCTTCAATGGTGTTTCTTTTGTAAAGTGTATTAGGTTAAGTGTTAAATGAAATGAAAATCAATTATACTTGTTCAAAATGGCCTTGGCCGAAAATGACTAAGGCAAAAACAAGAAAATTAATTTCAATTTCATTTCAAGTCAATTTGGTCAACTTGCTAAATCTAAATAACACTTTATTAGATATTTATTTAAGTCAACAAGGCAACTAACATCAAACTTAAATATCCTAATGTAAGATATTTATATTTTAATTAATTTAATCATTTAACAATTAAATAATTAATTAATTAATCAAATACAAATATATTAAATATATGTATAATATTTACATTAAATATTAAAAACATATATTCATTTAGGAAAAGTCAAATAACTCATTTTGACTATTAATTAATGTGTATTTAAATTAATCAAGTATTAAATGTAAATACACAATAATTAAGCAAATGACTATCTAGTCTCTTTAGCATGTATCTTGCGTTTAACCATTAAACGACTTTATAAATAATCAATATTATTTATTTATGTTGCTCTAGTGCTCAACGAGTATGTTTCATTATTGAGACTCTCTAGGTTCAGGTATATCCGTCACGAAATCAAATTTCGTGTCCATAATCTATCCACCCGTAGATTATGACGATCACGGATAATCTCGCTGAACCATACAGGTCGAGGTCATGGCAAATGTATAATTCCTCCGTCACAGGTATCCGGATAAATCCCAGAGATATAGATGTAAACGTCAAATCTCTATCGGGATTATCCAGTCGACTATTCTATTAGCAATCTCAAAAGAATGTTTAGAACTAGCTTCTAAACTTTACCACGGGCCCATGGTTTTATCTGATTGCTAATCATATGGACTACCTATGCTCTGGTACACAGAACTGACGGATCCTATCTTGATACACATAGGACACCCTGAGGATCTATCTACACCCAACGAACAGGCGGAGGTCTGATCTAAATAGATCGGTGACGTGACTGCCGTCTAAGTGTAGAAGATGTCTCATGTGCCCACAATGGCATCTCAAGTCTAAGAATCACAAGTGCTACTCAACCCAAGAAGATTCTTATTGACGCTGGTGTACCATCCATTAAGAATCTTCGGTGAGTCGTTCAGTGTTTATCCGCTATAAACACCTACACGTCTATACTAGTCTCCAAGACTTATGGTTCATTGAGAAACCATTGGAATCATATATTCCAGTATACGACATGTACCGGTCTCAACGGGTTTACTATACTGACCAAGTAGTGTAAACCTTGACCAGGAACTGTCTGAGAATGACAACGTCATGATACTTCTCAATGTCCGTTGCGACGCTTTTGCAACTGTATCATGACTAATCATTCTAGGGTCATTACGTCTTTCCCATATAGAAAGATAGATTATATTATAGAAACTGCATATATTATTCATAATAATAATGTTTTACAGAAGTATTTAACAGAAATACAACCGGGAATTGGCGCTCTGAGCACCAACCCCACCAGATGGCGTGGTGCTTCAACCCATGTGGTTCATTCCCGAACCATATTCGGTTTGAGATGCTTCGATCTCTGGGATTTATTCCCGAACTGAGTTAAATTGATGGCGAGGTGCTTCGTCCCCTTTGGCTCTTTCCTGAACCACGCTGGGTGTGAGATGCTTCGATCTCTGAAGTTCATTCCCGAACCTAGTTAAGTTGATGGCAAGGTGCTTCGACCCCTGGGATTCATTCCCGAACCATGCTAGGTGTGAGATGTTTCGATCTCAAGGGTTCATTCCCTAATCTAGTTGAGTTGATGGCGAGGTGCTTTGACCCCTGAACCATGCTGGTTGTTAGATGATTTGATCTCTGGGGTTAATTCCCGAACCAAGTTGAGTTGATGGCGAGGTGCTTCGACCCCTAAATCATGCTAGGTGTGAGATGCTTCGATCATTGGGGTTCATTCCCGAACCAAGTTGAGTTGATGGCGAGGTGCTTCGACCTCTGAACCATATTGGGTGTGAGATGCATTGATATGTGGGTTCATTTCCGAACCAAGTTGAGTTGATGGAGAAGTACTTCAACCTCTGGGATTCATTCTCGGATCATGCTGGGTGTGAGATGCTTTGATCTATAGGGTTCATTCCCGAACCAAATTGAGTTTATGGGGATGTGTTTCGACCCTTAAACCATGTTGGTGTGAGATGGTTTGATCTTTGAGGTTCATTCCCAAACCAAGTTGAGTTGACGACGAGGTGCTTCGACCCCTGAACCATGCTGGGGTGAGATGCTTCATCTCTGGGTTCATTCCCAAACCAAGTTGAGTTGATGGCTAGGTGCTTCCACCCTTAGGATTCATTCCCGAACCATGCTGGGTATGAGATGCTTCGATCTCTAGGTTCATTCTCAAACCAGGTTGAAGTGATAGCGAGGTGATTCGATTCCTGGGATTCATTCCTGAACCATGATGGGTGTGAGATGCTTCGATCTCTAAGATTCATTTCATAAGTTGGTTAAACTCATTCCCGAGGTTGTTCTCCATTCCCGGAGTTGCTAATCCTCATTCCAAAGGTTCCTCTCCATTCTTGGAGTTGCCTGTCCTCATTCCCGAGGTTCATCCCCATTCCCGTAGTTTCTTTTCCTCATTCTCAAGGTTGTTCTCTATTCCTGGAGTTGCTTATCCTCATTCTTGAGGTTCATCTCCATTCCTCGTAGTTGTTTATCCTCATTCTTGATGTTTTTCTCCATTCCCGAAGCTGTTATTCATCATTCCCGAGGTTGTTCTCCATTCTCGGAGTTTCTTATCCTATTCCCAATGTTTCCATCCATTCTCGGAGTTTCTTGTCCTCATTCCGAGGTTGTTCTACATTCCCAAAGTTGCTTTTTCTCATTCTCGAGGTTGTTCTTCATTCTTGGAACTGCTCGTCCTCGCCGTTTTTCTTTATCTTCAAAGTCTGCGAACACAATACAAAAATTGTGTATATGGAATATATGTGCATGTATGCATGGATGCATTCCCTATTCTGATGGGGTTTCTTTGTCATATTGGCTTGATGTCATCCCTAGTTAGGCCTTCATTGCGTTAGAGGGTTTTTCTTCATCCCTTTAGGAATCCTCTTGGTCTTTGGTGCCCATTTTCCTATAACAAGCTTTAGTCGCCCCCTTGGCCTGCTTATGGTTTCCTTCTGCCAATTATCCTCTAGTGATTGCTTAGTTTTCTTTGGTCTCATAGCTCAAGATCCCGTTGTGTCCCTCATTCATACTGTGGTAGACTGGTCATCCCCAGACCTGGCTCAACTTTCTGCTCTCCACTACCTGCACTAGGTCAATGTGGATTACGCCTTTTTGATAGTGGCCTCATCTTTTTGGGATACAGAAAATCAAGTTTTCTGATTCACAGACTTCAAAATATGTCTTCTCCCTGAGGAGTTTGCTGCCATTCTCGGCTTGCATTTTTCTCTTACTGCCTTATGCTTCTTACATTAGGTTACAAGTCATTCTACATGAATCTTCTAGGATAGAGGTAGGGTCCCATCCCTGGAAGAGTGTAGTCTTATTCTGTATTTTGGCCCAGACGCTTCATGGTTGAGACAAGATAAATAACCATCACGTAAGCTGGTTTTTAGGGAGCCCCTGGTTTTGCTGGTTCATCGTATCTTTTGCCTAAGCTGTCATTTCGGATTTTCAACTTAGCGCATTGCTCTATCTTGCCTGGGTCGCCTTTTCAAGTTTTCAAATCAGCACACTAATTTTGATTTTCATTTTTAGATCTGTCCTCATTCTCGAGGCTCTTTGCTCATCTTTATTCTTGAGGTCGTCCTCCATTCTTTGAGTGTCTCTCCATTCTTGGAGTTCTTCTCCTAGATCTCCTAGACTTAGTCTTGTTGGACAATTATGACCCATAGCATCACTATTTGTACAGATCATGGTGTTGTTGTATAGATTAACTATGTGATAAAGGAAATTGCTCTTTTATCATTTGTAATTAGATTACCAAGATATATAAATGATAAAAGGTCATTATGATTAGTTTCGGATTGAGATGATAAGAGACAGTATCAATCCACGAAGGTTTAATCATTAAATATCCCTAGTCATAGTATTATCGAGATTGGACATCGATAATGCGGAATAGACTAGTATTACACTTGTGCGCGTTGTGGGAGCATAACGGGATAGTTCTCATATATTTGGGTATATGATACTCATGCAAGTGTAATAGGAGGTTGTGTTTACCGATGGTACGGAAACAGCTTCGCTCTGGATAGACCCCTCGGAATTCCATTGGTAGTATGACTATGTGTCTATGGAAGTCCGAATCAGGGTAGTTGTATTTGGTCTTAACCTGAGACTTACACCGCTAATACTTACGACAATCAATATACTTTAGTTTTGGTCGTCCAGGTCTTTAACAGGTTCTGTGTACGCTTATTTTGGGTATATTGAGAATAGTAGTGTATTGTGTGTGATGTCAAGATGGAAGTATCACTTCAGTCATAGTGGAGATGATGATCACGTAGGTACGGAACTGGTGCTCTTTTAAGCTGCAGCTATCGGGATAATATGACTAGGTCATGTTTATCCGATTATAGAGACTAGTACTAGAGATCCGATATGTGCTTCGTACGGGGCATACACAATTCCAGCCCCAGGCCTAGCACGTGACATCCGATACTGGATCGCAATACGCAATACTACGTATACTATGCCTGATATAGATTATATATTCCTTTAAGAATATTTCTGGAGAATTGGGTAGGCACGGTGCTTTGCTAGAAGGCAACCATGTCTTGTAAATCGGTAAAAACGTAGTACTAGGTACGTACGTGTTCGGATAGTCCAACGATCGGATTTACTGCCAACATATTTGGGGAACTCATGGGTCGCTTCCCGAAGATTCACCGATGACGTATGACTCGTACATTATTAATCTGGGATTAATTAATAGAGAGAGAAAATTAATCTAGAATTAATTACAGATATATTTTATCTAGGATAAAATATTATTAAAGAGAGAGAACAATTAATTTGGAATTAATCGATAAAATAATATATTCTATATATTATACGAAATTAGATTTGGATGCGGAATTAAAATTAGATTTTAATTCGGGTAAACGAGTTAATTTAGAATTAATTCGCTAGCGACGTGAATAGTAATTTTGCAAGGCTTAATTATTTAATTAAATTTGATTTAATTACGTGTCGCAACGGAAAATTCATTAATTCGGAATTAGCGAACCCGAGCCCGGGAGTGTTTACGGGCCCACTCGCATTTCGAATTCAAGTGCGGCCTACAAGTCCCATCACGCGTCACATCACTTGTCATTTAAGTGATGGATATCTTGTCACTTTGACTGATTGACAACCAGTCACTATTCATGAGTGATGTGAGTGGTTGAAGGCTTTTAATGCCTTGTACAATTTTTGGAAAATGGAATTGGTATTTGTTTTTGAAAATCAAAATACCAAAACAACTTCTCTCTTCTCCTCTCTCAACTCATGGCCAAGGGCCATTTTCTCTCAAAATTTCTTGGCAAGGTCGAGAATAACAAGAAGGAATGGGAAAATTTATGGAAAATTTTTCCAATGCTAGCATATGAAGAGTCATCCAAAGGTGATAGGGAAACAAACCCTTGAGCATGGAATCACCATTTACAAAGCTTGGACCTTGGAGCACACAAATGGAGATGACCGAAAATCAAAGGAGCACAAAAAGGGCCATTGCCGAGAGCTTCAAGAAGTGAAGAATTTTTTATTGTTCCTCGTATCGCAAAAGCCAATCATTGTAAGTATGATTCCACCATACTTATTTATTGTATTCACATATTTTTATTACTTGAATGATCTTGGGACTATATTAGAAACCCAACAATGGTATCAAGAGCCTTATTTAAGCATGAAATTGGAATTAGGGTAAAATTGGGTAAAATTGATTTGAGCATGTTTTGATGAAATTGATTGTTTGAATATGCTTGAATGATGATAACATAGTGTGATGCATGGTCAATTTGATGAAAATTGAATTGGATGAAATTTCCCCATATTGTTTGGCTTGGCCGAATGGACAAGTGCCCTAATGTCATGGTGATTTTTGTTTTTTAAATCATTGGATGAGTTTGAAATACTTGGGAAATGTTGATTTAGGATTTAATTGGATTGAATTCGGAATCAGACATAAAACCCTAAAATGTCGTGACTATATAGCATGGAAAATGATTTATTTTTTGATTCAATAATGTTGGACATTTTTTGATGATGATAAGCATAATCAATTGTGTAAATTGGTGTTTTGGAAATATTAATTTGACTAATTAGTTATGGCTATACACTTTGATTAATTAATTGTGAAATTTGGAATTTTGTCATTTAAATTAATTGGGCTTATTTTGGAATTGGGCTTGTAAAAGTTGTATTTGGGCTTAATGGGCTTGGTTGGGCCAAGTTTGGTTTAGGCTAATTGGTTGGATCCAATTGGGCCCAAAACCATATCCATAAAGTCAAATATATTAAAAATAGACCTTTAATTTTAATTGGGCCTAATGGGCATAAATTGGTTTCTTGGCAAATAAGGGTGATCCTTAAATGGGCTTTGATATTTGGGTTTGACCCATATTGACCAAAAGTCCATGCCTTAAGAAATTAATTGAAAGCACATTGGACTTTAATTAAATTGACATTGGATGTTAATTGGGCTTTGAGACCCGTTAAGATTAGATTTAGAATCTAAGTCGTAATGGCACATTATAAAGCGTAATTATTTAATTTATAATTAAATAAAGAATTAGTATTAAATACAAATTAAATTGGATTTAATATTGTAGTTTAATATAATTCAAGAATTCGTACTTTGAGTACTTATTCTTAAAACGAGTTAGACTCGTGCAAAATCAATCATTGTTTGAACATTGGATGGTCATTAATTTCAGATTAATTAATTGGATTATATTGATTGATAACATGCTTTTGTGAATACATGGATGCGATGTATGAATAATGTATATCGGATGGATATGAGATGGGTGAGGGAAATTTTGGAAATTGTTGTAATAAATTTAGAATTTATTAAATTGACCTGTGTGTTATGTAAATGAGGTTTCTTTAGAAGTGTTATGTAATCGGGTAGAAGTAAATATTGTGCTAGCATGGGAGAGGAAAATGAGAGATTTGTTCTAAGAACAAAATGTGTTTAAATATCCATCCGCATATCATTATTAATTTATTTACGCGCCATATTATGCTTTTAGAATGCATGTTTAAGGGTGTATGATGATGAGACCTTAACAAAGATATTTAATTGGTTGCCAATTACGCGAAAAACCCTCAAGTTTTCCCTTCCATTGAATGATTCATTCTCAAGATCCAAGATTGACACTGGTTTGTTGGCCAAAGTCAAGGCCTTTGTCCATCGCGGATGTGTTTGAATCATGAAAGCTTTGTTCCATATAGGTGTCTTGTCCAAGTTGTGATTTTTTGGCCAAAGTCAAGATCACTTCTTGTCCATCGACATCGATTACGAAGCTTTCCAAGGTCAACGGGTTCCGCTTAATTGGGATCATTAAGTTTGTTGTGCCAAAGCCAAGGCTTAATTGATTCAAAGGAAAAAGGTTAGGGAGTATATTGGATATATTGGCATATATAAGATATATGTTTCGGACTTGGATGTCCACCTACTGGATCTAGGAATTGGATGAGATCCAATGATCTTAGAGATCTACCTAGTTAATTATCATACAATTTGTTGGCCAAAGTCAAGATTGTGTGTTATTAACGGGATCCTAGCCCACTAGGAAATAAGGTTTCCCGAGTACTCAACAAAGGGTTAGAGGCTCGCCGAAAAATAGTGAGAGGCAAGTATTAAATTTGCAATATTCATTTAGTTACTTGCCAATACACACTTATTTCAAATTTTTCGTCAATAAATTAATATATTAGTTGGACTAATATTTAATCATTGTTTTAATAAACAATTGGACTGTATTCAAACTACTTCAATTATAGTTGATTATATAATTGGATTATAGTAATCAATATATTTGAATTTAACCAATTTAAATTATAGTTGATTATATAGTTATACTATATTAATCATTATAATTAATAGTACCTAAAATTGTTGATTGGATAGTTGGACTATAGTAATCAAGATAACTGAAAGATTAGCGTTTAAAACATAATCCTGGGTGAAAATATCATTAAACGGCTTTAATTTTCAAATTGGGAATAAAACCTCAGGATAGTTGTAGGCACTGCATTTTTGCATGTAAGTCCCTATGATGAGTCTCATTTGGAGACACTACCTTTTAAAGTCGAGGAAGTCGCGGGAAACGGACGTCGGAAGGGAATCAGTATTTTGTTAGATTTTATTCACTTGTTTAGCTTCAGGTTCACTTGTTTGACCTCCGTTTTAAAGCACATTTAGCCCAAAAACCCCGCAAACCACTTAATCTTGGCCCAAAACCCCCACAAGACACACACGAAGCCCATCTCACCCAAGCCCAATCCAAGAAATAATTAAAACATATCACAAATTAAAATTAAAACCAATTAAATTGAAATAAAATTAAATTAAATTCTAATTAAATTAAATTCCTAATTTAAATAAATCAGTTCCTAAATTTAAATAAATCTCTCACTAATTTAATATATTACCCACCAAAATTATAAATATTACTTCCCTTTTAAAATTAATTAAAATACACATCCCTATTTAATTGATTTCTTTCCTTATTCAAAAACCCATGCACAACCCAAACCCTAGCATGCAACTATAAAAAGAGCCTTAAACCAACCATAATGTTCTCTAAAGACTCATCGCAATCACTCAACAAATAAACCCTAAAACTCTTGCCTCTCGTCTCTCAACTCTCACGACCTCAGCTCACTCTCTCACTCTGAAACAAAATAATATAAACGGCAACAAACCCTCACCCCACTGGCCAAAAACAAACAAGAAAAACCAACCCTCATCCAGTAACTTCACGCCCATACACTGCCTTCGCACTTCACCCCTCACGTCGCTGCCCCACTCACAAGCCACTCATCAAACAACACAAAAACCCTACCACGCCACATGCCCCCTAACCATTCAAAACTTCACGCTTCTGCCTTCAACACGCCATTCAAAAGCCCATTGACTCGTATAGCCCTCAAATCGCAGCCTTACACTGACCAAACAATAAGAAAATAAGCCCCCACACAGCCACATCCATGATTCTCCTCTCTCCTCAAGCACAACAATCCTCTCAAATAGCCACGCGGAAAACAGCGATAAAATACAAGCCACACAGAAACAGCATTTAAACAGACACAAAAATTAGCCCCAAACAGCCCTAAAATAACTCCGGAAATAGCCCAAAAACAGTGCCAAAACCGAGACCAAAACAGTCCATTATTACAGCAAAAATAGTGACTGAAAAACAGCAGCAAAAACAACAGTGAAACATTGGAAAACAGCAGCTCGAACAGTGAAAACATCAAGGAAAGATGCGAACTAGTGAACCAAGAAGTTGCGAAGCGTTAGCCCTTCCAATCACCGGTGTAACGCGAGTCTAATAGTCGACGTAAAATGTTAGTCCTGAGGGCACTTTTTACATCTATTTTCATTCGTATTTTTATATTTTATTATTTGCATGAGTATTGTGGAATGATGTGTGTTGTGGCCCTTGAATAAAATGGAAAATGTGTCGCCTCTTGTGGTATATAGGATGGAAACGTAGACGTAAACTCCGTAGCCGAATCCGAATGGACGGTAGTGTGGTCTGTACTTGGGATACAACTCCACGTACCGCTTGAGCAAACGGAACATATTTCGATTTATTTTTTCTTATTTGTTTATTATCCGTTATTTAATTTCTGCATGTTATTTGTTTGTGAAATGATAAGATAAAGTGCATGGGCTTAGTAAGTTGGATTAAAGGTCCTCCATTTCGAGGGGTTAAAATCCTTTACCATGATACTTTGCCGCGCCGGATGATGTATATTCGGTTGAATGTAATCGGGTATACAAATTCCGATATTGTTGTCTTTATTTTTTATATGCATTATATTATTAGCGCATGGGCTTAGTAAGTTGGATTAAATGTCCTCCATGTCAAGGGGTTAAAATCATTTACCACGATGTTTTTCTGCGCCAGATGTTGTATATTCGGTTGAATGTAAGATGCGTTCAATCGGGTATACGAAGTCCGATATTGTGTCTTTACTTTTATATGCATTATGATGAGATGCTCACGGGTTTAGTAAGTTGGATTAAGGGTCCTCTATTTGGAGGGATAAAAAGCCTACGGTCTACCTTTACCACGATACTTTGCCGCGCATTTTATTTCGTTATTCGCTTTTTTTTGTATGTCATATTCTTCCTAATCATGCATCATGTTACATCGCGCATGGGCAAATCAAGTTGGATTAAAGGTCCTCCACTTTGAGGGATAGAAAGCCTACGTACTACCTTTTCCACGCCGGACAAAGTGCATTCGATTGAATGTGAGATACGTTCAATCAGACACTTGAAGTCCTATATAGATGTTGGCAAATGCCGCATCTCTTTTCTTTCACTTCCATTATTTATCTTTCAAATCGCATCATGGCACGTTTATTTTGATGTACAATTGCCTCTTTGGTTATTTTGTTGCATTATATACCTAATTGTTTCTCTTTATTAAGTATGATTGTGCAACTACCATTTGTTTGCATTTCTGTGTCCATGAATGTAATGTGCTTATGACATTGTATCCTTGCCGTATTTCAATTTATCTTTATGTGTGTAAATTTGGACATAGATTGTATGCAAATTTGGACATAGATTGTATGAAAATAGGTTGTATGAAAATTTGGACATAGATTGTATCCAAATAGGTTGTATGCAAATTTGGACATAGATTATATGCAAATAAGTTGTATGCAAATATGAAAATGTGTTACATGTGAACTTAGATGAACTTTTGATTTATGCATGCGAACTTAGAAATAGAATACCCTTAGGAATATATGTTGCTAGACTCGATTAAATTATTGCACAAATCATTTTATTACAAGTGGCATAAGTAAAGGACCATTCCGAACCCAACGGTTTGAGGTCTTCCCTTGCGAGGGGTGAGTGCGGCCTTAAATCTTTTTCCCGATTCACATCAGGTGGTGACTCCTTTATCCCCGGTTTAGTCCCATGCAGGCTACTCCGTACTCCCAACCGGGCCGCGAGCCTGGAACAGCATGCGTTCGCCCAATTTCTGTGTGCCACAGTTTGGCGACTCCACTAGGGATAGAGAATTGGCCCCGAAATAATGTCTTGTAATGATTGTGATTTGTGCTTTAGTTAATCGTGTTTACCGTGGGTTGAAAGGGGTTTAATCAAAGGTATTCTTAAGGCTAAGTGATGGTTTGGTGTCTTCCTTCACTCGCTACCTTTCTATAAGGAAAAACTGTGAAGGCACCTAGATAATCATCTGCTTGTAGCCTACTGTGATGGACTAATTTGGAGGACTCGTTGTTTATTCCTGACACGAAGCGATAAGAGCCTAAAGGGCTTGGGTACTTAAGAGAACCTCGCTCCACCCTCCCTCTGAGGAATCTACAACGGGAAATCTATTTGACAGTTAGTCACACACCATAACTTGTTGGCACGTACCTTAAGGTATAAAAAAGGTGCGCTCACTTGGTCGCTCGAACCCTTGAGCGGGGAGACCTAGTTGTGGGCAATTCTTCGTCAGCGAGAGCCTTTGTCCACACTCCCGTAAACCCGCATGTGAACCTTAGTCGTAGAACTAGTAGAAATTATTTGCTTATGCTTGTGTTGAGGGATCGTTGTCATTTGGATTCAGTTGGACTTCTTGTCAGAAATGCGAACTTATTGGGCCATTTAAACTGGGACGAGTTCGTATCCTATGACAATTGGGCCAAAAGTTTTTGAAATGCCGATGGGCCACTCTGTAGAAATTATTGTTTTATGCTTGAATTATCTCTTTATGCTTGTATTTAGGACCATTGTCATTTGGACTTTTGTCAGAAATGCGAACTTGTTGGGTCATTTAAACTGGGGCGAGTTCGTATCCTATGACAATTGGGCCAAAAGTTTCTAAAATGCCAATGGGCCATCCTGTGTGGGCTCTTTATCGTTTGAAGTTGTTTTGCCATGTTATCGCAAAAGTGTAAACCTGTTGGGCCTTTTCAACTGGGACAAGTTTGCACCTCGCGATAATGTGATTGAATGCTTTAAAATGACAAAAAACCAACTTATATATATCACACGCATCTCATGCACCTCATGCATACATGCATCATGCTAACCCTTGTGTTCTAAAAGCCATCATAGATTCCCGTTAGGTTAGGGAAGAGGGAAGACTCACTAAGAGGCCAATAACAAATATGAGTGGATTAGAAAATGAAATATCTCGTGTGGATCAGTTGGTAATTGGTTTCGCCAAAATGATTGAACAACTGCAAGCTTTGACTGCTGCCATATCTAATATGGTTGTGCCCCGTACTGCGGGAGGTTCTGAAAATGAGAGGCGTGAGGGCCCTCCAAGTGGATTGAATGATGATGCTATGGTGTTTGATGATGATATGGCTGAATATTCCGCTGGGAGAATAGCCGGATCACAGGCTGAGATACAGAAGCTCTGTCATCAGATAGAGTCAGTTACTCGAAAACTAAAAGGGAAAATGAGGATCTGTTGGATTACGAAACAATGACCTTCGAGGAACAGCTACCCGCACAGTTTAAAATGCCCGATATAGTCAAATTTAATGGAAATGGGGAACCGAGGGTCCATCTGCAGAAATATGTCTCGGTGATGAGTTCAGTGGGCCTGACACAGCACCAAGTCCAAAATATGTTTGGGATGTCACTTGAGGGGGCACTTGTAGTCTGGTATCACAGCCTGTAGAAAAAGGTTAAAGAAGATTGGAGGGAACTGGCAGACGCCTTTCTGAAACAATATGTTACAGACTTAGAGATTGACTTATCGCTCCGTGACTTGGATGATATCAAGCAGAAGCCGGAGGAAAACTTCAAGGAATATGTGGATCGCTGGAGAAGCCAGGTTTTGAAAATGCAGACTCGGCCCTCAGAGAATGACCAAATCAAGATGATTATCAAGGGTACTAAGCCCTCAATTTATGGAAAGCTGAGGAGGATGACCTCCATGATTGCGGATTTCCGATAGTTGAGAGAGACTGTTATGGATATTGAAGAAGAGGAGGCTGAAAACCGAAACCTTTGTCTTCCAAACTCTCAACCACCAAGCTTCTTGCATTGAGATAAGGGATAACAATAGTAAAGAACCATAGTTCGAGGAAGAAGGCGATATTGCGAATGATGAAGCTGTTCCTCCTAGTTTATTTGATCCTGCATTTTTAATAAAGACATTGGTTTTATCTACTTGTTCGAACCTTTTTTTATGATAATAAAGGCGTTCATTTCGTTTACTTGCCTGAGTCTCATCTTTTCAACCTGAAACATGAGTATATTTGACAAAAACATTCAACTCTGGCACTATGATACTCAGCTATGTTTAAAACACAGGGAGTCCTCGGAAGAAGCAAATAGAAAGGACAAGATATTCATTCAGAAATTCGGAAATGGGGCAGTGAGACTGTCAGACTTGGAAGGAAATGAGTTCACCACGCCAATCAATGTGGGTAGATTGAAAATAGTACTTTCCCTAAGGAATAGAAGAATGGTCATCAAGGGAATTGGCGGAAGACCTAACCCAACGGGATGGGAAACTCATTCACGCATTCATGCATACACGTAACATATTTTGCATTTTTTTTTTGTGTTTTGTGTTTGTTTTGTATTCACAGGTTTTGAAGAAGAAAGAGAGAAAATGGCAAATAGAAGCCAATCAGAACCATCAATATGACATCAGCAGTTTGGGGACGAGTCCCAGGGTTGAGGCCCATATCAGTATCAGTTTGGGGGCGAGGCCAACCTCAGTACCACTTTGGGGGCGAGGCCCCACATCAATATCAATTTTGGGGCGAGGCCCACATCAGTTTGAGGTCAAAGAACCACTACATCGGTAACAATTTTGGGAACAAGGCCCAAGGAATAAAGCCTTCATTCAGTACAGTTCGGGAACAAGGCCACAGTCAGCGTAATTCGGGAAAAAAGCCTAAATGGAATAAAGCCCACGTTCAAAACAGTTCGGGAACAAGGCCTAGGGGAATAACGCCCTATCTTGAAACAGTTCGGGAACAAGGTCTATGGAATAAAGCCTTCATTCAGTACAGTTCGGGAACCAAGCCCACATTCAGTACAGTTCAGGAATAAAGCCTAGAGGAATAAAGCCCACTTTCAAAACGGTCCGGGAACAAGGCCTAGGGGAATAAAGCCATATCTTAACATAATTCGGGAACAAGGCCCAAGGGAATACAGCTCTATCTTAACACAGTTCGGGAACAAGGCCTAGGGGAATAAAGCTCTATCTTAACACAGTTCGGAAACAAGGCCTATGGGAATAAAGTCCACTTTCAAAACGGCTCAGGAACAAGGCCTAGGGGAATAAAGCTCTATCTTAACACAGTTCGGGAACAAGGCCCAAGGGAATAAAGCTTTATCTTAACACAGTTCGGGAACAAGGCTGTAATATCCCGAGTTATTTTAGAATATTGGCATGAAATTTATTCGCGTGTAGGGGTCGCGTCCGAACGCGATGATTATATTTATGGTAAAATAGAAACAATTTCAAGAAAATAGTTATGGGATAATATTAATTTAAACTTGATGGGTTAATTTGAAATTCATTAAATTGATATAAATAAACCTAGATATTTATATCTCACACATATATTCTAGAAGCAACCCACATATATTTAACCAACACCACACATTTAATTTACATATATTTATATATACAGACACGCACGTGATAGCAGCACACACGATTCTCACAATGAATACACACATACAGTAAGTCACGGCAAGGAGAAAACAGAGGGGAAATTGAGAGAATAATGAGAGATCTTGAGAGCACCAGAGAGAGAGGAGAGTGGTGAGTAGCTCCGGCTGTGTCTTCAGTTGCCGGTGAATCTCCGGCGTAGCCCAGGACTGATTTCGTGAGCAGAGGATGAGAGATCAGGAGCAGAAAAGAGAGGGGCTGAGTCGAGTGAGAGAAGCCGTGAGCAACAGAAGTAAGTGGGTAAGTATACTATGACGTTCTTGAGTTGATTTAATTTTAATTTTGTTATTTGGGTCTGAATGATTTTTGAATTTGATCGAACCCTAGAAAATTTGGGGATTTTGGAACAAGGATAATAGTTTATTAGATGGTTAATTTGGAAATTTATAAATAGGTAATGCTATGTATATGTGTTTGTGAGAGAAAAATCTGAAAACAAAACTGCGATGGTAATGAAAATGTGGTGGCAGTGGCGTTTGGTGGAAGTAATATTGTGGTGAATGGGTCTTGAATATTATCTGCCAATTTGGACAATTAATGAATCAGATTATACTAAAAGTACTTTAGAGTGGTTTTAATTAGAATGAAATTGGAAAATTTTAAAAAGGGAATGGCCAAAGGGTTCAGCCAAGGTGAATTGGATTGGGGGCATTATAATTTTTGAATGTGACAGTAAGGATTGGGGAAATTTGACAGCACTCTTAAGGTTTAAAGAATTTCTGGAATCGGGTTTGTTAAGTAATAAACTTGTAATTTTAATAAGTATAAGTAATTAAATAATTGCGTGAGTAATGTAGATAAGGGGGTGTTGTGTGTTAATGTCCTGTATGTTTTTTTTATTATGCACAAGGGCAGTAGGTGAAGATGTAGTGGTGGTAAATATAGTGAAGTCAGATTGAATATGTAAAGTAATAGCAGTAAAAAGTAGAAACAATATGGGTAGTGGTTAAGCAAGAACAGAAGTAATGACAGAAGGAATAGTAGAAACATTAGTTATGATAATAGAAGAAAGGTATAACAGGAGTTACTTAGAATTAGGAGTTGTTGTAGAAACACCCTAGGATAATGGAAAATGATTAGTGGAATTTACTTATTGAATAATTATTTATGTAAGATTACAAAAGAGTTACGAGTATTGTGAGTAATTGAATGAGTGATTATTCGTGTATTATATTTGAAATTTGAAATTTATGTTAATTAATATGTTAGTCTGATTTGATGATGTAAATTAAGCTAGGATCTTGGGTATGTGAAGGCATAGTTATAAAGGTTAGTGATGGTATAAAGCAAATTTAATAATGATGTAAGTTGGTATAATTAGTTTGCCGTTGAATGTCTTTTTCTAGTAATTAAATTTATTAGTTTGAAACTTGGTTATATGTTATGGTGAGTGTAAAATTTATATTAGAGTTGAAGTTCCTAAAAGCTGTGACAGTTTATAATATAAAATACTATGAGGGATGTGTGCAAGTTATGTGGATGATAATATTGGCCTACAAAAGATAAGAAAAAAATTTGGAATGAATGCATAAGTAAATTCGATTGTTGCATGTAAAGTATATTGAGGATAGAACGAGTATACAGAACATAGGGTAGCTAAACATGAGAACATGAAAAGAATAGGATTTACATATCATCTAATTTATAGGTTTGCAAGAATGGATGTATGTACATATATGATGATATAGATAAGCATATAGAATATAAAATCATTATAGATGAAAGTATGAAAGATTAGAAACCATATGTCATTAGTTTATATGTATGCATATGAATATTTGGAAGCCAAAAAGATAAGCATATAAGAAAGTATGAAAGCATGTATTGAGTATATATAAGCATAATGCATTGAACCTGCATATTGGGTAATCTTTTTAGAATTTCAATTGAAACTGATTTTAAAGTTTAAAGTATTTTAGAAAATGTTTCTTACAGTTTTTCAAAGTATGGTTTTATATTTTCGGGGCATGAGGTAAAAACTCACCCCAGTATGTAACTTGAAACACAGATGGAATTGACGGATACAGATAACATGTGCACATGTTGAGGACTGAGGGGACGCTCTCAGATCCTCCAGATGGGCTAGGCGAACGGAGAGATACCACGCCCCTAGACCCCCAGATTATGAGACAGTAGTGGCATGCTTTGGGAGACGGCGAGACGTAACGCCCCAAAGTCATGGTTTTGCACTTCTGCCTCCAGATTGGCATATGAGGGGTCGGACGATACGTAACGCCCTCATATGACCGGGTTTTCCGACAGAGACACAGATTATGGAAATGATTTCAGATCCCAGATTCTCTGATACAAGATTTCCACAGACACTCGGATACCAGTTTTCAGCAAGAAGTTTTGAAATATCAGATTTTCAGAAAATAGTTTTGAGAAATACAGATTTCAGATAGAGACTTCATTTTCCAGAAACAGATATCAGATAAACAGTTTTTAGAAACAGTTTTTAGAAAACAGGTTTTATAAAGAGTTTCAGAAAACAGCTTTCAGAAAACAGCTTTTCAGAAAAGATTTCAAAAGTGTTTTCTAAATGTACGGCACAATTAAAGTTCAGTGTAGCTTATAGGTTATGCATATAAATCACACATTCTAGTTAATATACGAGATGCGTATAGTTGACATTAAAGTATGGTAATATAATTACATTTATGTGTTTATGATTGATGCCTGCGTGTATTATATGTTTACATAGAAGGAACAGTTTGTAAGATGTTAACATATGATTGTATGGTTTCATACACTTGTTTATTTGGCTAATGCTAGTTTATTGGATGTTTCATAATAAGAATATTTTATAATTCCGATTTGATGACATTTCAATGAAATAAAGGAAAGATAAGTGAGGTAAATAACCAAACAGAATTAGCAAAGAATAAACAGGTAAGTACTAAGATATTAAAGTAGCGCAGCAGAAGCGTGTTGGATTCTAATTTGTTAGTTAGTGATATGGAAACTTGATGTATTTAATCTGGATGCTTGTTAATGTACAAGATAAACAGGGGTTAAAGTATGTGTGTGATAAGATAAAGAATTGGTAACAACTAATACGTTGGTGAAATA
Source organism: Zanthoxylum bungeanum (assembly GCA_019454045.1). Classification (NCBI taxonomy): domain Eukaryota; kingdom Viridiplantae; phylum Streptophyta; class Magnoliopsida; order Sapindales; family Rutaceae; genus Zanthoxylum; species Zanthoxylum bungeanum. The sequence goes on from SKCR01025390.1 coordinate 230,093, forward strand.
GATAAGGAATAAATAATTATTTCTGATATAATATATATTTGCATGATCACATAGACAGCCAGGTTATTAAAGAAACAAGATTCAGACTTTGCAAGTGATGACGCTCAAGGAATGAGCATAGTTACTTACTGAGTCTTATGACTCACACTACAATAGTGTTTGAGTTTTGCAGGTTGGTGACCTGATCGGTCGACCACAGACACCAGAGCTTGAAGAACCGGATAGCAGCGTTGCAGTCAGCCAGTCACCAGGTCTTGGGAGTATAAGAGTTGAGTAGTTGTATAAGTTTAAAGTTGTAAAAGTTTTTGTATATAAGCATTTCGGGCATGGAGCCCTGAGTGTATTGTGTATATATGTTTGCATTACATATTAGATGGGCCCTTAGATTGCATTGATGTTGAGATACCGGCCCGAGGCCGAGATTTTATTTTCATGTTGTAATGGATGCTGGCTGTAGGCCAGGTTTCATGGGTTACGATTACATCATGTCGAAATTTCGTCACAGTCAGAGGCTTATGGAGGCAGGATTAGCCTGTCTCCTGCCGGTAGCATCCTGGCTTAGGCGGGATGTTACAAAGGCCCAGGGGAATAAAGCCATATCTCTACACATTTCGGGAACAAAGCCTAGAGGAATAAAGCCCACTCGCAAAATAGTTCGGGAATAAAGCCCAAGAGAATAAAGATCTCTCTCAACGCAGTTCGGGAACAAAGCCCAAAGGTCAAAGAATCTCAGGAAAACAAGTAAGTTAAGCAACAGCTGGCGAGCCAGGTAAGTAAAAATGCATGCATAACTTTGATAGGATTGTCATTGTCACACACTGCATAAGTCTCATCAAAGTAGGTGCGACTGTAGGCACTGCATTTTTGCAGGTAAGTCCATATGATGAGTCTCATTTGGAGACACTGCCTTTTAAAGTCGAGGAAGTCGTGGGAAACGGACGTCGGAAGGGAATCAATATTTTGTTAGATTTTATTCGCTTGTTTAGCTTCGGGCTCACTTGTTTGACCTCCGTTTTAAAGCACCAAGCTCATCTCACCCAAGCCCAATCAAAGAAATAATTAAAACATATCAAAAATTAAAATTAAAACCAAATAAATTGAAATTAAATTAAATTAAAATCTAATTAAATTAAATTCCTAATTTAAATAAATCACTTCCTAAATTTAAATAATTCACTCTCAAATTTAATATTTACCCACCAAAATTATAAATATTATTTCCCTTTTAAAATTAATTAAAATACACATCCCTATTTAATTGATATCTTTCCTTATTCAAAAACCCATGCACAACCCAAACCCTAGCATGCAATTATAAAAAGAGCCTTAAACCAATCCTAATGTTCTCTAGAGACTCACGGCAATCACTCATCAAATAGACCCTAAAACTCTTGCTTCTCGTCTCTCAACTCTCTCTCTCTGAAACAAAATAATATAACGACAGCAGACCCTCACTCCACTGGCTAAAAAAAAAAAAGATAAACCACCCATCATCCAGTAACTTCACGCCCCTACATTACCTTCACACTTCACCCCTCACATTGCTGCCCCACTCACAAGCCATTCATCAAACAACACAAAAACCCTACCACGCCACATGCCCCCTAACCATTCAAAACTTCACACTTATGCCTTCAATACGCCATTCAAAAGCCCCTTGACTCGCATAGCCCTCAAACCGCAGCCTTACACTGACCAAACTATAAGAAAATAAGCCCTCACGCAGCCACGTCCATGATTATCCTCTATCCTCACGCACAACAATCCTCTCAAATAGCCACGCGGAAAACATCGACAAAATACAAGCCACACAGAAACAGCCTATAAACAGACACAAAAATCAGCCCCAAACAGCCCTCAAATAACTCCGAAAACAGCCTAAAAACAGTGCCATAACCGAGACCAAAACAATCCCTTATTACAGCAAAACAGTGACGGAAAAATAGCAGCAAAATGTTGGAAAATAGCAGCTCAAACAGTGAAAACAGCGAGGAAAGACGCAAACCAGTGAACCAGAAATGTTGCGGAGCGTTAGCCTTTCCGATCACCGTGTAACACGAGTCCGAGAGTCGACGTAAAGGTTAGACCTGAGGGCACTTTTTACATCTATTTTCATTCGTATTTTTATTGTTTATTATTTGCATGAGTATTGTGGAATGATGTGTGTTGTGGCCCTTGAATAAAATGGAAAATATGTCGCCTCTTGTGGTATATAGGATGGAAACCCAGACGTAAACTCCGTAGCCGAATCCGAATGGACGGTAGTGCGGTCTGTATTTGGGATACAACTCCACGTACCACTTGAGCAAACGGCACATATTTCAATTTATTTTGTCTTATTTGTTTATTATCCGTTATTTAATTTCTGCATGTTATTTGTTTGTGTAATGATGAGATAAAGCGCATGGGCTTAGTAAGTTGGATTAAAAGTCCTCCATTGCGAGCGGTTAAAATCTTTTACCACGATATTTTGCTGCGCTGGACAAAGTGCATTCGATTGAATGTGAGATACGTTCAATCGGACACTTGAAGTCCTATATAGATGTGGGCATATGTCGCATCTCTTTTCTTTCACTTCCATTATTTATCTTTCAAATCGCATCATGGCACGTTTATTTTGATGTACACTTGCCTCTTTGGTTATTTCTTTGCATTATATACCTAATTGTTTATCTTTAATACGTATGATTGTGGAATTGCCATTTGTTTGCATTTCTGTGTCCATGAATGTAATGTGCTTATGACATTGTATGCTTGTCGTATTTCAATTTATCTTTATGCGTGCAAATTTGGATATAGATTGTATGCAAATAAGTTGTATGCAAATTTGGACATAGATTGTATTCAAACTTGGACATAGATTATATGCAAATAGGTTGTATGCAAATATGAAAATGTGTTACATGTGAACTTAGATGAACTTTTGATTTATGCATGCGATCTTAGAAATAGAATACCCTTAGGAATATATGTTGCTAGACTCGATTAAATTATTGCACAAATCATTTTATTACAAGTGGCATAAGTAAGGGACCATTCTGAACCCAACGGTTTGAGGTCTTCCCTTGCGAGGGGTGAGTGCGGCCTTAAATCTTTTTCTCGGTTCACACCGGATGGTGACTCCTTTATTCTCCGGTTTAGTCCCCCGCGGGCTACTTCGTACACCCAACCGGGCCGCGATCCTGGAACAACATGCGTCGCCCAGTTTCTGTGTCCCACCATAGTCCTTGAAACTGAGAAGTTATTCTATTTGATAGAACAACCTCTTATGCCTAAGCCCGGGGTTGAGCAAATAGTAGAACATGATATTTGGAATATTCATGTAATGATAACTTTAGTGCTCAATCCGTTATACTTACCGCAATGACACTTTAATTCCGTCGTCAGAATTAAGGGTTAGATCTTTGCACCATGATGATGAAATTAAAGATCTTCATAGATCTATTCTTAGATCTTAGAAGTACAAATTGTGAAGGAAGGTTTTATGCTCGTGTATGTCAGATGGTACATATGTCGAGCACTAGGTGTCGCAGATGATTGCTGACATCGATCAGCTAGGTTGGCTAGGCATTACCTACGTGGCTGAGACTACCAAAGATTTGATCTTATAGTTTATACCTGAAAGCTTGGGTAGGTTCATTATGAACCAAGAGTAAACTCTTGGAGAGTTGATGGCTATGCTCTAGGAAGCAGAACCAGAGCTTCTAAAAGGGGCAAAGGAAAAATCATTACAGTCTTCTATGAAGACAAAGGACATATCCCAATATATCTGCCTAAAATGTGGCAAACGGAGTCACTAGAAGCGTGACTGCCATATGGACAAGGCAGACATGAAGGAAGTGAAGACGGGCAAGGCTCCGACTTCAAATATGTTTGTTATAAACATGTTCACTATTAGTTTCAAAATTGGATTTTTGATACTAAGTGTTGTACAAAAATATGTACTGTTGTGCAGTATATGCTGATTAGCAGGATACTGACTTCAGTTGAGATTTATCTACGAATCGGAAACGGGATGAAAGTCGCTATTTTAACCGTAAATACCTAAGTTTAGGAACTACCATTTGAGTGTGTACTTAAATTAGGAAACTGTTACAATGTAACTAGTTTGACTAGGAACATTATCTCTATATCATGGTTTAACCCTTTGCGGGTATACCTTTATATTCTAGAACACTAAAGTGTTTTATTTTATAAAGATGATATTGAGATAAACAAATTAGATGTAAATAACAATATTTATATTTTGAATATAAATAAATCTCAAACATATGACATGACAAACAAATAGCTCGAACTGAATTAATCAGTTGAGACTTATTTATGGCATTGTTGTCTGGGACGTATTAAACAAGACTCGTATATCCACAATTTTGAAGATTGGATACTAGGACGGATTTGATTCTATTCAAATGATGTCTACGAATCTAGTTTGTTAAGCAAAGTGCCTAAAACACTTTTTAGTTGGTAAAAGTGCAAGTGCCACTGATCTGTTAGCCCTCTTTCATAGTGACATAAGTGGGCCCATATCTAGATAGGCTAGAGGTGGATATGAACACTTCGTAACCTTTACGGATGTGGCATCGCATTATGGTTATGTGTTTCTTCTAAAACACGAATCATAAACTTTTAGAGTTTCGACACGATGTAGACACACAGATCGGCTAAAGTATTAAAACCGTCACGGTTAGACCATGATGAAAAAATACTTAAGTAATAAGTTTCTCAAATACCTGAAAGAGTATAGTATTCTTTCAATAAGGACTCCTCCCGGAACACATCAATTGAGCGGTGTGTCCAAACGGAGAAACCGAATTTTATTCGACATGATAAGGTTAATCATGAGTCGCTCTGAGCTACCATTTCCTTCAAGGGATACTCATTAAACAGTGCAATGCTTATTTTGAATAAGTTTCCATAAAATCTGTTAGACAGATTTCATATTAGATATGAACAGGAAAGAAACCGGGCTTTCTCATTCATGAAGATTTGGGAAATGCTAGGCATATGTTTGGATGATACCAAACTAGAACCCAAATCGGATAAGTGCCTATATTGTAGGTTATCCTAGGGAAACCAAAGTATAGTACTTATACAACTCACAAGAGAACAATGTAATTGTTGCTCTCCATGCGATTTTCCTAAGAAGAATACCTATATGCAGTGGTAAGTGGGAAGAAAGTAAAACTCGATTAAAATTGGAGTAATACTGTTCCAGGCACCGACTCCTTAATGAAACACAAATAGTTCATCAAGGATGAAACTATACCAATAATCTTCGAATACACAAGAACCGCGTAATTCGGAGAGAGTCAGAAAATAACCTGGGAGGTATGGGTTTCTGATCTCACCTCGTAAAGATGTTAATCTTAACGAGGAAGACAAACTGACTTCGTATGAGGAAGTTATACAAGGTATCGACTCCATATAATGGTAAAGTGCCATGAAGTCCGAAATGGATTCCATGTATACCAACCAAGTTTGGGCACTAGTTGAGGTACCCAAAGGCATTGTGCTTATTGGTATTGTATAAGGCTTCAAGAAGACATACATGGATGACAACATACCAACATACAAAGCTAGGCTTGTAGTGAAAATGTATCGTTATCAATATTGTGTCGATTACGACGAAACCTTTTACATGTTGCCATTGTTAAATCCATTTGGATAATGCTTGCTGATGTTGCATGTTTCATTTATGAAATATGGCAGCTGAACGTCAAAATCGCTTCCCTTAAACGGAAACCTTTTGGAGGATATTTACAACATCCTGACGATTTTTTCGTACCGTAACAAGCAAACAAGGTTTACGAGTTAATTCGATCCATATATGGATTAAAGCAAGCATTACATTTTTGGAATTATCGTTTTGATGTAATCATAATGGTATATGATTTAATTCAAAATGAAAATGATTCTTGTGTATATAAGGAGGTTAGTGGGAGCGCACTGACAAGTGAATGTCCTAAATAATGATGACATATCATTTCTTGGAAATGATATTCCCATAATACAATCGGTGAAAGCTTGGCTTTCATGAAAAATTCTCCGTAGAATACTTGGGAGAGACAACCTTTATTCTAGGAATAAAAATCTACTGGGATAGATCTAAAAGTTGTTGGAACTCTCTGAAAACTCGTACATTGAAATAAATATACGCGACCTGGTGTCTCATATGCTTTGAACATATGGATTCACAATCAGGCCAATCCAAGTGATAGTCACTGGATTGATGTTAAGAACATCATTCAGTATCTTAGATGAACTAAGATACAACGACTATAAGTCGCAATAAAGGTACTATATAGTTTAAATAACGGAACAGTGAGCTGGAAATCTTCCAAGCAAGATACTGTTACCGAATAAACAACAAAAGTGGATTATTGTTGTAGCTGAGGCAGCAATAGAAGCCTTTTGGATCGATAATAATCCTAATTAGATTAGGAGTAGTTCTGTTAGCAGCTGAGCTAGGCTACAACATAGGCTAAAGAATTATAGGTCTCATCAACGATCCAGATATATACTTCAACAGTTCATCTGATTCGTTCGGATCATACATCGTGGCAATGAGATGATCGAATAAATCACATCAGATGATAACCTTGCAAATTCTCATATGAAAGCCTTTTCTCAGCAGAAGTTTGAGCGAACCGTACATAGTTCGGGTGTAGGACACTTGAGTGATTGGCTATAGGCCAAGTGGGAGATTGTTGGACAATTATGACCCATAGCATCACTATTTGTACAGATCATGGCGTTGTTGTACAAATTAACTATGTGACAAAGGAAATTGCTCTTTTATCATTTGTAATTAGATTACAAAGATATATAAATGATAAAAGGTCATTATTATTAGTTCCAGATTAAGATGATATGAGACAGTATCAATCCACGAAGGTTTAATCATTAAATATCCCTAGTCGTAGTATTATCGAGATTGGACATCGATAATGCGGAATAGACTAGTATTACACTTGTGCGCATTGTGGGAGCATAACAACATAGTTCTCATATATTCGGGTATAGGATACTCATGCAAGTGTAATATGAGGTTGTGTTTACCGATGGTACGGAAACAGCTTCGCTCTGGATAGACCCATCAGAATTCCATTGGTAGTATGACTATGTGTCTATGGAAGTCCGAATCAGGGTATGTGTATTTGGTCTTAACTTGAGACTTGCACCGCTAATACCTACGACAATCAATATAATTTGGTTTTGGTTGTCCAGGGCTTTAACAGGTTATGTGTACGCCTCTTCTGGGTATATTGAGAATTGTAGTGTATTGGGTGTGATGTCAAGATAGAAGATCATCATCTCCACTTCAGTCATAGTGGAGATGATGATCACGTAGGATATGGAACTGGTGCTCTTTTATGCTGTAGCTATCGGGATAATATGACTAGGTCATTTTTATCCGATTATAGTGACTAGTTACCAAAGATCCGATATGTGCTTCGTACGGGGTAGACACAATTCCAGCCCCAGGCCTAGCACGTGACATCCGATACTGGATCGCAATACGCAATACTACGTATACTACGCCTGATATGGATTATATATTCCTTTAAGAATATTTCTGGAGAATTGGGTAGGCACGGTGCTTTGCTAGAAACCAACCATGTCTTGTAAATCTGTAAAAACATAGTACTAGGTACGTACATGTTTGGATAGTCCAACGACCGGATTTACTACCAACATATCTGGGGATCTCATGGGTCGCTTCCCGAAGATTCACCGATGACGTATGACTCATACATTATTAATCTGGGATTAATTAATAGAGAGAGAAAATTAATCTAGGATTGATTACAGAGATATTTTATCTGGGATAAAATATTATTAAAGAGAGAGAACGATTAATTTGGAATTAATCGATAAAATAATATATTCGATATATTATACGAAATTAGATTTCGACGCGGAATTAAAATTAGATTTTAATTCGGGCAAACGAGTTAATTTAGAATTAATTCGCTAGCGACGTGAATAGTAATTTTGCAAGGCATAATTATTTAATTAAATTTGATTTAATTACGTCGTAACGGAAAATTCGTTAATTCGGAATTAGCGAACCCGAGCCCGGGAGTGTTTGCGGGCCCACTCGCATTTCGAATTCAAGTGCGGCCCACAAGTCACATCACGCGTCACATCACTTGTCATTTAAGTGATGGATGTCTTGTCACTTTGAGTGATTGACAACCAGTCACTATTCATGAGTGATTTGAGTGGTTGAAGGCTTTTAATGCCTTGTACAATTTTTGGAAAATGGAATTGGTATTTGTTTTTGAAAATCAAAATACCAAAACAACTTCTCTCTTCTCCTCTCTCAACTCACGGCCAAGGGCCATTTTCTCTCAAAATTTCTTGGCAAGGCCGAGAATAATAATAAGGAATGGGAAAATTTGTGGCAAATATTTCCAATGCTAGCACATGAAGAGTCATCCAAAGGTGATAGGGAAAGAAACCATTGAGCATGGAATCACCATTTACAAAGCTTGGAGCTTGGAGCACATAAATGGAGATGACCGAAAATCAAAGGAGCACAAAAATGGCCATTTCTGAGAGCTTCAAGAAGTGAAGAATTTTTTGTTGTTCCTCGCATCGCAAAAAGCCGATCATTGTAAGTATGATTCTGGCATACTTCTTTATTGTATTCACATAATTTCATTGCTTGAATGATCTTGGGACTATAGTAGAAACCCAACAAGTCTAGCATGTAAGAAACCAAAGATGTGATTTGTAATTACTTGACTCTACTATTTTCCGGTTAGCTGGGATTTATGCAATCTATGAACATCTTGAACATTTTTTTCAATAACGGTGTTTGCATTACTTCTTAGTACATATGTAGGAAATAAATAACTGCATTGCAAGGATACCTCTCTCGCTAACTGTTCCTTACAAATTTTACAACTAACTATTTTTCTTGCTCACTCATGCTCTATATTTTGCTTGGGCTGTCATTTGCGGATTTTCAACCCAACGAGCCTTTCTTATTTTTTATTTTTTTTGCAAAGTATTGTTTTAGCCTGTTCACGTTGATGGGCTTGGTGAACTCGTTCCTTTCCAAATCTGACAATCTCACTGCCCCATTTCACATCACCTTTTTAATTAACTAGGTAAGGCCCTTCCCAATTGGGCTTGAACTTTACCATCGGGTCCATTATCAATGGCTTCGACTGCTTGAGCACTAGATCACCTTCTCTGATCTTAGTGGGACGCACCTTCTTGTTGAACGCCCTGGCTAACCTTTTCTGGTATAACTGCTGACCGGCGTAATCACACACGTATAATGCAAGCGCATGTATCGTTCAAGTAGTATAAAAATATCGATAAAACGAGGACTTAATTCCTACCGTTGTTATTAATTATTGATACTATTTATTTACAGATATCTAATTAAAGGGGGAAGAGAATGATTGCTTGATTGGTTGGTTGAATGTGGATTTGCTAAATAAATAAAATAAAAATACAAAAGAAAATACTAAGGAAAATTATGAAAGACACAAAATACCTAGGGTTGTGACTCCACACATATTACTAAAGATGAATTGATTCTCTTATATATGTGTAATAAATTAATTTGCTATTCTGGAACATGAAGTTATGCAAAAGCCTCTGTCGATGGTCAGATGTAAATACCCAGTGTAACTAAATTAATCATATTTGTGTTAACCAAGTTATTTGAATTCATTAAGTTCAAGTTCCAATTATGTCTACCCACGCCCGATAGGTATATGTCTATGTTGTAAGGAAATCTATTAAAGGGTTATCTATCCTCAAGGAAGATCGTGAGCTATTGAATCTAAGGCTGAAACCTAAAATCCCATTTCCATGTTCATTTTAAGTTTACCACATCAATCTTATTGGTGATCAGGCAACAAGAAGCATTAAGCTTAAGATTTAATAAACAAACTAAAGAATTTCTCATAATATAATTACATCAATTATTAAGCTTATTAATATTGTGTTTCATCACTTCCTAGAATAAAAATAAAATGATGGGGTTAGGGGATCCTCTTTTAGAAATCTCACTTTATTATAATATGGAAATTGTCAGTGTTACCCAATTAAGTTGAACTAACCATAAAGTGGTGTTATTATTTATCCATAAACCAGCCATATAGGCGGTAATCATCTGTCACCTAATGACCAACCTATAAGCGGTGTCACATTATGTTACATAATTAAAACCAACCATTAAGGTGGTATCAACTTTTAATCCATATTATGAAATCACAATTTCCATATTATAAATTAAGTGAGATTAATCTACATTTGCTATTTCTAATTTAGAAATCTCCCTTATTATAATATTTAAATTTGCGTGATAATTACCAACCAACCATATAGGTGGTTTCCTGATTAAGTCAGATTTAATTAATTCCAACCGACTATATAGGCGGTATCTTATTAAGTCAAGTTAAAATAATTTTAATTAAGTCCAACCGACCTTATAGGCGGTATCCAATCAAGTTAGGTTTTAAGATAATTTATATATTATAAATGAGGGAGATTAATCTAAATTATAAAAGTAAGAAGCTTCATCATATCCCAGTAGTAAATTAACTATTGAACATAAAAGAAATAAAAAGTTAAAAAAAATAAAATAAATTACCGAATGTAATTTATTTTTTATATATAAATTTCTAATTTAGAAATCTCCATTATTATAATATATAGATTTGCATGATAATTAACAACCGACCATATATGTGGTATCCTGAATAAATCAGATTTAATTAATTCCAACCGACTATATAGCGGTATCCCATTAAGTCAGGTTAAAATCAATTTAATTAAGTCTAACCGACCTTATAGGCGGTATCCAATTAAGTCAGGTTTTAATTAAAAGTACTGAAAGTAAAAGTGCATAAAATAAATTATTGAAAGTAAAAGTGCAAATTTAAAAGTGCTAAAAGTAAATAAATAAATAAAAATGCTTATTTTAAATTATAAAAACTTAAGCAAATAAGATACAATCCTTAAGTCCATATTAGGAACTCCAGGAAGGTAAGAAAATTCAAATGAAATTTGACTAAATTTATAAGCACCACTGGGCTCCACGTGTCGCGACGTGCCGTTGATTTATGCCACGTGGCTCGAGGGTTGCGGAGATGAGGACACATGTCCGACGGTTATTGGTAGCTGAATTATTGTGCTGATGTGGCGATGATATGGCGATGTCGATTGTTGGCAGCACGCGATGGTGACACATGTCACGGCGCACGTTAGCATATTTGTTGTGATGTTGACACATGGCAGACGCACGTTAGCAAGGGTGCATGATAGCAAACTATTATGATGATGACACGTGTCCAGTGCATGTTAGTAGGATCCGGTGCATGTTAGCAGTCCCGACGTAGAGTTGATGCGCGTCACGATGCCCAAAAGATAATTTTGACATTTTGGTCTATTTTTCACTGTTTTGGCCCTGAATTGCTTCCAGTAAGTCATGGAAATTTATTTATCTAGAAAATAACACAAAACACATAAAAATATTAAAAAAACCAAAGAAACAATACAAAATATTTAACTCGAGGTTCCTCTAGTCAATAAGACTTAAGGATCCTCAAAATAAGTGGCTTACTCTTAAACCTTAGAGTTGCTCACTTATATAAACCCAAGATATGAAAGGTTTGGGGTAGCAAATTTGTAAAGAATTCTTTGGGTTTATAAAATGCTCCAAAGTTAACAAAATTAATTAAGAATCTGATATGGGATAAAAAGCTAATTTAATCTTAACCATTGGATCTTAATTTAGTGGTTTAATGAGATTAATTAATGAAAATATTACAAATACATGTACATATAGCCCATCCACAAGTTGGGTATAGGGCATATCCCTAACAATCTCCTACTTGAACTATAGCCAACTAGTATGAATCTGGATACCATACTCTCGGGTGTGCCTATCATGCTTTTGTTGAGTCAGCCTTTTAGTCATAGAATCTGCAAGATTATCTTCTATGGGTATTTTCTCTATAATAACTTCTTTTCTCTCAACAATCTCGCTGATGAGATGAAATCGCCTGAGTACATACTTGGATTTCTGGTGGGACCTTCGTTCATTTGATTGAGCAATGACGCCTCTGTTGTCACAGTACATCGTGACGCCATTCTTTATCACGGGAAGCACTACCAGCTCCATGATGAACTTCTTTATCAAGACTGTTTCTTTAGCTGCCTCAGATGTTGCAATATACTCGGCTTCAGTGGTGGAGTCCGATGTAGATGACTACTTTGAGCTTTTCCAACTTACAACACTGCGATTTAAAGTAAACAGACATCCTGTTTGCGATCTGCTGTCATCCCTATCGCTCTGAAAGCTCGCATCACAGTAACCAATGACTTTCATCTCAGAACAATCTCCGTATGTCAAAAACACATCCTTAGTTCTTCTCAGATACTGGAGGATTGTTTTGACAGCTGCCCAGTGTTGCTCACCAGGATTTTCCTGATACCTGCTCGTTATGCTAAGGCATAAGAGACATCAGGTCTTGTACATAGCATGGAGTACATGATCGATCCTATTGCTGAAGCATAAGGGATCTTACTCATACGCTCTCTATCTGAAAGAGTATGTGGACATTGCTCCTTAGATAATTTGATTCCATGACAATTACGTAAATTACCTCTTTTGGAATCTTCCATTTTGAATCTTTTCAAAACTTTATCTATGTACGTAGATTGAGAAAGTCCTAACAACCTCTTAGATCTGTTACGGTAGATCTTAATATCGAGGATGTAGGCTGTTTTTCCCAAATCTTTCATGGGGAAATTCTGAGATAACCATTGCTTGGTGGCTTGCATCATGGGAATATCATTCCCGATGATTAATATGTCATCGACATATAATACAAGAAATACAACAGCACTCCCACTATTTTTCATGTAAACACAAGGCTCGTCTACATTTTTTATGAAGTCAAATTCTATGATTGTCTCATCAAATCGTATATTCCAACTTATGGAGGCTTGTTTGAGTCCATAAATGGATCGTTTAAGCTGTCATACTTTATTATGATCATCCTTAGATGCAAACCCCTTAGGTTGTGTCATATAGACTTCATCTATGAGGTTCCCATTAAGGAAAGCTGTTTTGACATCCATCTGCCAAATCTCATAATCAAAGTGTGCAGCTAGTGCCGGTAAAATTTGAATGGACATTATCATTGCAACAGGCGAGAAGGTTTCATCATAGTAAATTCCTTGGATTTATCTATAACCTTTCCCCACCAACCTAGCCTTATAGGTTTGGATGTTGCCTTCTGCATCAGTTTTACGCTTGTAAATCCACTTGCAGCCTATGGGTTTTATCCCTTCAGGTACATCTACCAAGTCCCAGACTTGATTCTGATACATAAAGTCTATTTCGGATTTCATGGCCTCAAGCCACTTGACTGAATATGTCACGCATTGCTTCATCATAACTGGTGGGATCGTCATTAATAATGACCTGATCATGTTCCTCATCAATATGGAAACCAGATCTTTCAGGCTCATGTCTTTCCCTACCAGACCTTCTGAGCTCATAACCTTGTGGTTGTTCCGTTGCTGCCTTTTTGAGTGGCTTGGGGTTTAGTTCTATGTTAGTTTGTTCTTCTCGTACCTCATCGAGGTCAAGTCTACTCCTACTATATTTCTTGAGAAGGAATTCTCTCTAGAAATTTAGCATTTCATGAGACAAATGTTCTTTGTTCATTTGGGACGTAGAACATGTATGCTCTTGAGTTCAAGGCATATCTTACAAAATTATATTTAACTGGCTTATCATCCAATTTGTTAGTTTGTGTGAGCTTAACATGTGCGTCACATCCCCAAACTCTTAGATAACTAAGACTAGGATGCTTCCTATACCATAACTCATATGGTGTTTGACTAACAGTCTTGGAAGGAAATTGGTTTAGTAGTAGTGCTGCAGTTTCTAAAGCAGGACCATAAAATGAATGAGGTATATCTGTTCCTGTCATCATTGACCGGACCATATCTAATAATATCTGATTTCTCATTTTGGTGACCCCATTATACTGTGGAGTTACCGAAGGAGTCCACTGGGAAACAATGCCATTTTCTCTCAAGTAATCTTGAAATTCATTGCTTAAGTATTCACCACTTCGGGCAGACCTTAGTGACTTAAGACTTTTATTAAGTTGGTTTTCTACTTCATCCTTGAAGACTTTGAATTCCTCAAAGGCTTCATATTTGTACCGCATAAGGTACACATACCCATATCGTGAATGATCATCAATAAAGTTAATGAAGTAGGAGAATCCACCTCTAGCGGTGACTGACATTGGTCCGCATACATCAGAGTGTATGAGTTCTAATGTCTCTGCTGCACGTTGTCCTTTACCTTTGAAGGGTAATTTGGTCATTTTACCAAGTAAACAAGACTCATAAGTTCCATAAGGTTTATATTTGAAGGGTTTGAAATACCCATCCTTATCTAGCTTAGCTAATCTTGTTTCATTGATATGACCTAAGCGACTGTGCCATAGAAGTGATTCATTGAGATTATTCGAGTTAACGTTGTAAATATTAGAGGTTGAACATTCTTTGTTAGTTTGTAAGACATAGATACCATTATTCAAAATATCATCTCCATATTTTATTTCATTGAAATAAATAGAACATTCATTATAACTTATTAGGCATGAAAAGCCTTTATTACATAAGGAAGAAATTGAAATGATGTTCTTTACTAGACAAGGTACATAACACAATCTTCTAAGTCTAAAACTAAACCATTCGGCAAAACTAATGAATAAGTCCCCACGCATAATGCTGTCAGTTTTCCTCCATTACCCATGCATAAGTCAACTTCTCCATGACGGAGTCTCCTACTATTTCTCAGGCCCTGCATATTGTTACACAAGTGAGTCCCACAACCGGTGTCAAGCACCCAAGTAGAAGGTTCAGAGTTATGAGAATATAGTTCAATCATATACAATATACCTGAAGCATTGGGCTTCTTGGCCTCTTTTGGCTTCCCTAGCTTCTTTGGCTTTCAAGGATCATCAGTCTTTATTCCAATGACCCTTCTTTCCACAAAAGAAACATTTCCCCTTACCATTGGGCTTTATAGGATTTGGAGCCTTAGCCTTGCCCTTAATTTTCTTTGGGCCTCGTGGCTTCAGGTCCGTACCCATAAGCATTACGGAGGTTTTAAGCTCCAGTTTCAAGTCCTTCTCTACTTTATCCGATTGTGCAATTCTGTTAAAGTAGCTTCTTTATTAGACAGATGAAACTGCATAATAAAGTTAGAGAAGTCTTTTGGTAAGGACTAAAGAATTAGATCTTGACATATCTCATAATCCATGAAAAACCCGAGGTTGGCCAATTTTTCAATGTGGCCAATCATCTTAAGCACATGTCCATTAAGAGATCATTCCTTATACCTTGTTTGGAATAAGGCACATGACACTTGGAATCTCAGGGTATGAACAGAAGTTGCATACAACTCCTTCAAGTGAATGTTGATGGTTTGAGCATCCATATCTTCGTGAGCTTTCTGAAGTTCGTCCGACAGAGAGCCAAGCATTATGAAAACTGCTTGCTCATCATCATCGATGTGTTTTTTCCAAGCATCAAATGTATCTTGGTCAGCATCTTTTGCGGGTTCATGGGGAAATGGTCTTTCAAGAACATAGAAAATCTTTTCTTGCCGTAAGATAATTTAAGTTTTCTAAACCAGTCATTGTAGTTGTCCCCTTTGAGCTTATGCTCATCAAGGATGTAACGAAGTGATACTCTGTTTGCCATTTGAATGTTTGTGAAATATTTTAACCCACCTGTTAAGAGAAAATGTTAAAATTATGAATATGTTTTCATTAATGTTTCATAAAAACATAGGCTTTTAATATTATGAAGTTGCTCTCACTCAATTATTTTAAAATTTTAAGCAAACGCATCAACCCCAATATAATGGATTTCTTGTGGGCAATGATCTCATTATCATCATTTCATAACTCCGACTAGGGCCGGTCGTTATAACATATGATAATTAGGTAGGTTCCAAACCAATTGTGATATAAATCACAATTCCTTTATCATTGGGTTGGGGAATCAAACATGTCATAGCTTATGCTAGTCCTAGTGGACACCCAATCTTTGCCACTAAGTTATAAGACCAGGCCTAAGGGTCTTTGGGCCTTATGACTCAGAAAAGTCAAAGCCATTGTCAATATTACGATTTAGGGACAAATTGGTATTGGTTAGTCTGGTAAAGCCTAGTCCTACCAATACGGTTTAAGCCCTTTGTGTCTATACTTTACAATGGGAGGCAAATTTTAGACTTAAATTATTATTGATGATTTTAGCAAGTTTAAGTGAATAACTGTCAAATGGATTCCTCCATTGAAAATTCCCCAGAGGGAGGGTGGAGCGAACTCTCTTAAATATCCTTACCTCTTAGGCTCTTATCGCCTTGGTGACAGGAATAAACAATAGATCCTCCAAATTAGTCCAACACTTTAAATATGCTTTAAGGTAAGCTTTGAGTAAATGATTATCTATATGTCTTCACAGCTTTTCCTTTTGGCTATAAAAAGATAGTGAGTGAAGGAATACACCAAATCATTATCTAACTCTAGTAATACCTTTGGTTAAATTAACTTTAGTTTGGAAAGTCTTATTAACCCCTTGGTCCCAACCCACTTGTATCTTTTATAATGTCTTTTATTATAAACAAGTGATTTATATTTATTAGCCTTAAAGGTAATAAATCTCTAAGTTCATCACGAAATAATTACTTAGCTAAAGGATAAGTAATACTCTCTATTTCTTAGAAAGTCTCTAGATGCTTGCACCCTAAAATAATCATGCCAATTCTAATTCATACATATAATCATCAAGCATATGATTTTTAATATGTTGAAATTATTTTAGGCATTAAATAACTTTGATTAATATTTAATTATGATATTGCATTTTATTTTATTCAAATAAATTTACTATTCACTTTTCTGCAGACGCGTGAACTTTAAATGAAATTTCACAATTCAAATCTTAACCAAATCATGCCAAACCTATGCCTAAAATTAATTTCAGGGTGTTAGCTTTCGAACGAGCTTTTAAACACCCAATTTCGAGTTCAAATGAGAGAGAACTAATCAAAACAAAATCGGCATCGAATAAATTTACTGTTCACGTTTTTCTGCAGATGTGTGAACTTTAAATGTAATTTCACAATTCAACTCCTAACCAAATCATGCAAAACTTTTTCCTAAAATTATGTTCAGGGTGTTAGATTTCCAACGAGTTTTACACACCCAATTTCAAGTTCAAATGAGTGAGAACTAATCAAAACAAAAACGGCGTGCCGATACCACTGTGGGGAAGCGGTCGCGAGTGCGCAGCGAAAAATCAAAATTATTATGCCGCTTTCCCTTTGCCGAAGACTCATTTTTTTTATTATTCTACAAGCCTAGGCTTGTTACTATATATTATAAGCATAAAACTCATAAAACATGCAAAGAATATAAACCTAAACAAGCTAATTATCATAAGAACTCTAAATAAAATAAAGAAAGAAAAATACTTACTTGAACCGTAGACTCTTCTAGTTGTCCCTCTAATCTACAAGCTTTTATTGAACTCAACAAGCTCTTCCACGTTCCAAAGAGCCACCCAAGTGTGGGCCTCAAAAGATGCACACACCAAAGCCAAAACGCAATGGCAAGAATACGCCTTGAGTGCACGGGTATTTTGCCCTTGGTGCTAGCCTAGGCAAATACCTCAAAACTTTTAACTCAAGGTTCCTCTAGTCAATAAGACTTAAGGATCCTCAAAATCAGTGGCTTACTCTTAAACATTCGAGTTGCTCACTTATAAAAACCTAATATATGAAAGCTTTGGTGTAGCAAATTTGTAAAGAATTCTTTGGGTTTATATAGTGCTCCAAAGACAACAAAATTAATTAAGAATCCGATGTGGGATAAAAGCTAATTTAATCTTAGCCATTGGATCTTAATTTAGTGGTTTAATGAGATCATAAAACCCTAATAAGAGTTTGGGCCGAATTAGAATTCAAAACAAACAAACAAAATTTTTTTACTATTCACATGAATAATAATTTTTATTTTTATTCCAATTCACAAAGTTCCCCTACCGTCATTCACCAATCCCTAAGTCACTATGGAACCTCATAAATGATCTGTTCAATAATTAAACCCATTGAACCATTTATGAACAATTCCTACAATAATCATATATGCTGTTATATTTGTACTGTGCACTGTTAACCATTGATTTCGACTTTGTTGTGTGTGACCTTTTGGGTTCCCCTCAAGTTGGACATGAAATGAATCATGATAATTTAATCGAACATAAATTATCCTGCGATCATTCAATGACCAAGGTTGACATCTAACAATATGCCAAGACCCCCAAATGAGAAGGAAAGATATATATGCCCATTCTGTATACGATTTACATATGATACGGTCCATCGCCTCACTGTATCCCACCTATTGACCAAGGGTACGAAAAGTGTCTACCAATATGGTCAAATGTATGATGTTGATAGTGTCATGAATCGTGCTAACCCAAGAATCTCACGTGATTCTTCTGCTGTGGCCACAATCTCTAGCACTGATCACACATATCAACCCACGAACTGGAATACTACTCTTATAAGAAAATATTATCCGAGTGAGTGGCGATTCTCTGTTGTATCTTTACAAACTTCATGTATTTCAACAAATGACCTAATCATACCCTTATGACCGGATCTTTTGAACCAGGGAAGGAGAATGTCAAAGTTATTTGATCCACACATAAGATTGTAAAGACCTCAAGTCTAAGGACTAGTTATATAATCGATACATGAAAGTTCTCACATACAAATGGGATAAACACTCCATATGAAAACTATCGGCGGTCAGTTCGATGGACATGAGCAACTCATGCATCCATGTGATACAGGAAGCATAAGGATCTCTGCTAGTAGCCTATGAGATCGGCTACCCCACTTAAGGGCAGATCATATCATCATGCTAGTCTCTACGCTTTTTGAACGCCCAGATTATTCATAAAACTATGACTAGGAACATTTAAGAGTAATAATTCCCATATGGCGTGGAAGCCATCGTCTTATTACTCCAATGGATTTATTACAGTGTTGATGATTCATATAAGTTATCTAAGACACATATAATAAAGCTTGTCATTTTATTAATTAATGAAAATATTACAAATACATGTACATATAGCCCATCCACAAGTTGGGTATAGGGCATATCCCTAACAGTTTGTCAGCCCAATCTTTATAACTTTCCATCATCTTAGCTAGTGTTTTCTTTATGGTTTTGTTGGCTTACCTCTACCGCCCCATAAGCCTGTGGTCTGTATGGTGACGATTTGTTATGTCTTATCTCGTACTTCTGCAACATCGCCTTTGTTTCTCCCTGAAATTGGACTCTATTGTCCGTCACTATGTGATGTGACATTCCATATTGACATCTTATATTCGGGGCTATGAACTTGGCCATCTACTTTTCCGTAATATTATAGAATGACTTGGCTTCCAACCACTTCAAAAAAAAGTCTACTGTAACTATTATGAAGCGGTGTCCATTTGATGCATGTGGCCAGATTTCTCCAATCATATCAATACCTCATGCTCAGAAAGGTCATGGTTCTAACAGTCCGTGCAATTTCATAGTCGGTAGATGGTTCAAGTTTTCGTGTACCTGACAATCTTGACAATGCTTCACCAGGTTTGCACGGTCAGCTTCTATGGTCGACTAGTAAAATCCCTATCTCACTATCTTGCGAGACAAATTCAATCCATTCATGTGCGGTCCACATACCCCAGTGTGTACCTCTTCCAAAACTTTCTGAGCCTCTTATGTTCTTAAATATCTCAGCTGGACGCCAATGGCTTGTCTCTTATGCAGCTCTCCCCGCAAACTCACATACTGGGTAGCTAATTTCTGAATGGATATTCTATCTTTCTTGCAGGCTCCTTCTAGGAAATCTCCACGTTCTAGACACTACAGAATGTCGTAATACCAAGGTTTTTCATCGTCGACTTCTACTTCTAAGATTCTCTTCATTTAATAACTGGGTCTTCTAGTTGTTGTCAGCACAAGAGGTCTGCTAATTCTCTTCATTTAATAATTGGGTCTGCTAGTTGTTTTTCTAGGTTTTCCAAAGTTTCAGCTATGGTGGCTAATGCATCCGTCATTTGGTTCTCTTCTCGTGGCAAGTGCTGGAATTTACAGTCGAGGATAACCTGTGCCAACTTTTGAAGATGGAGTAGGTAGGGTTTCAACCGGTCTTCCTTCAATTCCCATTCCCCTCGCATCATCGAACTACCAAGATCAAGTCTCTATAAACTTCTACGTCCTTAGCTCTTAGGGCTATTAGTGCTTTCAGTCCAAAGACACATGCTTCATATTCGGCAATGTTGTTGGTTACTTCGAACAGTAACTTTTTTTCCATAGGTAGGGTTTCTCCTTTCGGGTTACTATCATAATTCCTATTCTGGCTCCTTGGTAATTCACTGCCCTGTCGAAATAATTTTTCCACCCCTGGACTGTCATGGCTTGAACCTCCTCGTCTGGGAATTCGAACTTATACTGATCTTCTTCTATAGGTTGTACTTTCAAGAATTCTACTACTGCTCGTCCTTTGATTACCTTATAGGTGAGGTATTTTTTATCAAACTCTATCAGCAACATGAACCATCTGCCCAACTTTCCCACCAGTGAAGGTACTGACTGCAAATACTTTAGGAGATTCTCCTTTGCTACCACTTGTATCTTATACGATTGGAAGTAATGACTCAACTTTTGGGAAGCCCATATCACCGCCAAACTGTTCTTTCCACCTCTTGATAGCGGGCTTCATACGGAAGCATCTTCTTACTAAGGTAGTAGACTGCATGTTCTACCCCTGTCTCATATACATGTACCATCATCGCCCCCAGCACTTCGGGTTCTATTGACAAATACACCACCAAGGGTTTTCCTATCCTTGAGGGTCTCAAGACGGGCGGTTCAACCAAGTATTCTTTGATTTTGTCAAAAGCTTCTTTACATTGCCTATTCCACTCCACAGGCCAGTTATTCCTTAATAGCTTGAAGATGAGCTCACATACTATTGTTAGATTGGCAATAAATCGACTGATCTACTAGATTTTCCTGAAAAAAGCTCTAACTTCCTTTCCTGTCTTTGGTGCGAGCATATCGGTAATTACCTTGATCTTTTCAGGGTCCACTTCTATTCCCCCTGTTCCTACCGTATACTCTAAAAACTTTCGTGATGTTACACCAAACACACACTTCTAAGGGTTGATTCGGAGGTTATACACATCGACTCTTTGAAGGAATTTCTCCAGTGCTTCTATATGTCCGGCCCTCGTCTCCGATTTAACCTTTATGTCATCCACGTATACCTCAATCTCCTTATGCATCAAGTCGTGGAATATTGTAGTGGCCATTTGTTGATAAGTGGCTCTCGCATTCTTAAGCCCAAACAGCAACACCTTGTAACAGTATGTACCTGTAGGCATTGCATTTTCGCATGTGAAACCCGATGATGAGTCTCAGTTGGAGGCACTACCTTTTTAGCTAAGGATATTGCGGGAAACGGAGGTCGGAAGGGGAAATTCAGAATAAGTACGTCATCAAGTTCATTTCACAAGTTCACTGTCTTCGTTAGTGCTGCGTTCGTTACTTCGTTCGAACTTCAGGCAGATTGCGGATGTTCGTGCAGCGTTCGAATTGGCGTTCGAACGGCGTCGGTGTTTCTGGTTTTGCTACTAGCCTCGCACCCCAGCCCAATCAGCCCCCCAAAGCCCATAAAACACATCCCAATTTAATTAAATTAAACATTAAATATTAAATAAAATATTTAAACCATTTACCAATTAAATAAAAACATAAAATATAATCATACCTATTGAAGATAAATCAAATATATTAACTTCCTAACTAAACAAATCACATACTAAATTAAAAAGAGGTCATGCCTAATTAAAATCAATCATAACAAATTAAATATTTTGTATTCCTAATCTAGCCAAGATTTGTCCCCCCTCAATCTTTGACTTTCCTTGCTCAACACCAAATCATATCTCTCTTTAATGCCAAAATCTGTTCCTTGTGAGACAAGGTGAAGCCCTAGCCCTTCTCTATATAAACAACCCCTAACCTAGCCACCCCTCCTCTCGAATCTCTCTAGCCCACGCCCAAGACCTCTCCAATCCTCTAGCTCATACACTACTCACACGCAAATCACAGCAAGAAACCTTAAGACATCACACGCCAATCACAAGAAAGATAGCAAATCATTCCCTTCATCCTTACCCTCACATCACTGAAAATACAATAGCCATTCACACCCCCTACAACCACCAAAACAACCCCTAATCACCACCGAAAACCAACCCCATAAACCTCCACACATCACCGAAAATCACACCAAACACAACAGCCCAAAATCACCTTAAAACATCGGTAAACTACGTCAAAAACAGTAACCTAAAAACACCAAAAAAAGACCTAAAATAGTGAACAAAAAATACAGAAGAAACGACAGCGAAACCGCAAGAAACAGCAGCAAAACGGAGTCGAAACAGTAGCTTGAGCGGCTAAACGGCGAAGAAAAAGGCAAACCAGTGAACCCGAAAAGTTACGGAGCTTTACCCCTTCCGATCTTCGTGAAACGCGAGTCCGAGAGACGGCTTAAAAAGTTAGACCCGAGGGTACTTTTCACACTCATCTTCATTTGATTTTTGTTATTTATTTTGATCGTATTTTAATTATTTGTTGAATCTTGTTTGTGTATGATGTGTGTTGTGGGTATTGGATGAATGGAAAAGTCTCATGTCTTGTGGTATATAGGATGGAAACCCATACGTAAATTCTGTAGCCGAATCCGAATGGATGGTAGTGCGGTCTGTACTTGGGATACAACTCCACGTACCACTTGAATAAACGGCACCTCCTTTTGTTTCATGTTGCTTTGATTTATTTATTTTTCGTCACTCGAATTCTGCATATTGCTTATTTACGTATGACTCAATCGAGCGCATGGGCTTAGTAAGTGGAATGAAAAATCCCCTATGGGGAAGGGTTAAATCCCCTTACCACGATGCTTCGCCGCGCCAGTTGATGTGTGTTCGGTTGAATGCAAGACACGTTCAATCGGGCATACTAGTTTGATATTATTACTTTTAATTCTATGTATGCATGACTCAATCGAGCGCATGGGCTTAGTAAGTGGAATGAAAGATCCCCTATGGGGAAGGGTTAAAGCCCTTTACCACGATGCTTCGTCGTGCCGGTTGATGTGTGTTCGGTTGAATGCAAGATACGTTTAATCGGACATACTGAGCTTGACATTGTTGTTTTTATTCCTTATGTTGCATGCATCAGGTCTGGTTCCGTTCGAACGCGTTCTCGAACGCTACACGAAGGCGAACCTTCTGTTTACCGTTCGAACGCGTTCTCGAACGCTACGTGAACACACACGCACATGCACTTTCTTAGTCTCATAATGCATCAGGTCTGGTTCCGTTCAAACGTGTTCTCGAACGCTATACGAACGTGAACCTTCTGTTTACCGTTCGAACGCGTTCTCGAACGCTACGTGAACACACACGTACTTTCTTAATCTTATCATCATCAGGTCTGGTTCTGTTCGAACGCGTTCTCGAACGCTACATGAATGCGAACCTTCTGTTTACCGTTCGAACGCGTTTTCAAATGCTACGCGAACGCGCACCCATTGAACTGAGTCCTTTTTCATTAGATTTCATACATAGTTTTCCTAGTAGCTATCCCCACATGTATGAATACAATGTGTTTAATGTATTACAATTCAAATACTTATGTCATGATAAAATTTGAGTATTATTTCTTGGGGTATATCGGATGGAAATCCAGACATAAATTCCGTAGCCGATTCCGAATAGACGGTAGTACGGTCTGTACTTGAGATACAATTCCACGTACCACTTGAGAAGGTGCTCATATGTGTGCTTGTGTGGTTAGTATGTGTGCTTGTGTTTTCTTGAATATAATATGCCAATGAAGTTGTATGTTTGTCGCTCCTTTGATGTACTTCCAAGCATGCAATCTTATATGTGAAATATATGCTTAAGTTTTATTTTGTATATGTGAATTAGACGCATGATACTCCCAGAAATAAGTGTTACTTAAGCTTGATTAAATTATTATATAAATCCTTTCATTACAAATGACATAAGTAAGGGACCATTCCGAACCCAACAGTTTGAGGTTTTCCCTTGCGAGGGGTGAGTGCGGCCTTAAATCTCATTTTCCCGGTTCATACTGGGTGGCGACTCCATTATTCTCCGGTTTAGTCCCTGTGGCTACTCCGTACTCCCGACTAGGTCGCGAGCCTAGGACAGCATGCGTCGCCCAGATTCCTGTGTTCCCACAGTCTGGCGACTCCACTGGGGATAGAGAATTGGCCCCGAAATATTGTCTTGAAATGTTTGGATTTATGTTTTAATTGACCATGTCTATAGTGGATAAAGTGGGGGTTTAATCAAATGCATTTTGAGGCTAGGTAATGGTTTGGTGTCTTCCTTCACTCACTACCTTTCTAGAAGGAAAAGCTGTGAAGACACCTATATAGCCATCTACTCGTAACCTTTTGTGATGGATTATTTTGGAGGACTCGTTGTTTATTCCTGACACCAAGCGATAAGAGCCTAAGAGGCTTGAGTATTTAAGTGAGCCTCGCTCCACCTTCCCTCTGGGGAATCTACAACGGGAAATCCATTTGACAGTCCGTCACACATCATAGCTCATTGGCACGTACCTTAGTGTATAAAAAGGGGTGCGCTCACTTGGTCGCTCGAACCCTTGAGTGGGGAGACCTAGTTGTGGGCTATCCTTCGCCGGTGAGAGCCTTTGTCCATACTCTTGCAAATCCACCCATAGACCGGTTTGTATGGTTAAAGTAACAATTATTTCCTTGAGAATGTGCTTGTGGACCATCCTCATTTGGATGCAGTTGGACTATTGTCAGAAATGCGGACTTGCTGGGCCATTTAAACTGGGGCGAGTTCGTACCTTATGACTCATAGGCCCAAAGCTTCTGAAATGTTGATGGGCCATTGTGTAGAAATTATTATGTTATGTTTGCATTGTCTTTCGTCTATGCTTATGTTTGGGAACATCGTCGTTTGGATCCATTTGGACCATTTGTCATGAGATATGGGCTTGTTGGGCCATTTAAACTAGGACAAGAACGTATTTTATGACGATTAGCCTGAAGGCTTCTAAGCGTTGATGAGCCACCTCGTACTTGTGTTCGGAACGTTACCATTTGGATTTAGTTGGGCTCATTGCCGTGAGACGTGAACTTGTTGGGCCATTTAAATTGGGATGAGTTCACTCCTATGACAATTAGCCCGAAAGTTTCTAAAATGATAACGGGCCGATTTGTTTGAAAATTTTAATTGATTTAATATGTTATATATGTTACATACATCTCATGCACATCTTGCATACATATATCATGTTAACATCTTCTATGTCTAAAAAGACAACATAGATACCGTTGGGTTAGAGAAGGGACAAGACTCACTAAAAGAACAAGTATGAGTGAATCCGATAACGAGGTGTCCCGGATGGATCAGTTAGAGAATGGTCTCGCCAAGATCACTGAACAGTTGCAGGCTTTGACAACTGCTGTGGCTGGTATAGCCGGGTCTCGTGCTGGGGGTAGTTCTGGGGATGTAAAGAAGAGGAACCTCCGAACAGATTGGGTGATACCCCCACATTTGATGATGATATGGCAGAGTATGCAGCGGACAGAGTATCTGGGTCTCAGGCAGAGTTACAGAAACTTCGGGATCAGGTTGAGTCGGTTACCCGCAAGATGAGGGGTAAGAATGAGGATTTGCTGGATTATGACACACTGACTTTCGAGGAACAGTTGCCGGCACAGTTCAAGATGCCTGATATGGCTAAGTTTAACGGGAATGGGGATCCAAGGGTGCATCTCCGACAGTTTGTATCAGTCATGAGTTCAGTTGGCCTATCTCAGCGCCAAGTGCAGAAGATGTTTGGAATGTCGCTCGAGGGAGCACCCGTGGTGTGGTACCACAGTTTGGAAAAGAAAGTGAAGGAAGATTGGAGGGAGTTGGCTGATGCTTTCCTGAAGTAGTATGTCACTGACCTAGAGATCGATTTGTCACTCCGCGATCTGGAGAATGTTAAGCAGAAATCGGAGGAGAGTTTTAAGGAGTACGTGGACCGATGGAAGGGACAGTTGTTGAAGATGCAGACTAGGCCTTCGGAGTAGGATCAGATTAAGATGATTATCAAGGGCACCAAGCCCTCCATTTACAGCAAGTTAAGGAGGATAACCTCCATGATTGCAGACTTTTGGCAGTTGATGGAAACTGTCATGGATATTGAGGAAGAAGAGGTCGAGAATAGAAAATTCTATGGTCTGAACAGAAGGCCCATTGGGGGAACATCGGGAGCAAAGCCCGTTTCTGCTGAGATTGCCGCTATCTGGAACCGGCAATTTTCCAACTTGGGAAGGCCCCTATCCAAGGTGCTAGAGAAATTGAAGAGGCAAGGGCTCTTAAAACCCTTGGAAGCCAAACCATTACCCAATCCCCTACCATCACATTATAACCTAAGCCTTTACTGTCACTTCCACCAACAAAAGGGCCATGACACCGACAACTGCACCCGACTCCGCCATGGAATCCAAGACCTGATAGACTCCAAGAAAATACCTAACCCAGAAACAGAACAGCCTGACACACACAGAAACCCCTTACCTAACTACCGTGCCGTACCACCACCAGCCTATATGATCAATTCTGGCCTCCCAGAAGACCTTGTCCTGAAATCCTTTCACCCTCAAGCCTTTTGCCTGGGAATCTGGGATAGTACTAGTGAAGATGAGTTTGAGCAGGGGAAAAACTTTTGGCTTGATTTCTCTAGCAGTGATGAGGAAGAAGTAAGGGGAATGACACGTAGCGGTCGTTTTTACAATGATATGGCGGAAAAGGGTAAGGAAGTTTTGGCAGATGGTAGAGAAGTGGTTGAGACTGCAGAAAATACTGAGGGAGATATAGTGCTAAGGCAATTGAGGAAGACTAGAGCACAAGTGAGTATCTGGGAACTATTATGTGCATCTCGGGAGCATAGGCAGGCCATGGTTGAGGCCTTGAGCAAGATTGTGGTACCGGAAGATGCCAACCCCGCAATGTTTGTTGGGTCGGTTCAGAAATAAGCTTTGCATATATCTTTTTCTGAGGATGAACTCCCGTCGGAGGGGAGAAATCATAACAGGCCTCTATTTATCAGGGCCGAGGTGAGGGGCAAGAAAACTTCATGTGTGATGGTGGATGACGGTTCGTCCATCAATGTGTGCCCGCTGAAAATTTTGGCAAGATTGGGTATGAAAGCAACAGACTTGGATCCCTCCAGTATAACTATTAAGGCTTATGATGACAGTAAAAGGGGTTTGAGGGTACCTTTGTGGCTATGGTCAAGGTAGGACCGATTGAAGATGAGGTTGAGTTCACAGTACTGGACATCCCGGCTACTTTCTCCTTATTGTTGGGAAGGCCTTGGTTTCACAAACTTGGGGGCGTGCCTTCCACTTTGCACCAGATGATCAAGTTCCCGTATGAGGGAGAAGTTGTTACCATCCTGGCTGAGTTAGATAATGTCGTGGCTGTCTTGGAGATACAACATTTCACGAGGTTTCAGGTGTCAGCTACTTTCGAGGAATGGGTGGATCCTAGGGTGGCTAGGATTATGGAGAAAATGAAGTTTGAGCCGGGTAAAGGTTCAAAATTGCCAGATTTCAGAGGACAGACTACTCGGAAGGGTTTGGGGTACAAATCTGACGAAGAAAAGCCGAAGGTCAAGAAAAAGGGCCTGAAACTAATGGAATGCTTTGTGAAAGCTTCAGGATATCAAGGGGAGCCTGAACCTGTGGAAGTTAATGGGATTATGGTGCCTGGATTTGAGATCTTCCAGGATTTGTTGGGTGAAAAACCACTGACTGAAGAAGCTGTGGAAGCATAGATTTGGGAAGAGGAATGATGAAGTTGGAGAGCCTGACTCTGGGAGAAGGCAAAAAGCCTGAGGAAGATCTGATTGCAGAGGAAGAAGTGTCTATAGATGATGAAGACATTTACCTTCCTGATTTGTTTGAATGTACTTCCGCATTATCCAATAATAAAGACATTTCTTTTGCTTACTTGCCTGAGTCATTTCCATTTACTCTGCACGAATCAAGCATATTTGACATCAGTTCAGCCAGAACTATTGCATTTAACTTGGGTACACTTGAGAACCCCAAGGAAATTCTGATTGCAAGTGAAGTAACCTCCGAATAGAGGAGAAACTAGAAGAAGTGTTGGTCAGATATGCCAAAGTATTTGTTGCTGTCCTATGAGGACATGCCTGGGGTAGACAGAAACATTTCCCAGCACACAGTACCAACTTATCCGAATATGAGGACAAAGAAAAACAGAAACTCCGACGATGAGACCAGAATGGGAAAGTCAGAGAGGAAGTTAAGAAACAGATAGATGTGGGGTTCCTGGAGGTAGTAAAGTATCCTGAATGGTTGGCTAACATAGTACCAGTACCGAAGAAAGATGGGAAGGTCAGAATGTGTGTAGACTACAGAGATCTCAATAAAGCTTGTCCGAAAGATGATTTTCCATTTGCCGCATATAGATGTTCTGGTTGATAGCGCGGCTTTATCCGCTATGTATTCATTTGCAGATGGGTTTTCAGGTTACAATCAGGTTCTCATGGCTGAGGAAGATAAACACAAGACTGCATTTGTTACCGAGTGGGGTACTTATTGTTACAAGGTGATGCTTTTTGGGCTTAAGAATGCGGGAGCTACTTATCAGCGGATGGCCACTACACTTTTCCACGACTTGATGCACAAAGAGATCGAGTTGTATGTGGATGACATGATGGTGAAATCAGAAACAAGGGTTGGGCATATTGAAGAACTGGAAAGGTTTCTTCAGAGAGTTGACAGATACAACCTGCGGCTAAACCCCAAGAAATGTGTGTTTGGGGTGACATCAGGGAAATTGCTTGGTCATACAGTGGGAATGGGCGGAATAGAGGTAGACTCCAAAAAGATCAAGGCAATCACAGAAATGCCTGCACCGAAGACAGAAAAAGAAGTCAGAGCATTCTTGGGGAAGATTCAGTATATCAGTCGGTTCATTGCCAAGTTGACATCGGTATGTGAGCCTATCTTCAAACTGTTGAGAAAAGATCAGCCAGTGAGATGGAATGAACAGTGTCAGACCGCCTTCGACAGAATCAGAGAGTACTTGGTAAAGCCACCTGTATTGAAACCTCCGAGACCGGGCAGACCTTTGATATTGTATTTGGCTATAGAATCAGAAGCACTGGGGGCTATGATGGTACAGGCAGATGAGACAGGGGTAGAACATGCAGTTTATTATCTGAGTAAGAAGATGCTCCTGTATGAGGCTCGATATCAGGAGGTTGAGAAGATCTGTCTTGCAGTGGTATGGGCTTCCAGAAAGTTGCGGCATTATTTCCAGTCTTACAAGATCCAGGTGGTGGCAAAGGAGAATCCCCTGAAATATCTTTATTCGGTGGCTTCACTAGTGGGAAAATTGGGCAGATGGTTGGTATTGCTGACAGAGTTTGACATTGAGTATCTCACCTCCAAATTGATCAAAGGGCGAGCAGTAGCAGAGTTTCTGGCATTGCAACCTGTTGAGGGGGATCAGTATAAGTTTGAGTTTCCAGATGAGAAATCCAAGCAATAACAGTTCAGAGATGGAAGATGTATTTTGACGGAGCAGTGAATTACAAGGGAGCTGGAATCGGGATCGTGATAGTGACCCCTGAGGGAGAGACTTTGCCTTTGGCCAAGAGGTTGACATTCAGGGTGACTAACAACATGGTTGAGTATGAAGCATGTGCTTTTGGTTTGACAGCATTGATAGCCTTGAAGGCCGGGAGTGTGGAAGTCTACGGAGATTCTATGTTGGTAGTCCAGCAGATGCAAGGAGAATAGGAATTGAAAGAAGAACGGTTGAAGCCTTACCTTTTTCACCTCAGAAAATTGGCACAGGTTATCCCCGAGTGTAAGTTTCAGCACTTACCGAGAGAAGAGAATCAGATGGCAGACGCATTGGCTACACTTGCAGCGACTTGGGAAAATCCGGAAAAGTTAGTAATGAGACCGTTGATACTGACAACAGCAGGCAAACCTGTTTATGAGATAGAAAGAATTCTGGAAGTTGAGGTCGACTACGGTAAGCCTTGGTATTATGACATTCAGAGGTATCTGGAACAGGGTAAACTTCCGTAAGGGGCAGGCAGAAAAGACAGAATAGCCATTCAGAAGTTAGCTTCCCAGTATGTGATTTGGAAAGGGGAACTGTACAAGAGGCAGGCAAACGGTATTCAGTTGAAGTGTTTGAGAAAAGAAGAAGCTCAGCATGTAATGGAAGAAATACACGCCGGGGTATGTGGTCCGCACATGAACGGGTTGAATCTGTCCCGCAAGATAGTGAGACAAGGTTTTTATTGGTCAACCATGGAAACTGACTGCGCAAAGATGGTAAAGCACTATCATGACAGTCAAGCACATGGTAATTTGAATCACTTACCGCACACAGAATTGCACGGGTTGTCAGAGCCGTGGCCTTTCTCAGCATGGGGAATTGATATGATTGGGGAAATTCGACCGAATGCATCAAATGGGCATCGCTTCATAGTAGTGGCAGTAGATTACTTCTCGAAGTGGGTGGAAGCCGAATCATTTCGTAATGTTACCGCAAAGCAGATGGAAAAGTTTATAGCTCAGAACCTCATTTGTCGGTATGGTATGCCGCATCATGTAGTGACAGAGAACGGAGTTCAGTTTCAAGGAGAAACGAAGGCAATGTTACAGAGGTATGAGATAGGCCACCACAAGTCGTCACCGTACAGGCCACAAGCAAATGGGGCAGTTGAGGCAGCCAACAAGACTGTAAAGACGATTTTAGCCAAGATGACAGAAAATTACAGAGATTGGGCCGAGAAATTATCGTATGCTTTGTGGGGGTACAGAACATCAGTAAGAACAGTAACAGGGGCCACACCTTACTCTTTAGTCTATGGAATGGAAGCAGTATTGCCGGTAGAAGTGGAAGTACAATCTATGAGGGTATTAGCGGAGGCAGAATTACCGGAACAGGAATGGGCCGCACAGAGGTTCGATCAGTTAACACTATTGGATGAGAAGAGAACGAAGTCTTTATATCACATGCAGTTGTATCAGAAGAGACTAGCCCGAGCATTCAACAAGAAAGTGCGCCCTACCAAGATCAGAAAAGGTGATTTGGTACTTAAGCAGTCAAGGCCGTCGACAACAGATCCGAGAGGAAAATTCAGACCTAACTGGGAAGGACCTTACATAGTGCAGAAGGTAATGGGAAATGGAGCAGTGAAGCTATCAGACTTGGAAGGAAACGAGTTTACCGAGCCGATCAACGTAGACAGATTGAAGCAATACTTTGCCTGAGGGGGAGAAGACCGAGCAGTTACCACGGGAATTAGCAGAAGACCTAACCCAACGGAATAAGAAAATCATTCATGCATACACGTAACATTGCATTCTCTTCGTGTTTGTTTCTGTTTTGTGTTCGCAGGTTCGAAGAAAGGAGAAAGCGACAGAAATGAGCCAAGTAGCGTCAACGCAATTTCAGTTTTTGGGATGAGTCCCAAGGGGCGAGGCCCGTATCAGCTTGGGGGCGAGGCCCATATCATGTCATCTCCGGGTATGGAGACACATCATCAGTTCGAGGGTGAGGTCCATATAGTCAGCGGTGTTGGGTCGAGGTGCCCCAGTTGTCGGTTGTAGTTCCGGGTCGAGGTGCCCAGGGTCGAGGTACCCACTACATCATCAGTTCGAGGGCGAGGTCCCTATGGTCAGTGGTGTTGGGTCGAGGTGCCCCCGTTTTCAGTTGTAGTTCCGGGTCGAGGTACCCACTACATCATCAGTTCGAGGGCGAGGTCCATATGGTCAGCGGTGTTGGGTCGAGGTGCCCAGGGTCGAGGTGCCCCCGTTGTCAGTTGTAGTTCCGGGTCGAGGTGCCCATGGTCGAGGTACCCACTACATCATTAATTCGAGGGCGAGGTCCCTATAGTCAGCGGTAATGGGTCGAGGTGCCCAGGGTCGAGGTGCCCCCGTTGTCGGTTGCAATTATCGGGACGCGTCCCAGGATCGAGGTCCGCTGCAGCACCAACTCAGCTCGAGGCAGCAGCCGAGCCAGGTAAGTAAAAATGCATTGCATAACTTTGATAGGATTGTTCAAAGTCACACACTGCACAAGTCCCATCAAAGTGGGGGCGACTGTAGGCATTACATTTTCGCATGTGAAACCCGATAATGAGTCTCAGTTGGAGGCACTACCTTTTTAGCTAAGGATATTGCGGGAAACGGAGGTCGGAATGGGAAATTCAGAATAAGTACGTCATCAAGTTCATTTCACAAGTTCACTGTCTTCGTTAGTGCTACGTTCGTTACTTCGTTCGAACTTCAGGCAGATTGCGGACGTTCGTGCAGCGTTCGAATTGGCGTTCGAACGGCGTCGGTGTTTCTGGTTTTGCTGCTAGCCTCGCACCCCAGCCCAATTAGCCCCCCAAAGCCCATAAAACACATCCCAATTTAATTAAATTAAACATTAAATAAAATATTTAAACCATTTACCAATTAAATAAAACACAAAATATAATCATACCTATTGAAGATAAATCAAATATATTAACTTCCTAACTAAACAAATCACATACTAAATTAAAAAGAGGTAATGCCTAATTAAAATCAATCATAACAAATTAAATATTTTGTATTCCTAATCTAGCCAAGATTTGTCCCCCCTCAATATTTGACTTTCCTTGCTCAACACCAAATCATCTCTCTCTTTAATGCCAAAATCCATTCCTTGTGAGACAAGGTGAAGCCCTAGCCCTTCTCTATATAAACAACCCCTAACCTAGCCACCCTCCTCTCGAATCTCTCTAGCCCACGCCCAAGACCTCTCTAATCCTCTAGTTCATACACTACTCACACGCAAATCATAGCAAGAAACCTTAAGACATCACACGCCAATCACAAGAAAGATAGCAAATCATTCCCTTCATCCTTACCCTCACATCACTGAAAATACAATAGCCATTCACACCCCCTACAACCACCAAAACAACCCTTAATCACCACCGAAAACCAGCCCCATAAACCTCCACACATCACCGAAAATCACACCAAACACAGCAGCCCAAAATCACCTTAAAACATCGGTAAACTACGTCAAAAACAGTAGCCTAAAAACACCAAAAACAAGACCTGAAACAGTGAACAAAAAATACAGAGGAAACGGCAGCGAAACCGCAAGGAAACAGCAGCAAAACGGAGTCGAAACAGTAGCTTGAGCGGCTAAACGGCGAAGGAAAAGGCAAACCAGTGAACCAGAAAAGTTACGGAGCTTTACCCCTTCCGATCTTCGTGAAACGCGAGTCCGAGAGACGGCTTAAAAGGTTAGACCTGAGGGTAATT
The DNA here is from genome assembly GCA_019454045.1 of Zanthoxylum bungeanum. NCBI lineage: Eukaryota > Viridiplantae > Streptophyta > Magnoliopsida > Sapindales > Rutaceae > Zanthoxylum > Zanthoxylum bungeanum. Next base: position 263,666 of record SKCR01025390.1, read on the forward strand.
TTCACACTCATCTTCATTTGATTTTTGTTATTTATTTTGATCGTATTTTAATTATTTGTTGAATCTTGTTTGTGTATGATGTGTGTTGTGGGTATTGGATGAATGTAAAAGTGTCGTGTCTTGTGGTATATAGGATGGAAACCCAGACTTAAATTTCGTAGCCGAATCCGAATGGACGGTAGTGTGGTCTGTACTTGGGATACAACTCCACGTACCACTTGAATAAACGGCACCTCCTTTTGTTTCATGTTGCTTTGATTTATTTATTTTTCGTCACTCGAATTCTGCATATTGCTTATTTACGTATGACTCAATCGAGCGCATGGGCTTAGTAAGTGGAATGAAAGATCCCCTATGGGGAAGGGTTAAAGCCCCTTACCATGATGCTTCGCCGCGCCAGTTGATGTGTGTTCGGTTGAATGCAAGACACGTTCAATCGGGCATACTAGTTTGATATTATTACTTTTAATTCTATGTATGCATGACTCAATCGAGCGCATGGGCTTAGTAAGTGGAATGAAAGATCCCCTATGGGGAAGGGTTAAAGCCCTTTACCACGATGCTTCGTCGCGCCGGTTGATGTGTGTTAGGTTGAATGCAAGACACGTTCAATCGGGCATACTAGTTTGATATTATTGCTTTTAATTCTATGTATGCATGATTCAATCGAGCGCATGGGCTTAGTAAGTGGAATGGAAGATCCCCTACGGGGAAGGGTTAAAGCCCTTTACCACGATGCTTCGCCGTGCCGGTTGATGTGTGTTCGGTTGAATGCAAGATACGTTTAATCAGACATACTGAGCTTGACATTGTTGTCTTTATTCCTTATGTTTCATGCATCAGGTCTAGTTCCCTTCGAACGCGTTCTCGAACGCTACACGAACACGAACCTTCTGTTTACTTTTCGAACGCGTTCTCGAATGCTACGTGAACGCACACGCACTTTCTTAGTCTCATAATGCATCAGGTCTGGTTCCGTTCGAACGCGTTCTCGAACGCTATACGAACGCGAACCTTCTGTTACCGTTCGAACGCGTTCTCCAACGCTACGTGAACACACACGCACTTTCTTAGTCTTATCATGCATCAGGTCTGGTTCCGTTCGAACGCGTTCTCGAATGCTACACGAACGCGAACCTTCTGTTTACCGTTCGAACGCATTTTCAAACGCTACGTGAACGCGCACCCACTGAACTGAGTCATTTTTCATTAGATTTCATACATAGTTTTCCTAGTAGCTCTCCCCACATGTATGAATACAATGTGTTTAATGTATTACAATTTATATACTTATGTCATGATAACATTTGAGTATTATTTCTTGTGGTATATCGGATGGAAAGCCAGACATAAATTCCGTAGCCGATTCTGAATGGACGGTAGTACGGTCTGTACTTGGGATATAATTCCACGTACCACTTGAGAAGGTGCTCACATGTGTGCTTGTGTGGTTAGTATGTGTGCTTGTGTTTTCTTGAATATAATATGCCAATGAAGTTGTATGTTTGTCGCTCCTTTGATGTACTTCCAAGCATGCAATCTTAGATGTGAAATATATGCGTAAGTTTTATTTTGTATATGTGAATTTAGAAGCATGATACTCCCAGAAATAAGTGTTACTTAAGCTTGATTAAATTATTATATAAATCCTTTCATTACAAGTGACATAAGTAAGGGACCATTCCGAACCCAACGGTTTGAGGTTTTCCCTTGCGAGGGGTGAGTGCGGCCTTAAATCTCATTTTCCCGGTTCACACCGGGTGGCGACTCCATTATTCTCTAGTTTAGTCCCCGTGGCTACTCCGTACTCCCGACTAGGCCGCGAGCCTAGGACAGCATGCGTCGCCCAGATTCCTGTGTTCCCACAGTACCCCACTCAATTACGAAGGCAGTCATATGCTTGCTTTTTCAGCCATGAGGACCTAATTATACCCTAAAAATCCATCCACGAATGAGTACATAGCAGATAAATCCGCGCTATCAACCAACACATCTATATGAGGTAGGGGAAAATCTGATGAGCGGAAAATATATCAATATTTATCGCCTTATTTACCTAATATTTTGTTTAGTTTCTCAGGTTTGATGAACTTTTTGAAGTGTTTTAGTTTATTTTGCAGATAAAATAAAATTAGGACTTAATGGAATCATTTAGGATGAAATGTGGGTCAAATAAGGGCAAAAATTGGACTTGACATTTTGATTTTGTAGATTGGAAACTTGAAAGGGCGTTGTCGTATTTTGGCCAAAGTTTAGGAAATTTCATTTTTGCGCAATTGTCGTATTTTGGCCATAAGGTTTTACTCCGATATAATATTGAGGTGATTCAAGTTCCATATTAAAGAAGACTCAAAGATCTGCAACCTTGAAGAATAAAATAATTTCGAATTTTGAATATTTCATGACCGAAATTGATGAAACATCCGTAAGTATGTTATGTGTAATTATTAAAATCATTTTCAAAGCAATAAAATAAATAAATAAATAATAAATAAATACAAACTTCCACCAAACATGCTTGTATGTTTGGTGGAGGATTTGGTGCCATGTTTGGTGCCATGTTTGATGCCATGTTTGGTGGAGGAATTGGTGGAGAAATTTGTGGAAACCTTTAGAGTTTCCTATAAATACCAAGCCATTTCATTTGTAATTCTCACACTTTCTTTAGGTTTTTGTAAGGAATTTAAGGATCGTATCTTGTTTGTTTAATTTTTGTAATTTAAATTTTGTTTTTTTTTTAGTAATAGTAGTAGTTTCTTTTCTTTTCTTTTCTAGTTAGATTTCCGCTAGGGGAAGGGTGAAGTTTTTATTATTTTAGTTTAGATCAATCTCACTTAATTATAATATGGAAATTATAATTTAAATTTAAGAATTACCGCATTAATTACTGGTTTTATTTATTTGACATAATGTGACACCGCCTATATGGCCGATCTTTAGGTGACAGATGATTACCACCTATATGGCTGGTTTATGGACTAATAATAACATAGCCTTTATGGTCGGTTGGACTTAATTAAAAATCTGATTTAATGAGAATACTGCATGTATGGTTGGTTGGTAATATCATTGATATTTCTATATTATAATAAGAGAGATATCTAAATTAGAATTAGAAAAGATGGATCCCCTAACCCCCAGTATTTTATTTTTATTATGGGGAAGTGATGAAACACAATATTCACATACTTAATAATTGATTTAATTATATATTGGGTAATTTTTTAGTTTATTTATTGAATCTAAAGCTTAATGCTTCTTGTTGCCTGATCATCAATAAGATTGATGTGGTAAACTTAAAATGACTTGGAAAAGGGATTTTAGGTTTCAGCCTTAGATTCAATTGCTCACAATCTTCCTTAAGGATAGATAACCCTTTAATTGATTTCCTTACAGGATAGGAATATACCTGTCAGGCATGGGTAGCCATAATTGGAACTTGAACTTATTGAATTCAGGTAACTTGGTTAACATATGAATATGATTAATTGGGTTGCTTTGGGTATTTGCAACTTACCGTCGGAAGAGGCTTTTGGACATTTTCGTGTTCCACCTTGGCAAACTAATTTATTTCACATGTATAAGAAAATAAATTCATCATTAGAATAATATTGTGTGGAATCACAGCCCTAGATATTTGAATATTTTGTTTATTTTCCTTAGTATTTTCTTTTGTGTATTTATTTATTTTATTTAGCAAATCCACATTCAACCAACCAATCAAACAATCATTCTCTTCTCCCTTAATTAGATACTTCTAAATAAATAGATTCATAATTAGTAACAACATTAGGAATTAAGTCATCGTGGGATCGATATTTTATACTACTTGAACGATACATGCGCTTGCGTTATACACGTGTGATTACGCCGGTCAATTTTTTGGCGCCGTTGCCGGGGACTTATTTTTCTTGAGTTATTAATTGTGAATCTATCTAATTTACTTGTATCTAATTTTCTTTGTTTTTACCTGTAATTATTATTTTCTTTTATTTTCCAAGTGGTTGACATGGATTTTTTTTTGGGAGATAGAAAGATTACGAGTTTTACTAGAAGAAGATACACCCCAAATCAGGGAGCAACAGTCCGATTTTCTGAGGGATGTTGTCCACCCAAATAATTATCACTGGATGCGAGACCAAGCAATACTACATTTGCTCAACAGAATGCAATGAGGGAGATGTGTGATATGTGATGGTAACCACCCGAGCGATCAATGTATATACCTTTCAGAATTATTGGAATCATTTAAGGTACGAAGAACCATCATATTTCACTCATTCCTACTCTCCATCTTATCCACCATCCACCTACGATCTTCATCAAGAAACAGAACTATCAGAGGAATATTAGATGATTCACATGCTCAAAAATTGGCTCGAAGAATGGGATGCTCAATTTGATGCACAAATTCATAGTCAAACAGAATTCATTCAGAGAATGACAAATCAAATTAGACATTTCACAAAAAAACCTGAATTACATATCTCAAAAAGAAAATGAAAACGACGAAGCCTTCGAGTATCCAGAATTTCATCATGACATTTTAACAGAGGATGAGGCTGAGTAGTATCAGGATTCTGAGGCATATGTTCAGGAGCCCAAACCAGCAAAGTCTCTCTTTGATTTTTATTATTCAGATTCTGATAAGGATGAAGAAGTAGAGCTGTTTGTGCCAACAAAAATTGAGGATGAAATTCTGTATCCTCAAAATGAAGATCTTGGAGCATGCTTTGCACTGATGTTTGAAGAAGATCTACCTGAGCCAGTCATATCATAGGATGAAGACCTAAAATCTGAAATCTCTTTACATCCTCAGGTTGACACTTATGAAGCATGCATTTCACAAATGACAGATGAAGAATTGAATGCGGAAATCCAAAAATACATATGTGAAGAAAATGTGGAGAAAGATGCAGGAAAATAGAGGAGCAAATGATCGACCATATTGAATATCTCAGAAATTCAGAAGAAACATCACTGTTTTGGGGAGTATTGATCAATGATATTGTCCAGAAGCTTGACGGAATGGAACTTCCATTCCAAGTCAAGCCCCATACAAGACCTCCTAATTTTCTTTCTTACTTTTTCAGGAACCACTGGAACGACAAAGTTAAAAAAAGTTGCACAAGCACTGAATGGAACAAAGTTCTTTTTGCCACTTTATCATTGGAAGAGACCCTTCAAAAGCAATGCTCATGGGATTGTCTTTAATCGGACGTCCAAAACCACGCTGAAACTTCCATAACAGATGGATTACAGTCACGTCTAGCTAAAGAAAAAAAATTTAGCGCTAGTAGGGAGGCAACCTATGCAATTTGTTTTAATGTTTATACATGTTGTAGAGTTTTTAATTTTGTGTGTTATTTTTGTAGGGAAGGCACAAACGGATTATTTAAGAAGGAATGGTGTTTGGCAATCACAAAGATGAGATTTAAGTCATTAGTGATGGCTGAGTAAGGAATGAATTCTTGAGTCGCATCCTAGTGGATTTATATACCAAACGAGTGGCATATTGCGTACATAATTCCGTTGCCTTAATAATTGCTTTTATTTGATTTTATTTTGTTATTTTCTTTTATTTTCGCCAACAAGATCTATACTTTTTGCCTTTCATGATTTATTTTAACGTTCATTGTCATTTGACAGGTACTAGTTCTATTTTTACTCACCCTTTTCAGGATCTATAAATTCAGCTCGAAATTCTTATCTTCTACACATTCAGATAAACATCCAAATAAGAGAGAGAAAATGGAAGCAACTTCACAACAGTGAGTCAATAAAATCTGTGTGTTCTGTGGATCTAACTCTGTCAATAAATCATAGTTCGTTGAGGTTGCAAAGGAATTGGGGAGAATTATAGTAGAACGAAATATGCACCTAATATATGGCGATGGAAATCTTGGATTAATGGGAAGCATTTCAAAAGCCGTTCAGGAGGGTGGCAGTCACATTTTAGGAATCATTCCAAAAACTTTGGCGGACGAACACATAATCGGAAAAACAAATGGAGATTTGCGCATTATCTTGGGTACGTCTTAACAACTCCATGAAATGGTCAAAAATGCTGATGCATTTATTGCTTTACCAGGTGGGCTCGGAATATTTGAAGAGATATTCACAGTGCCATCATGGGCGCACTTGAACATTCATCGGAAGCCCATTGGATTACTTAACATTGATTATTTTTTCGATTTTCTGTTTGTATTTCTTGCGGAAGCCAAAAGACATGAGTTCGTCACAAAATCAGCACAAGATATTTTCATGACTACAACAAAGGCCGAATAATTAATTAACCAAATCATAGCCTTTGAACCAAAAAATTGACCTTATTCTTTCCAAGTTAAACTGGTCGGATAGCGATCATGGAAAAAAAACGTAAATTGGACATAGATCTTAATCGATAATTTTTCATAGAATTTCAACTAATCAGGTATTATCTTCTAAACTCTTCTTCTTCTTTTTCAAACATTGGAGACAATGTCTCATTTAGGTTTGGGGAGGGGAATAGTTAATAGTATCTTGTTTTTATTGTGTTATTTTTAGTCTAAATGTTTTCGAAAAATATTAAAAAATTTGAAAAAATTTACAAAAAATCAAAAAAATATTTTATGTTTTTATATTTTTAATTTGATTAATCAAGATGAAATTGGTGAGAGATAGCTGTGTAATGAGTTTCTACTCTTGATACGTATCTCAAACCTATTTTCGAAACAAATTAATTTTTGTTTATTTCCTTTTGAATTATTTAATTTGTGAATTCTCCATAAAAATGACTAAATTGATTCTTCATATGCTCAGTTGGTAGATGTTATCAACATGAATGGTAACATACGGACATGAGTTGTAATTGGCGAGTTTGTAATATTCAGTGCTCTAGTTTAATTGGAAGAAGCATCTAAAAAACGATGGGATAAAAAAAGAAAAAAAATGAAAATGAAAAACAGTGTGTAAAAAAAAAACGTCTGAGATCCGAGTCATTAAGTCTGTAGGGGTGCTTTAACTCCTAGTGCCCTAAAGCCAACTGGCTTGGGAGTCACTGACCCAAAACTTGCTATATCGATCAAAGATGTTATAAAAATAAAAAGAAACATCTGAAATTCGAGTCATTAAGTCTGTATTGGTGTCTTAACACCTAGTGCACTAAAGCCAACTAGTTTGGGACTCACTAGCCTAAAGCTCGTTTCATGGATTGAAGATGTTGCTTTCTTTATTTTATACAAAAAAAAAAAGTAAAATAAAACAAAAAAAATCAAAAAAACATTCCATTGCTAAAAAGGTGTGAATTATGATATAACTTTAGGACAAAAATATTACTCTCTTTTCAACTACACTTATAAATATTGTGGGCATAATGACTTGATTAATACCTTGTTGGTTGTGTATATTGAGAATGGTAAAACTAATCGGAGAATTTACTTATTTGGTAATTTAGAAAGAAATAAAACAACTACTAACTTGGGTAAGAAGTTTCACCTGTTTGCTCACTAACTTGTTTATTCTCTTTTCTCTAGTATTTTTGCTTTTGTGTGCATTAATATTATTATCCTTTTACTTTTATAAGATGTTTGTGGGTATCGTCGCTGTAAACCCTCACGAGACTACAACTCGTCCACTAGGGATACCTAGGGGTTTAAAGGCTTGTTGCATATGCTAAATGCAACCGTGATCCCTACGAAAGTGGCTTAGTTTAATTTTAATTTTTTATTGTATTTTATTGTTTTGCTCGAGGTCTAGAAAAATGTTAGGTTTGGGGGTGTGATGAGCGCAAAATATATCAATATTTACCGCCTCTTTTACCTAATATTTTGTTTAGTTTCTCGGGTTTGATGACCTTTCTGATGTGTTTTAGTTTTTTTGGTAGATAAAATAAAATTGGGACTTAGTGGAATCATTTACGATGAAATGTGGGTCAAATAAGGGCAAAAACTAGACTTGACATTTTGATTTTGGAGATTGGAAACTTGAAATGGCGTCCTAACGAAGTATAGTTTCGGAAATTCCAATTTTGGGCAATTATCGTAATTTGGCCATAATCTTTTACTCTGATATCGGATTGAGGTGATTCAAGTTCCAGATTAAAGAAGACTCAATGATCTACAACTTTGAAGAATAAAATAATTTTGAATTCTGAAGATTTCATTACCGATATTGATGAAACATCCGGAAGTGTGTTATGTGTAATTATTAAAATCACTTTCAAAGCAAAAAATAAAAAATAAAAAATTGTCAAACTTCCACCAAGCATGCTTGCATGTTTGGTGAAGGATTTGGTTCCATGTTTGATGCCATGTTTGGTGCCATGTTTGGTGGAGCAATTGGTGGAGAAATTGGTGGAAACCTTTAGATTTTCCTATAAATACCAAGTCATTTCATTTATAATTCTCACGCTTTCTTTAGCTTTTTGTAAGGAATTTAAGGATCGTATCTTGTTTATTTAATTTTTGTAATTTAAATTTTTTATTTTTATTTTTAGTAATAGTAGTAGTTTCTATGTTTTCTAGTTAGATTTCCGATAGGGGAAGGGTGAAGCTTTTATTATTTTAGTTTAGATCAATCTCCCTTAATTATAATATGGAAATTATAATTTAAATTAAAGAATTACCGCCTTAATTGCTGGTTTTATTTATTTGACATAATGTGACACCACCTATATGGCCGGTTTTTAGGTGACAGATGATTACCGCCTATATAGATGGTTTATGGACAAATAATAAAACCGTCTTTATGGTCGGTTGGACTTAATTGAAAATCTGACTTAATGAGGATACCACATGTATGGTCGGTTTGTAATATCACTGATAATTTCTATATTATAATAAGGGAGATTTCTAAATTAGAATTAGTAAAAGTGGATCCCCTAACCCCCAATATTTTATTTTTATTATAGGGAAGTGATGAAATACAATATTCACATTCTTCATAATTGATCTAATTATATATTGGGTAATTTTTTAGTTTTTTTATTGAATCTTAAGCTTACTGCTTCTTATTGCCTGATCACCAATAAGATTGATGTGGTAAACTTAAAATGAACTTGGAAAATGGATTTTAGGTTTCAGCCTTTGATTCAATAGCTCACGATCTTCCTTAAGGAGAGATAACCCTTTAATAGATTTCCTTACATGATAGGAATATACCTGTCGGTCGTAGGTAGCCATAATTGGAACTTGAACTTAATGAATTTAGGTAACTTGGTTAACATATGAATATGATTAATTGGGTTAATATGGGTATTTGAAATTGACTGTTGGAAGAGGCTTTGCACATCTTCATGTTCCAGGTTAGAAAACTAATTTATTTCATATGTATAAGTGACCGGTGCAAACACACGCGTATAACGCAAGCGCACGTATCGTTCAAGTAGTATAAAAATATCGATCCCACGAGGACTTAATTCCTACTGTTGTTATTAATTGTTGAATCTATTTATTTACAGGTATCTAATTATAGGGAGAGAGAATGATTGCTTGATTGATTTGGTTGATTGTAGATTTGCTAAATAAATAAATAAAAAGATAAAAGAAAATACTAAGGAAAATAAAAGACACAAAGATCTAAGGTTGTGATTTCTTTTAATATCATTTTAAAGATGAAGTGGTTATCTTAAAGTTAGGTAATATATTGATTTATTAACCTGGAACACTAAATTATGTGTAAGCCTTTGTCGATGGTCAGACACAAATACCCAGTTTAATCCAATTGAACCATATGTCTATGTCAACCAAATTATCTGGATTCATTAAGTTTAAGTTCCAATTATGGCTACCCCCGCCCGACAGGTATATTCCTATCCTGTAAGGAAATCTATTAAAGGGTTATCTATCCTCAAGGAAGATCGTGGGCTATTAAGTCTAAGGCTGAAACCTAAAATCCCTATGTCTAGTTCATTTTAGATTTATCATATCAATCTTATTGGTGATCAGACAACAAGAAGCATTAAGATTAAGACTTAATAAATAAATCTTTATAATACCCAAACTATAATTTAACCCCTTATAAACTGGTGATAGTAAACGTCATCACAACCCCAGATAACTAACACATAACTAGGGCTAGTAAAAGCTTAAAAGTAAAAGACATAAAGTGAAAGCTGAAAAGTAAATTACAATAAAATTAAAATCTAAGGTAAAAGGAATTAACTTCTACTAAATATTATTTAGATATCTCCCTTAATATAATATATTAACTCGTGATGATAATACCAACCAGCCATATAGGCGGAACCAAAATAACCAGCCATAAAGGCGGAACCAAAATAACCAGCTATAAAGGCGGAACCAAAATTAAATTACCAACCGACCAATCTGGCGGTATCCTTGTTTAGTCAGGTTTAACCAATTTAAATTAATTTACCAACCGACCAATCTGGCGGTATCCTGATTAAGTCAAATTTTAAATAGTGAATATATTATTTTTAAGGGAGATTAATCTAAATAGTAATAGTAAAAGAATTACCTTTCACCCTAGCATAAGGAAGTTACCTCCTCATAGTGAATAGTAAAAACTGTAAAAAGTAAAAAGTAAAAATTAAATTACTATTATTAAAAACCTAATTAAAATTATTTACAAAACTAAAAACTAAAAATAAAAAAAACTAAAAAAAAACTAAAGACTCTAGAGAGAGAAACTCTCTCTTTAGAAAGAATTGAAGAGAGAGGAAGGTACAACAAATTCTGAAATCTCGAGCTCAATTTATAGGGGCGGATAAGGGTCCAGCGTCGCGACGCTAAAGGGTTCGGCGTCGCGACGCCAGCTACAGTGACACGTGTCACGCGCTGATTCGTCGGCTCAGATTCTTATCCGATGATGTGACACTGTTCATGACGTCATTGCTTATGTCACGCTGAGGGCGATTGTCTGCAGCGTTAGATCGCGACACGTGGCACCGGCGCACATTAGCAAGTCCGTTGAGATGTCGACACGTGGCAAGGCGCAAGATAGCATAGATGATGATTGTCGGCATCGTAGGATGATGACACGTGGCAGCGCGCAAGTTAGCATATCTTCTGTGATGGTGACACGTGGCACGGCGCACGTTAGCAAAGTCAACTTTTCAGATTCTGACCCGTTGTCCCGGCGCATTATAGCAACACTCAGCGCACGTTAGGCGTTGCGACGCCAAAGCTTGGCGCGTCGCGATGCGGAGAAATTACCATTTTGCCCTTTTTGCCAATTTTCACAGTTTTGCTCCAAATCACCTCCAGAATGTACTGAAACTTTATTTATCTACAAAATAACACAAAACACATCAAAATATTCACAAAACTCAAGAAACTATACAAAATATTAGGTTAAATGAGTGGGAAAAAGTGATATGTTTACCACTTATCACACCCCAAAACCTAACATTTTGCTAGTCCTCGAGCAAAACATAAAATAAAATAACATAATAAAATTTAACTAAGCCACTTTCGTAGGGATCACGGTTGCATTTAGCGTATGCAACAAGCCTTTAAACCCCTAGGTGTCCCTAGTGGACGAGTTTTAGTCTCGTGAGGTTTACAGCAATGATACCCACAAACATTTTACAAAAGTAAAAATGTAGTAAAACTAATGCACACAAAAGCAAAAAGACAAGCGAAAAGAGAATAAAGAATTTAGTGACTAATCAGGTGAACTTTCTATTCCAAGTTACTAGTTGTTTTGTTTCTTTCTAAATTACTGATTAAGTAAATTCTCCGATTATTTTTACCATTCTTCATATACACAGCCAACAAAACATTAATCAACTCATTTTTGCCCACAACAGTCATAAGTGCAGTTGATAAGAGAGTAATATTTTTGTCCTAAAGTTCTATCAGATTTCACACCTTGTTGTAGCAATGGAATAATGTTTTTCTGATTTTTCTGATTTTTTCTTTGATTTTTCTCTATTTTTTATTTATATACAATACCTTCCATCTATGTAGCGAGCTTTAGGTCGGTGGCTCCCAAACCAGTTGGCTTTAGGGCACCAGGTGTTAAGACACCCCTACGGACTTAATTACCCAGACTTCAGATATATATATTTTTGCAGCATCTTTGATCCATGTAGCGAGCTTTGGGCCAGTGATTCCAAAACCAATTGGTTTTAGGGCACTAGGTGTTGAAACACCCTTACAGACTTAATAACTCGGATTTCGGACGTTTTTTTTTTTTTTACTCCATCACTTTTTGAGATGCTTCCTCCAATTAAACTAGAGCACTGAATATTACAAACTTTTCAATTACAGCTCATGTTCGTATGTTACCATGTATGTTGATAATACCTGCCAATTGAGCATATGAAGATTCATTTTAGTCCGTTTATGGAGATTTTACAAATTAAATAATTTAAAAGGAAATAAACAAAAATTAACTTGTTCCGAAATAAATGGTTTGAGATACGTATCAGGAGTGGGAACTCCTTACTCAGCTACCTCTCACCAATTCCACCTTTTTAGTCAAAACAAAAACACAAAAAAAAAACACAAAATATTTTTGTAATTTTTGAAAATTTTTCAATTTTTTTGTATTTTTCGAAAACTTTTGGACTAAAAATAACACAGAAACTAAAAACAAAAATAACACAAAAACTAAAAACAAGATACTAATCAACTAATTTCCTCCCCCAAACCTAAATGAGACATTGTCCCCAATGTCTTAAAAAGTAGAAGAAGAGTTTAGAAGGTCGTACCTGGTTAGCTGAAAAATCTACAGGAAATTAAAGGTTAAGATCCAGATTAATTCTACGTCTCTTACCATGATCATCCTCGGACCAATTTATCTTTGATAGGATAGGGTCAACTTGTGGTTCATAGGCTATGAGTTGGTCTATCAGATCCGGAGCAGTTCTGGCAGTAAAGAGGAGTTCTTTGATAGGTTTTGACACGAACCCATATCTTCGAGCATCATCAAGAAACACACAAAGAAAATCATAAAATCCATCAACGTTGAGCAGTCTAAGCGGTTTTTGGTGTATGTTCAGGTTTGCCCAAGATAGAACTATAAAATTTCCTCCAATGTTCCCAAGCCACCTAGCAAAGCGATAAAAGCATCAGCACGGTTAATCATTTCTACCAGTCGTTCAGACATACCTGGCACGATTAGTTCCTCTCTGTTTGATGATCCAATAAGATTTGCCTCTGCCAAAGGTTTTGGGATGATTCCAAAAACATGACTGCCTCCCTCCTGTACAGCCTTTGAAATGATCCCCATAAGTCCGAGATTGTCTCCGCCATATATTAAGTGCATATTCCTTGCAGCTAAGACTCGACCCAATTCATGTGCTGCTTCTATGTATTGTGGCTTAGTACCAACACTACTACCACAAAATACACAGATGTTTTCAACTCGTCTTCTTGAAGTGGCCTCCATTTTTTATGTATTTCTTTTTCAAATCAGGATGCCTTCAAAAGTGCAATGACAGGTTGAATTTATAGTACTCAGCCATCTCTAAAGAATTGTTTCTCATCTTTGATTGCCAAACACAATTCCTTCTATCTTAAAATGCTTCGTTTGTGCCTTTCCCTACAAAAATAACACACAAAATTAAAAAGTTCACACAAAATAAGAAAACAAATTACAACAAATTGCATGGGTTGCCTCCCTGCTAGCGCTAAATTTTTCTTCTTCAGCCAGACGTGACTGAAATTCATCTGTTAAGGAGGTTTCAATGTCGTTTTGGATGTCCGATTAAAGACAATCCAGTGAGCATTGCTTTTGAGTGGTCTCTTCCAACGGAAAAGTGGCAGAAAGAATTTTGTTCTATTAAGTGCTCGTGCCACCTTTTTGCTCCTTGTTTTTCCAGTGGTTCCTGCAAAGAAAGAAAGAAAATCAGGAGGTCTTGTATGGTGCTTGACTTGGAATGGAATTTCCATTCTGTCAAGCTTCTGGGCGATATTTTTGATTTGTACTCCCCAAAACAGCGATGTTTCTTCTGAATGCTCTGGATCTTTATTAAGGTCAGACATTTGCTCCTCCATTTGCTCTGCTTCTTGCTCCACCTTTTCTTCACATATGTATTTTAAAATTTCCATATTCAGCTCTTCATCTGTCATCTGTGAAATACATGCTTCAAAATTGTCAACCTGAGGATGTAAAGAAATGTCAAATTTAGGTCTTCATCCTCTGATCTGGGTGAAATGATTAGTTCAGGTAGATCTTCTCCAAACATTATTGCAAAACAATTTCCAAGATCTTCATTTTGAGGACACAGAATTCCATCCTCATTTGTTGGTGCAGTTGGTACAAATAGATCAGCTTCATTCTTGTCAGAATCTGAATAATAAAAGTCAAATTGAGACTTTGCCGGTTTGGGCTCCTGAACTGATACCTCTGGTTGTTGAAACTGCTCAGCTTCCTCCTCTGTTGAAGTGTCATTGTGAAGTGATTGGTAATTGAAGGCTTTATCAGTGTCATCTGAAACTGGTTCTTGAGGTATGTAGTTCTGGTTTTCTGTGAATTGTCTGATCTGATCTGTCATTCTCCGTATGGATTCTGCGTTACTCTGAACTTGTGCATCAAATCGAGCTGCCTGTTCTTTGAACATGTGAATCAATTGATCTTCCTCGGATGGTTCTGGTTCTTGATGAAGATCAAAGATAGATGGTGGATAAGATGAAAAATGTGGCTCTGTGAAATGTGATGGTTCTTCATACCATGAATGATTTTGATAGCTCTGTCACCCTGGATTGTAGTTGTACTCGCAATAATTACTTGGGTGGTTACTGTCATATATCTCACATCTCCATGTTGCGTTCTGATGAGCAAATGGAGTATTGTTCGGTTCTGGCATCCAGTGAAAATTGTTGGGCTGTACAACAGGCCTCAGAAAACCAGACTGTTGCTCCCAGATTTGGGGTGTATCTTCTAGTAAAGCTCGGGATCTTTCAATCTCCCAATAATGTTCCATTTGTTCAATCACCTGAAAATAGAAGAAAGAAATAAAAATTACAAATAAAAATAAAGAAAATTAGATACAAGTAAATTGGATAGCTTCAAAATTAACAACTCAAGAAATATAAGTCCCCGGCAACGGCGCCAAAAACTTGACCGGTGCAAACACACGCGTATAACGCAAGCTCACGTATCGTTCAAGTAGTATAAAAATATCGATCCCACGAGGACTTAATTCCTACTGTTGTTATTAATTGTTGAATCTATTTATTTACAGGTATCTAATTATATGGAGAAGAGAATGATTGCTTGATTGATTTGGTAGATTGTAGATTTGCTAAATAAATAAATAAAAAGATAAAAGAAAATACTAAGGAAAATAAAAGACACAAAGATCTAAGGTTGTGATTTCTTTTAATATCATTTTAAAGATGAAGTGGTTATCTTAAAGTTAGGTAATATATTGATTTATTAACCTGGAACACTAAATTATGTGTAAGCCTTTGTCGATGGTCAGACACAAATACCCAGTTTAATCCAATTGAACCATATGTCTATGTCAACCAAATTATCTGGATTCATTAAGTTTAAGTTCCAATTATGGCTACCCCCGCCCGACAGGTATATTCCTATCCTGTAAGAAATCTATTAAAGGGTTATCTATCCTCAAGGAAGATCGTGGGCTATTAAGTCTAAGGCTGAAACCTAAAATCCCTATGTCTAGTTCATTTTAGATTTACCATATCAATCTTATTGGTGATCAGACAACAAGCATTAAGATTAAGACTTAATAAATAAATCTTTATAATACCCAAACTATAATTTAACCCCTTATAAACTGGTGATAGTAAAAGTCATCACAATGCCAGATAACTAACACATAACTAGGGCTAGTAAAAGCTTAAAAGTAAAAGACATAAAGTGAAAGCTGAAAAGTAAATTACAATAAAATAAAAAGCTAAGGTAAAAGGAATTAACTTCTACTAAATACTATTTAGATATCTCCCTTAATATAATATATTAACTCGTGATGATAATACCAACCAGCCATATAGGCGGAACCAAAATAACCAGCCATAAAGGCGGAACCAAAATTAAATTACCAACCGACCAATCTGGCGGTATCCTTGCTTAGTCAGGTTTAACCAATTTAAATTAATTTACCAACCGACCAATCTGGCGGTATCCTGATTTAGTCAAATTTTAAATAGTGAATATATTATTTTTAAGGGAGATTAATCTAAATAGTAACAGTAAAAAAATTACCTTTCACCCTAGCATAAGAAAGTTACCTCCTCATAGTGAATAGTAAAAACTGTAAAAAGTAAAAAATAAAAATTAAATTACTATTATTAAAAACGTAATTAAAATTATTTACAAAACTAAAAACTAAAAATTAAAAAAACTAAAGACTCTAGAGAGAGAAACTCTCTCTTTAGAAAGAATTAAAGAGAGATGAAGGTACAACAAATTCTGAAATCTCGAGCTCAATTTATAGGCGCGGATAGGGGTCCAGCGTCGCGACGCTAAAGGGTTCGACGTCACGACGCCAGCTACAGTGACACGTGTCACGCGCTGATTCGTCGGCTCAGATTCTTATCCGATGACATGGCACTGTTCATGACGTCATTGTTTACGTCACCCTGAGGGCGATTGTCGGCAGCGTTAGATCGCGACACATGGCACCGGCGCACATTAGCAAGGCCATTGAGATGTCGACACGTGGCAAGGCGCAATATAGCATAGATGATGATTGTCGGCATCGTAGGATGATGACACGTGGCAGGCGCAAGTTAGCATATCTTCTGTGATGGTAACACGTGGCACGGCGCACGTTAGCAAAGTCAATTTTTCATATTATGACCCGTTGACCCGGCGCATTATAGCAGCACTCGGCGCACATTAGGCGTTGCGACGCCAAAGCTTGGCGCGTCGCTACGCGGAGAAATTACCATTTTGCCCTATTTGCCAATTTTCACAGTTTTGCTCCAAATCACCTCCAGAATGCACTGAAACTTTATTTATGTACAAAATAACACAAAACACATCAAAATATTCACAAAACTCAAGAAACTATACAAAATATTATGTTAAATGAGTGGGAAAAAGTGATATATTTACCACTCATCAATGAAAAAAAAAATTAATCATTAGAGTAATATTGTATGGAATCACAACCCTAGATATTTTTATATTTTGTTTATTTTCCTTAGTATTTTCTTTTGTGTATTTATTTATTTTTTTTAGCAAATCCACATTCAACCAACAAATTAAACAATCATTCTCTTCACCCTTAATTAGATACTCGTAAATAAATATATTCAATAATTAGTAACAACAGTAGGAATTAAGTATTCGTGAGATCAATATTTTTATACTACTTGAACGATACGTTCGCTTGCGTTATACGCGTGTGATTACGCCGGTCAAAATCATCTTTTGGGCAAGCTTTGTTTAGATCCCTATAATCCACGCACATTCTGACCTTTCCATCCTTCTTCGGTACCAGCACAATGTTGGCTAACCACTCGTGGTGCTTCATCACCTCTAAGAACCCCACATCTATCCGCTTCTTGACTTATTCCCTAACCTTTTCGACCCACTATGGCCTCATTCTTCGGAGCTTATGTTTTACTGGTCTCATGTTCGGATAAACTGGTATCATGTGCTAGGCAATACCCCGGTCCACTCCTAGCCTGTCTTCATAGGACCAAACGAATAATTTTGCATATTTTATTAATATTCTCTCTAATTCTTTCCACTCATCAAAGGTAACCTCACTTGCAATTGAAATTTCCTTGGGGTTTTCACATGTACCAAGATTAAATGCATTTGTCTTTGTTAAGTTAATGTTAAATATGCTCATGTCATGCATGTTACGATGCAGACTAATAGGGAACGACTTGAACAAGTAAGCAAAATCAATGTCTTTATGATTAATGAATGTTGGATTACAATCAAATAAGTCAGGAAAATAAACATCTTCATAATTTACAGCCTTGTCTTCTTCCGTCTTCTTGCTTTCTTTGAGCGTCAGATTCTCCAACTGTAGTAGTTCTTCCCATTTATTTTCCTCTTTTACAACTTCCTCTTCCTGTCGTTATTTGCACATCACATCCTCGAAGATTTTGAATCCTGGAACTATGATCCTACTATGAGTCATCCCCTTTACCTTCTCCTCGTCACTACTCAAGAAGTTTTCCCAAAAATCTCTCCCATGCTCTATTTCATCTTCACTACTGTTGTCTTATACACCCATACAATAAGTTTGGTGGTTGAGAGTCTGAAGGACAAAGCTATAGGGCAAGCCGGAGTTGATCATGTAGGTGGGTGGTGGAACAGAATGGTAGTTGGGTAGATGGTTTCTCTGTGTGTTGGGTTGTTCTTTTTCCAGGTCGGATATCTTATAGGTGTTAATCAAGTCTTGAATCGCATGCCTAAGCGTGTGCAGTTGTCATTTTCTTGGCCTTTTTTACTTATGGAAGTGACAATATAGGTTTAGATGGATGAGGTGTGGCACATGGTTTGGAAGTAGTTTGGATTCTAAGGGTTTTAGGAGTCATTGCCTCTTCAGCTTTTCAAACACCTTTGACAAAGGTCTATCGAAATTGGAGAATCGCCTATTTCTGATGGCGGCGACCTCAGCTAGAGCGAGCTTGGTCCATGAAAGCCTCCCAATGATCTTTCTATTCTGGCTGTAAAAGTTTCTATTCTCGGTTTCCACTTCCTCGATATCCATGACAGTTTCTCTTAACTGTCGAAAGTCACTAATCATGGAGGTCATCCTCCTCAGCTTGTTATAAATGGAGGGTTCGGTGCCCTTAATGATCATCTTAATCTGGTCATTCTCGAAAGGTCGTGTCTGCATCTTCAAGTGCCGACTTTTCCAGCGATCCATATAATCTTTGAAGTTCTCTTTTAGCTTTTGTTTGGTATTTTCTAGGTCGCGGAGTGATAAGTCTATCTCTATGTCTGTGACATATTGGTTCAGAAAGGTCTCTGCTAATGCCCTCTAGTCATCACTGACCTTTCTTTCCAGGACATGATACCATAATACGGGCGCCCATTCAAGTGACATCCTGAACATCTTCTATACCTGGCGCTTCGATAAACCCACTAAACTCATAACTGAAACATATTGTCGAAGATGGACCCTAGGATCTTCATTTCCATTGAACTTGGCCATGTCAGGCATCTTAAACTGTAGAGGCAGCTGTTCTTCGAAAGTCATCACATCATAGTCTAATAGATCTTCATGTTTTTCCTTCATCTTACGAGTAATTGACTATACATGTTCTCTGAGTTTCTGTAATTTTGTCTGAGGCTCGGCTATCCTTCCCGTGGTATACTCAGCCATGTCATCATTAAAAATATAGATTTCTTCGCTCACTCTATTCGAGGGCTCATCATGCCTGCCATCCTCATTGTTTTATGTTCCCACAGTGTGGGGTGCTGTCAGACTAGCCATAGCATTGGTCAAAGCTTTTAGTTGCACGATAATTTTGGTGATATTGGTCTCCAATTGATCTATACGGGAACCTTCGTTGCCTGATGAATTCATGCTTTCTTACCTCTTCTTCACAAGTCTTTCATCTTCTCTAACCCAACAAATATCTATGATGCTTTTAAAACAAGGGAGTTAACATGATGTGTGTATGCATGCGATGCATGAGATGCATGTGGTTATCAAAATAGCATATACCCTTCCGACCTTATTCCTCCCACACTCGTGGTAGGTGTAACATCTCACCTAAGACAAGATGCTACCGACAAGAGACAAGCTAATCCTGCCACCATAAGCCTCTGACTCTGACTCTGACTCTGACGAAAATTCGACATGACCTCTGCTAAAAGTCATTCAACCTGGATCAAAGTCCAGCACCTCAATACAACCTAAAAGGCCCAACACATAATATACACTAAAACAATATACTCAAGTCATAACAGAATTGGGCTCTGTGCCTGAAAATACGTATAAACAAAAACTTTTATAATTACACTTGTACAAACTTAAACTTTTTACAACAAAATTTATAAACGACTCTTATACGAATACGCCCAAGACCTGGTGACTGGCTGATTGCAATGCTGCTATCTGGCTTCTCAAGCTCTGAGATCCATTGTCGACTGATCGGGTCACCAACCTGCAAAACTCAAAACACTGTTGAGATGTGTCATAAGACTCAATAAGTAACTATGTTAATTCCTTGAGCGAACACATGCAAAGTCTTAATTCTGTTTCTGTATTATTCTAAGCTTTCTATTTGTCCATGCCATATTTACAGAGTCTATGCCACTATATAATTCTTATCCATTTACAAACTTATTTCTTATTACTGATTCTTTTATCTGATCCTTCATACACTTTAAATTATGTCTGCTACTATATCTTAAGCATCTCTAACATAACACTAAGTTTTCATATTTCTATTTACTGTATCAAGCCTCATCACATTTCTGCTGTGTTACTCTGATATTTTTCTATTTTTTGTACTCTCTTTACTAATTTGTTTAGGCTGTAATTATAACTTTATTTCTTTTATTTTCTTGGAATATCATCAAATCGGATTTAAAATTGTTCTTGCTATTAAACATTCTTCTTCAACTGTCTTATATTACATATATTAATTCTATCACTGATATACTTCGCATGCAAATAAATAAGCCCATCTATATAACAAATTATCGCCCTATCATAACATCTGCAATCTAATATACCTTTACATCTACAATTTCATAGACCCAAGTTCGAATTTATTTAAACTTTAACGATACAATTACATACATTTGTAAATTACTATTTCCAACTCAATAATATCATACTTGTATATGGAATCATTCGTCATACACTATCATCCACAAAAATTTCTCGTGTAAATACAGTTCATGCCAATGTCCATCTTCTTATGCATACAAACAAAACAATGCTATCATGCAATAGTATAAGTTATATATATAACTCAAATGATATCTAAATGTATGATTTATATCCTCAATTTGTAAATTAAGCACTACTTAAATATGTCAAGATTCTGTAAGACTTATTCTACGTAATACATACTTATATTATCATCAATGCACTGTGCATACACCACACATACAAGTACTAATTATATATACATGCCATTATGCATTAATGCCAATTACATGCTCTCCAGATGATATCCAGAAAATATGATCTTTACGTATAACTTATGAATTATGTTCTACTTTATTATGCCATGCTTTTTGTAAAATATTTTCTGAAAACCTTCTTGAAAAACTGTTTTCTAAAAGCTATTTCTTGAAACTCTTTATAAAACCTGTCTTTCCAAATCCATGTCAGAAATTTTTTTCTTAAAACTGAAATATGAAATCTTTTTCTGAAAACCGAAATCTGAATTGGACATCTCCGCCCGTAGGCGCATCTCCGCCCGAAGGCGCATCTCCGCCCAGGAATATAGCATCTGATCGCTGAGGATCTAGGGGCGTCCCCCCAGTCCTCCACATGTACGCATGTATATAAATCCGTCAATTACATCTGTGTCTCAAGTTACGTACTGAGGTGAGTTTTTCCCTCATGCCCCGGAAAACATAAAACCATCTTCTGTATCTCAAAATTGTAAAAAAAAACACTTCTAAAGGGTTTCAAAATCATTCTTAATTTCAACTTAAATTATGAAAATCATAATGCATAATCATGCATATACATTTCCTATGATTTTCACCTACATGCTTTTATCTTGTGTTATCTCATGTTCTAAATTCTTATGCTATCTTCAATGCATTCTACATATTTCACACATGCTCCATACACATTTACATAAAATTTCACTTCAAAAATAGGGAATACAGACTGCAATGGATGACTCAAGCCACAAGAAATTTATAACAAATATCATTAAAGAGTTATCATGATATCCTCAAATCTAAGTTAAAAGGACAATGTACGAGCTATATCAGCTTATCAATAAACCAAAAATGAATTACAAACTAACCTTTTAGAAATTAGATACTAGCAGCATAATTAAAAAAAATCACTGTTATACTCAACAAAACATTAAAAGAATAACATCGTAGGCCCCATTAGAAAAATAAGACCCATCTCCAGATGCTTAATCTTCAGCATAGTAATCAGTCATCATGCATGCAATAGAATTAAAACAAATAATATTCCAATTCTAAATGAATGTTAATTGAAGCTGAAACATGCATTCAGCAACTATAATTCATCCATTAACAAAATTAATACTTCAACAGTAACCTACCTTTGTATGACCCAAGCTTCAATATTCAATAAATTTATAACAGTTAACGAACCCATATCAAAATACTCAAAAATTTCATGTTCAAAATAACCAACAGTATACTTAACATATTTAATAGCAACTTCATTCTTCATTCAGAATTCCTCCCAATTTCTAGGGTTGCTATCGATTTTCCCCAATTTGGACAATCTCCCTAATCTCAAAAATTTCTGTTAATTTCTTACTAAATATCAAATTTAGATTTCTTCTAACATATTTCTATTCCCTTATCAAGCTCAATTTCAGAATTTAAATTCAAACCTCAAATGACGAAAAAATCAATTTGACTCAAGGAGATTATGAATATAGTTTGCTTACAGATTAAACCCACAACGCTATTCAGATTAACCAACTTTCAAAATCTTAGCACTAAAGCTACTTGAAATAAGATGAAATAACTTCAACTCAATTTTAAATTTTATTTGAAATCCATACCAATCAAACTCCGAAATGAAAACCAAGAAATTAATCAAAATTGACAATTGAATTGGGACAGTCGTGTCAAAACTCTATCAATTTAAGATAAAACTAGAGTGAAATCAAAATTATCAAAAGTCAAACCTTTTTATTATTTTTTTTTACATTCGACTTGCAGATGGACTGAGCAAAGAATTGACATTCACCAAAAAGTAAAAAGGGCAAAGAAAGATTACTAAACAAGCTGAAAACGAACCAAAACAATCTGAAACGCAAAGAAATGATTATCGAAACAATCTGAAGATTAACCAAAATTACAATTTGACACTTCAATTCAATAATTTTTTTTTTGTACGTGTTCCACTTTCACTACCACTTCTACAACCCAATTATTAAACCCAAATCTTCAAAATTTAATCAAAACCCTGAATAAATCAAATGTAGAAATTCAAGGAATTCATGGCATAAATTACTTACTATTTCAAATTTCTTGATCCTCCCTACTTCTTCATCTTCTTCTTCTTATCGTTCCTCTCTATGTCTCTTCAATGGTTCAGCCCCTGCTATCTCCTTCTCTCACTGTCAGCTCACCATCACCATGCCGAAGACTCGCCGACAATAGAAGATACGGCCAGATGTGGCGAAGCTCCTCCCTTTCTATCCTTCTCTCTCTCAACCTCTCTCATTTTCTCGATTCCTCTCTCTACTTCCCCCTTTTTTTATTTTTCTGGTTTCATGTGAGTGTGTGTTGTGTGTATGACCCACGTGTTTGTGTATTGTATGTGTAATCCGTGTGGTGTGTGTTCCCTCTTTTTTCTTTATATATTCATTTGCTTATTAGTTACAAATTTCCTAGAAATATGTAGAAACTTCAATTAAATAGGCTTGGACTTATATTCTCTTATTTAATTTTCTATGGGCTTGGGCTTCACTCTTCTATATTTTGTAATTCTTTAATTTCAATAAATTTTCATTATTTCTAATTATTCCGGAAATTATTCCCTAACCCGAGAAGAAAAATTCAAAACATGAATTAGACAATTAGGGTCGTTACAAATTCTCCCCTCCTTATATAGGATTCGTCCTCGAATCCTAATCTGGGCATACTAAAACCAATCATCAAACAACAAACAAAGACCGAAAACCAAATATCAAGTAAGGACCGATATGGCCTAAACATATCACATATACTTACTGAGACAGTAGAATAGCCAGCAGCTGCAGTCACCGACACTCTATAACCTCTGTTCTGATACCATCTTTGTAACATCCCGCCTAAACCAGGATGCTACCGACAGGAGACAGACTAATCCTGCTTCCATAAGCCTCTGACTCTGACGAAAATTCGGCATAACCTCTACTAAAAGTCATGCAACCTGGATCAAAGTCCAGCACCTCAATACAACCTAAAGGGCCCAACCATAATATACACTAAAACAATATACTCAAGTCATAACATAATTGGGCTATGTGCCTGAAAATACGTATAAACAAAAACTTTTATAATTACACTTGCACAGACTAACTTTTTACAAAAAAAAATTATAAACGACTCTTATACGAATAGTCAAATACGCCCAAGACCTGGTGACTGGCTGACTGCAATGCCGCTATCCGGCTTCTCAAGCTCTGAGATCAATGGTCGACCGATCGGGTCACCAACCTGCAAAACTCAAGACATTGTTGAGATGTGAGTCATAAGACTCAGTAAGTAACTATGCTCATTCCTTGAGCGTCAAACACATGCAAAGTCTTAATTCTGTTTTTGTATTATTCTAAGCTTTCTATGTGTCCATGCAATATTTACAGAGTATGTGCCACTATATAATTCTTATCCATTTACAAACTTATTTCTTACTATCGATTCTTTTATCTGATCCTTCATACACTTTAAATTATGTCTGCTACTAATTCTTAAGCATCTCTAACATAACACTAAGTTTTCATATTTCTATTTACTATATCAAGCCTCATCACGTTTCTGTTGCGTTACTCTGATATTTTTCTATTTTCCGCACTCTCTTTATAATTTGTCTAGGCTATTATTATAACTTTATTTCTTTTATTTTCTTGGAATATCATCAAATCGGATTTAAAATTGTTCTTGCTATTAAACATTCTTCTTTAACTGTCTTATATTGCATATATTAATTCTATCACTAATATACTTCTCATGCAAATAAATAAGTCCATCACCATAATAAATTATCGCCCTATCATAACATCTGCAATCTAATATACCTTTACATCTACAACTTCATAGACCCAAGTTCGAATTTATTTAAACTTTAACGATACAATTGTTGGGGTTATTCGGGTCGGGCGCAGCGGAAGCGCGGGTTTGGGGCGCAAAACGTATTTCAAAACTTTTTCAAAATACCGAGTAAATTATTCAATATCTAATATGAATAATCTATTCGTGTTCCACCCATAAACTAAAACATTACTCACATGTATGATCCGATCAAATGGAGTAATAATCCGACCACAAAAGTGCCGACCACATTATGTCCGACCAGACGAGGACCGACCACAAAAGTGCCGACCACATTATGTCCGACCAGACCACAAAAATGCCGACCACATTATGTCCGACCAGCCGAGGACCGACCAGCCGAGGACCGACCAGCCGACCAGCCGAGGACCGACCAGCCGAGGACCGACTAGCCGACCAGCCGAGGACCGACCACATTCAAACAGACGAATATTTTTCATGCATCATATACAAATCCAAATACTCAACATAAATGAAAAGCCAAAAGGTGGTACAAGGTCAAAAACCTTGAAACCAATACTTAAATCATGTTTCTAAAACACAATTCTTCCATCCAATCAAAGTCTCAACACAATGAAACAACTCAAGATCAAATCTAGGTCATCTAAGAGTGGGTCAACAACTCTAGATTAGCAACTTGGTTTCCAAAACCATAAAAGAAAGTTTATTACTACAATAGTTATACACTTCCTTCATTACACGTGCTTCACACTTCATCAAAACTTCCATCAACAAAAACCACAAGGAATAAAGAAAGAAACATCCTAAGAATGTCATATATTAAAGCCTAGAACCTAAGGAACAAATTCCTTACTAATAGCAAGTTCAAGAAACTTACTAAAAATCCAAGCTTTTTGATTTTTGTCTTTCTTTTCTCAAGCTTCCTTTTGTCTTTCTTCAATGGAGTTTTTTTTGTTTTTGTAAAGTGTATTAGGTTAATGAAATGAAAAGCAAATGAAAACAATATATACTTGTGAAAGAAAATGCCTTGGCCGAAATTCACAAACAAAATCAATAATTTTCATTTCAATTTCATTTCAAAATTATGTTAACAACTTGCATAAATATCTAATAACACTTTAATGATATTTATATAAGTCAACAAAAGCAACTAATACCATTTACTTAATATATCCTAATGTAAGATATTTATATTTTAATTAATTTAATCATTTAACAATTAAACAATCAATTAATTAATCAAATACAAATATATTAAATATATGCATAATATTTACATTAAATATTAAAAACATATATTCATTTAGGATATAAGTCAAATAACTCATTTTGACTATTAATTAATGTGTATTTAAATTAATCAAGTATTAAATGTAAATACACAATAATTAAGCAAATGACTATCTAGTCCTTTAGCATGTATCTTGCGTTTAACCTTTAAACGACTTTATAAATAATCAATATTATTTATTAATGTTGCTCTAGTGCTCTACGAGTATGTTTCATTATTGAGACTCTCTAGATTCAGGTATATCCGTCACGAAATCAAATTTCGTGTCCATAATCTATCCACCCGTAGATTATGACGATCACGGATAATCTCGCTGAACCATACAGGTCGAGGTCATGGCAAATGTATAATTCCTCCGTCACAGGTATCCGGATAAATCCCAGAGATATAGATGTAAACGTCAAATCTCTATCGGGATTATCCAGTCGACTATTCTATTAGCAATCACAAAAAGACTGTTTAGAACTAGCTTCTAAACTTTACCACGGGCCCATGGTTTTATCTGATTGCTAATCATATGGACTACCTATGCTCTGATACACAGAACTGACGGATCCTATCTTGATACACATAGGACACCCTGAGGATCTGTCTACACCCAACGAACAGGCGGAGGTCTGATCTAAATAGATCGGTGACGTGACTGCCGTCTAAGTGTAGAAGATGTCTCATGTGCCCACAATGGCATCTCAAGTCTAAGAATCACAAGTGCTACTCAACCCAAGAAGATTCTTATTGACGCTGGTGTACCATCCATTAAGAATCTTCGGTGAGTCGTTCAGTGTTTATCCGCTATAAACACCTACACGTCTATACTAGTCTCCAAGACTAATGGTTCATTGAGAAACCATTGGAATCATATATTCCAGTATACGACATGTACCGGTCTCAACGGGTTTACATACTGACCAAGTAGTGTAAACCTTGACCAGGAACAGTCTGAGAATGACAACGTCATGATACTTCTCAATGTCCGTTGCGACGCTTTTGCAACTGTATCATGACTAATCATTCTCGGGTCATTACGCCTTTACCATATAGAAATATAGATTATATTATAGAAACTGCATATATTATTCATAACAATAATGTTTTACAGAAGTATTTAACAGAAATACAACCGGGAATTGGCGCTCTGAGCACCAACCCCTACAAAATCTCCCACTTGCTCTAGTGCCAATATCGATTGTATCTAATACCCATCGACTCCACGTGTTTATCAAACAACTTCGGAGGTATGGCCTTCGTCAGCGGGTCTGCTACATTATCTTCACTCGGTACCTTGCACACGACAATATCCCCTCGCGACACGATCTCTCGAATGATGTGGTACTTGCGTTCCACATGCTTCGACTTCTGATGCGCCCTCGGTTCCTTTGCTTGCGCAATGGCTCCAGTATTATCACAGTATAACGGAATCGCATTCTCGATACTTGGGATAACTCCCAATTCTGTGATAAAGTTCTTTATCCACACAGCCTCTTTTGCGGCTTCAGAAGCTGTAATATATTCCGCCTCAGTGGTGGAATCAGCTGTCGATCCCTGTTTGGAACTCTTCCAACAAATTGCACCTCCGTTAAGGGTAAAGACAAATCCAGATGTAGACTTTCTATCATCGGGATCCGATTGAAAATCGGAGTCTGTATACCCATTAACCTGCAGCTCGTT
This sequence comes from Zanthoxylum bungeanum, assembly GCA_019454045.1. Lineage (NCBI taxonomy): Eukaryota > Viridiplantae > Streptophyta > Magnoliopsida > Sapindales > Rutaceae > Zanthoxylum > Zanthoxylum bungeanum. The sequence goes on from SKCR01025390.1 coordinate 291,423, forward strand.
TCCTCCATAAATAATCAACTTATCCTTAGTACCTTTAAGATACTTTAGGATATGTTTAATGGCCATCCAATGGTCATTACCTGGATTGGACTGATATCGACTAGTTACGCTAACAGCGAAACTGATATCAGGCCTCGTACATAACATGGCATACATTATGCTACCCAAACATGAAGCATAAGGTTGGTTAGACATTCTAACCTTCTCATCTTCTGTTTGTGGACACATCTTCTTGGAAAGATGAATCCCATGTCTGAACGGTATGTTTGCTGTCTTACAGTTACCAAAGCTATACCGTTCCAAGATCTTATCTACGTACGTTGATTGGGATAACCCAATCAGCCTCCTTTGTCTATCTCTATAGAGTTTTATCCCTAAGACATAGGAAGCTTCTCCCAGGTCCTTCATGGAGAAATTCTTACAGAGGTACGCTTTCACGCTTTGCAACATACCTAAATCATTCCCAATGATTAGGATGTCATCAACATATAGGACTAAAAATACGACCATGCTCCCACTGGCCTTCTGATACACACAGGATTCTTCCGAATTCTTGAGAAAACCAGACGATCTAATAATCTCATCGAATCGAAGATTCCAACTTCGTGAAGCTTGTTTAAGTCCATAAATGGACTTCTTAAGCTTACATACCATGCCCGAGGTTTCGCTGGATGTGAAACCTTCCGGCTGTTCCATATAGATTTCTTCATCAAGAAATCCATTTAGAAAAGCCGTTTTGACATCCATTTGCCAAATCTCGTAGTCATGATACGCAGCTATAGAAAGCAAAATCCGGATAGACTTAAGCATTGCTACCGGCGAAAAAGTTTCATCGTAGTCGACGCCAGGTCGCTGCGTGTAACCTTTTGCTACCAGTCGGGCCTTGTAAGTTTCAACCTTACCGTCAGGCCCGCGCTTCCTCTTGTAAACCCATTTACAACCGATAGGAACAATTCCTTCGGGAAGTGGAATCAAGTCCCAAACTTGATTTTCATGCATTGAGTCTATCTCGGATTTCATGGCACTTTGCCATTTCACGGAGTCGATGTCCAACATCGATTCTCTATAGGTGAAAGGATCTGTCTCTTCAACTAAGAGAACATCCAGACTCTTTTCTTGTATCAAATACAAGCGTTCAGGAGGTCTAGATACCCTTTCCGACCTACGGAGTGTGTGTGTTGAAGGTCCTTCATCTACTTGAACTTCAGGTTCCTCCGTTGGTTCGTTGTTTTCAGGTTGGACTTCATCAAGCTCAACCTGTCTATGATCACCACCTTCTGACAAAAATTCTACTTCTAGAAATTTTGCGAAGCGAGCTACGAACACAATTCGATGCTCGGTATCATAGAACAGATATCCCCTCGTGTTCGAGGGATATCCAACAAACCTAAACTTTTGCCCTCGAGGCGAAAGCTTACTTTGCTGAGTTACCCTGACATAGGCAGGACAACCCCAAACCTTAATATAATTAAGATTTGGTCTCCTACCGAACCATATATGATACGGTGTCGTAGGAACAGCCTTTGAAGGAATCTTATTCAAAAGATGTGCGGTTGTTAAGAGACAGTAGCCCCATAAATAATAGGGCAAATCTGTGAAACTCAACATCGATCGGACCATATCCAATAAAGTCCGATTTCTCCTTTCAGATACACCATTGTGCTGTGGTGTACCTGGAGGAGTATATTGAGCAAGAATCCCATTCTCCTTCATATAATCCATGAACTCACCACTCATATATTCACCGCCTCGATCTGATCGAAGGCATTTAATATATTTACCAGTTTGTTTTTCTACTTCATTTCGGAACTCTTTGAACTTTTCAAAGGTTTCCGATTTATGTCGCATCAAATACACATAACCGTACCGTGATAAATCATCGGTAAAGGTAACGAAGTACGAATAACCACTGTGAGCAGTGTGACTTAGTGGACCACATACATCAGAATGTACGAGTTCCAGTAAGTTAGTGGCACGGTGTCCAACACCAGAAAATAGGGCTTTGGTCATCTTACCCTGAATACAGGATTCACAAGTTGGATAGGATTCAATGGTAAGATCTGATATCAAACCATTCCTAACCAATTGGGTAAGGCGTTTAACGCCAATGTGACCAAGTCTCATATGCCAAAGTTCAGTATTATTAATTACAGGTAAACTACGTTTATTAACTCCAGTATTAAAATATCTTTTGAAGTTTGCAATGTATAATGACCATGCTGGTTTGGACAACTAAGGATCTGAATATTATTTTTATCATATAAATACAAAGAACTATTCTTAATATTAATACAATAGCCTTCTGTATCTAATACAAAAAGTGATATAATATTAGCGACACATCCCGGTACAAAATGACAGTCATATAACAAAAGTGTCCCATTCGGTAATGAGATCTCGCATACTCCCACTGCAACTGCATCCAAAGAGTCTCCACTCCCGAATCGCAACTGCATCTCTCCAGGCTTCAGTTTCCTACTTTCCTTCAGCACCTGCAACGAATTGCAAATGTGAATGGGACAAGCAGAATCTAAAATCCAGCTGGATGTAACGGCTTCACAAGCCAAAGATAAATCAATAACTGGAAAAATAAAAGTACCTGATGTAGAAGCTCTGTCTCTCCTCACTTGGGCAACGTAATCAGGACAGTTCCTTTTCCAGTGCCCAACTTTGCCGCAGTGGTGGCATTTGTCTTCAGAAGCCCTTTTGGGCTTTGCAATCTTCGCCTGTTGTTGAGGACCAAAAGCCTTCTTCTTCTTCTTGCCTTTCTTGTTCTTTCCCTTGGACCATCCTTGGGAAGAAGCCGAAAGAGAAGTAGTTCTAGGAGGGCGAGTCGGTACTCCCTTCTTAAGGTCCTCTTCTGCCGTGAGCAACATCCTATGTAGCTCCTGGTAGGTACAGACAGTCCCGTGCATGTTGAAGTACATCACGAACTGGCGAAATGAAGCTGGTAGTGAACCAAGAATGACACTCTGTAGGCACTGTATTTTTACACATAAGACCCGATGATGAGCCTCATTTGGAGGCACTACCTTTTGAGTCACGGAAGCCGCGGGAAACGGATATCGGAAGGGGAAATTCAGAATAAACAAGCTCACTGTCTTCGTTGGTGCTGCGTTCGTTACTTCGTTCGAACGGGAAACAGATTGCGGGCGTTCGTGTCGCGTTCGAGGAAGCGTTCGAACGGTGTCGGTAATTCTGGTTTTGCTGCTAGCCTCACACCCAGCCCATTTAGCTCCCCAAAGCCCATAAAACACATCCCAAATTAAATAAATAAATATTAAATTAAATATTAAACATTAAAATAAAACATTAAAACCATTTACCAATTAAAATAAACAATTACCAACTTAAACTAAAATCATGCCTAAATTAAACAAATCACATACTAAATCAAAATATAATCATACCAAATTAAAATCAATCTTAACCAATTAAAGCCAATCATATATTTGACTTCCTAATCTAATAAGATATTCACCAATATAAAATATTTGTATTCCTAAACCAACACCAATTAAATATTACAACTTCTTAAATTAAAATATCTTGTCCCCCCCTCAATCTTGTGTATGCCTTTCTCACCTCTCCTAATTTGGAAACAATATCCCTTCCCTTGTCAACCCTAGCCATTCTCTATATAAATAACCCCTAACCAAGGCCATTCCGGTCCGTCACACAACACAATTCACACCCAAGCTCTCTCGAAATCTCTCTAGACTCTCTCTACACACCCAAGACTAAACAAACAGACAAAAAGAGAAAACACTCCATACACACACAAAAAGAAAACAAAGAAACCACCACAAGCCACCACCCTCCATAGCCGAAACAGCCACCTATACAGCAGCCCTCCACCACCGAAAATCACCACAAAACCACACCCTAAAACACGCCTAAACAACCTCATAGATTACCTTAAAACAGTAGCCCAAATCCTTAAAAAACAGTAACATAAAAACTACATAGATAATCTTAAGAATAATCACATATAATTGCACTAAGAACCCACACAAACTTGGAATAGTTCTTTGAAAACGTTGAAACAGGTAGCCCGTGCAGTGAGCAGCAAAACAGGAGCCGAATAGGAGCAGAACGGAGTTCGAATCGTAAGCAAAGCAGCGAAACAGTGAGCTAGGACGTTGAACCAGCGGACCAGAAAAAGTTGCGGAGCTTTACTCCCCTTTCGATCTTCGTGGAACGTGAGTCCGAGAGACGGCTTAAAAGGTTAGACCTGAGGGTATCTTTCACACTTATTCTCATTTTACTTCCTGGTCATTTATTTTGATTATATTTTCTGTATTTGTGGTATCTGTTGTGTGTATGATGTATGTTGTGGGTATTGGATGAATGAGAGATGTGTCAACTCTCGCGGTATATCGGATGGAAACCCGGACATAAATTTCATAGCCGATTCCGAATGGACGGTAATATGATCTGTACTCGGGCCACAACTCCACGTACCGCTTGGGTAAACGGTACCATCTTTCTTTTGTTGTGTTGCTCTTGTTTATTTAGTTTGCTTACTTGAATTCAATATGTCGTTAGTTATGCATGATTCAACCAAGCGCATGGGCTTAGTGAGTTAGTCCAAATGTCCTCCATTTAGGAGACAAAGAGCCGAAAAGGCCACCTTCGTGACACTACTTCGCCGCGCCGGTTGATGTATGTTCGGTTGGACGCAAGATACGTTCAATCGGGCATACTTAGTTTGATATTATTATCTTTATTTTCGTATGTATAAGTCAATCGAGCGCATGGGCTTAGTAAGTGTGTTGTGAGATCCCCTATAGGGAGGGGCTAAAAGCCCTTTACCACGATGCTTTGCCGCGCCGGTTGATGTGTGTTCAGATTGGATGTAAGATGTGTTCAATCGGGCATACTTGGTTGATATGATTGGTTCTATTCTTGTATGTGTGATGTGACGCGCATGGGCTTAGTATGTTGGTCTAAATGTCCTCTCTTTGAGAGATCAAGAGCCCCAAAAGGTCACCTTTACGGCAGTGCTTCGCCGCGCCATTTTATTTTCTGTTTATGTATTGCATCATATTTCATGCATCAGGTCCGTGTCCGTTCGAACGCGTTCACGAACGCAACTCGAACGCGCATACATTTTGCCTTATCATGCATCAGGTCTCATTTCCGTTCGAACGCGTTAATAAACGCCATACGAACGTGAGCATTCTGTTTCATTTCCGTTCGAACGCGTTTACGAACGCTACTCGAACGTGAGCATTCTGTTTCATTTCCTTTCGAACGCGTTTACGAACGCTACACGAACGTGAGCATTCTGTTTCATTTCCTTTCGAACGCGTTTACGAACGCTACACGAACGTGAGCATTCTGTTTCATTTCCGTTCGAACGCGTTTACGAACGCTACTCAAACGTGAGCATTCTGTTTCATTTCCGTTCGAACGCGTTTACGAACGCTACACGAACGTGAGCATTCTGTTTCATTTCCGTTCGAACGCGTTTACGAACGCTACACGAACGTGCACACACTGAACTGAGTCTGTCTTATTATATTCATGCATAATTGTCTATTGATTGATCTTTCTTATGCAAATGTGCCAATGTATTACAATTCGTATGCTTATGTCATGATAACACTTGAGTATTATTTCTCGCGGTATATCGGATGGAAACCCAGACGTAAATTCCGTAGCCGATTCCGAATGGACGGTAGTGCGGTCTGTACTTGGGCTACAATTCCACGTACCGCTTGGAAAAGTGCCCATATGTGTGCTTGTATGGTCCATATGTGTGCTTGTGTTTTCCTGAATGTGATATGTAAATTAAGTTGTATGTTCGCTGCTATCTTGATATATGTTAAGCATGCAACTTTAAATATGAGATATATGTAAAAACGTACACATAAGTTTTATTTTGCATATGAGAATTTAGAAGCATGATACTATTGGAAATAAGTGTTACTTAAGCTTAGTTAAATTATTACATGAATCCTTTCATTACAAGTGACATAAGTAAGGGACCATTCCGAACCCAACGGTTTGAGGTCTTCCCTTGCGAGGGGTGAGTGCGGCCTTAAATCTTTGTCCCGGTTCACACCGGGTGGCGACTCCATGTTATGTAATCCTTCCCAACTAGGCCGCGAGCCTAGGAACGGCGTCGCCCAGGTCCTGTGTCCCACAGTCTGGCGACTCCACTGAGGATGTGAGAATTGACCCCGAAATATTGTCTTGTAATGAGTGGATTTATGTTTTAATTGGCCACGTCTATAGTGGATAAGTGAGGGTTTAATCAAAGGCATTTTTAGGCTAGGTAATGGTTTGGTGTCTTCCTTCATTCACTACCTTTCTAGAAGGAAAAGCTGTGAAGGCACCTAGATAGCCATCTACTCGTAGCCTATTGTGATGGACTAATTTGGATGACTCGTTGTTTATTCCTGACAACAAGCGATAAGAGCCTAAGAGGCTTGGGTATTTAAGTGAGCCTCGCTCCACCTTCCCTCTGGGGGATCTACAACGGGAAATCCATTTGACAGTCCGTCACACACCATAGCTCATCGGCACGTACCTTAGTGTATAAAAAGGGGTGCGCTCACTTGGTCGCTCGAACCCTTGAGTGGGGAGACCTAGTTGTGGGCCATCCTTCGCCGGTGAGAGCCTTTGTCTATACTCTTACTAACCCACCCATAGACCGGGTTGGCTAAAGTAGCAATTATTTCCTTGAGTATGTGCTTGTGGACCATCCTCATTTGGATGCAGTTGGACTATTGTCAGAAATGCGGGCTTGTTGGGCCATTTAAACTGGGGCAAGTTCGTACCATATGACTATTAGGCCCAAAGCTTCTGAAATGTTGATGGGCCATTATGTAAAAATTGTTATGTTATGTTTGCATTATCTTCCTTCCATGCTTGTGTTTGGGAACATCGTCGTTTGGATCCAGTTGGACCATTTGTCATGGGATATGGGCTTGTTGGGCCATTTAAACTGGGACAAGAACGTATTTCATGACTATTGGGCCAAAGGCTTCTAAATGATTGATGGGCCACTTTGTGATTGTGTTCGGAACGTTACCATTCGGATTTAGTTGGGCTCCTTGCCATGAGATGTGAACTCGTTGGGCCATTTAAACTGGGACGAGTTCACTCCTATGACAGTTGGCCCAAAAACTTCTAAAATGATAATAGGCCGATTTGTTTGAGAATTTTATTTGATTTAATATATGTTATATACTTCTTATGCACATCATGCATACATACATCATGTTAACCCTTGTGTTCTGAAAGCCATCATAGATTCCCGTTGGGTTAGAAAAAAGGGAAGACTCACCAAAATACCGAGAACAGACATGAGTGAATCAGATACTGAGGTATCCCGGATAGATCAGTTGGAAAGTGGCTTCGCCAAGATTACTGAACAGTTGCAAGCCTTGACTGCTGCTATGACAAATATGGCTGTGCCCCGTGCTGGGGAAAATTCTGAGAATATAAGGCGCGAGAAGCCTCCGAATGGGTTGGGGGATGATATCCCCGCTTTTGATGATGATAATGCAGAGTATGCAACAGACAGAGAGATTGGGTCTCAGGCCGAGATACAGAAACTCAGGGATCAGGTTGAATCTGTTACCCGCAAGATGAGGGGTAAGAATGAAGATTTGCTAGACTATGAGACAATGAAGTTTGAGGAGCAGTTGCCAGCGCAGTTTAAGATGCCGGATTTGGCTAAGTTCAATGGGAATGGAGACCCGAGGGTGCATCTCCGCCAGTATGTGTCTGTTATGAGTTCAGTTGGCCTGTCTCAGCGCCAAGTACAAAAGATGTTCGGGATGTCACTCGAGGGGGCACCCGTAGTATGGTACCATAACCTAGACAAGTAGATTAAGGGAGATTGGAGGGAGCTAGCTGATGCTTTCTTAAAACAATATGTTACGGATTTGGAAATTGACTTGTCACTCCGTGATTTGGAGAACACTAAGCAGAAGCCGGAAGAAAGCTTCAAGGAGTATGTAGACCGCTGGAGAAGCCAGCTCCTGAAAATGCAGACTCGGCCCTCTGAGAAGGACCAAATCAAGATGATTATCAAGGGTACTAAGCCCTCAATTTATGGCAAGCTGAGGAGGATGACCTCCATGATTGTGGATTTCCGACAGTTGAGAGAGACTGTTATGGATATTGAAGAAGAGGAGGTTGAAAACAAAAAGTTTTATGGCCAGAATAAAAGAACTTTTGGGGGGCATTTTGAGACCAAGCCCACTACGGCGGAGGTCGCTACCGTCAGAAATAGGCGGTTCTCTAATCTTGGTAGACCTATATCAAGGGTGCTTGAGAAGTTGAAAGGACAAGGACTCCTGAAGCCTTTAGACCCTAGACCAATCCCAAACCCTGTGCCACACTACTTCGACCTGAGCCAATATTGCCACTTCCACCAGCAAAAAGGTCATGACACTGACAACTGCCCCCGCCTTAGGCATGAAATCCAAAACCTCATCGATGCTCACAAAATACCCGACCCAGAGAAAGAACAACCTGACACACACAGAAACCCTCTACCAAACTACCACTTTGTTCCACCACCCACCTACATGATCAACTCTGGCCTACCTGAAACCTTTGTCCTCAAAACCCTCCACCACCAAGCTTATTACATGGATGACAACGAAGGACAATAGGCCAAGGAAGAAGGCAGTGTTGCGGATGATGGAGCTGTTCCTCCTAGTCTATTTGATCCAACATTTTTTTTAAAATAAAGGCATTGATTCTGCTTACTTGTTCGAACTTTTTTGCTCTCAACAATAATAAAGATGTTCATTTCATTTACTTGCCTAAGCCTCTTCCTGCAACATGAGTATATTTAAGAAAAGCATTAAACCTTAGTACTATGATACTCAGCGATATTTAGAACTCGGGGAATCCTCAGAGTAAGAAAACAGAAAAGATGAGATAGCCATTCAGAAATAGGGAAATGGGACAGTGAGACTGTCAGTAGGGAATGAGTTCACCAAGCCGATCAATATGGAAAGAATGAAGCAATACTTTACCCGAGGGAGAGAAAACCGAGCAGTCACCAAGAGAATTGGCAGAAGACCTAACCTAACGGGATAAGAAACTTATGCATGCATACACGTGACATACTTTGCATTCTCTTGTGTTTGTTTGGTTTTGTATTCACAGGTTTTGAAGCAGAAAGAGAGAAAGTGGCAAAAACAAGCCAATCAGAAACAGCGACAGCACTGTATCAGTCTGGGAACAAGACCCACGGGAACAAAACCCAACACTCAACAATCCAGGGAACAAGACCCTCAGCTCAAAATGGGAACAAGACCCACGGGAACAAAACCCAACACTCAACAATTCAGGGAACAAGACCCTCAGCTCAAAATGGGAACAAGACCCACAGGAACAAAACCCAACACTCAACAATTCAGGGAACAAGACCCTCAGCTCAAAATGGGAACGAGACCCACGGGAACAAAACCCAACACTCAACAATTCAGGGAACAAGACCCTCAGCTCAAAATGGGAACGAGACCCACGGGAACAAAACCCAACACTCAACAATTCAGGGAACAAGACCCTCAGCTCAAAATGGGAACAAGACCCACGGGAACAAAACCCAACACTCAACAATTCAGGGAACAAGACCCTCAGCTCAAAATGGGAACGAGACCCACGGGAACAAAACCCAACACTCAACAATTCAGGGAACAAGACCCTCAGCTCAAAAATGGGAACAAGACCCTCAGCTCACTTCGGGAATGAACCAGGGGTCGCAGCACCTCACCACCAAATCCACGCAACTCAATACATGGAAAGTCAAGTGGCAGCTGGCGAGCCAGGTAAGTAGAAATGCATTGCATAACTTTGATAGGATTGTCACTGTTGCACATTACACAAGTCCCATCAAAGTTGGGGCAACTGTAGGCACTGCATTTTTACACATAAGACCCGATGATGAGCCTCATTTGGAGGCACTACCTTTTGAGTCACGGAAGCCGCGGGAAACGGATATCGGAAGGGGAAATTCAGATTAAACAAGCTCACTGTCTTCGTTGGTGCTGCGTTCGTTACTTCGTTCGAACGGGAAACAGATTGCGGGCGTTCGTGTCGCGTTCGAGGAAGCGTTCGAACGGTGTCGGTAATTCTGGTTTTGCTGCTAGCCTCACACCCAGCCCATTTAGCTCCCCAAAGCCCATAAAACACATCCCAAATTAAATAAATAAATATTAAATTAATATTAAACATTAAAATAAAACATTTAACCATTTACCAATTAAAATAAACAATTACCAACTTAAACTAAAATCATGCCTAAATTAAACAAATCACATACTAAATCAAAATATAAATCATACCAATTAAAATCAATCTTAACCAATTAAAGCCAATCATATATTTGACTTCCTAATCTAATAAGATATTCACCAATATAAAATATTTGTATTCCTAAACCAACACCAATTAAATATTACAACTTCTTAAATTAAAATATCTTTGTCCCCCCCTCAATCTTGTGTATGCCTTTCTCACCTCTCCTAATTTGGAAACAATATCCCTTCCCTTGTCAACCCTAGCCATCTCTATATAAACAACCCCTAACCAAGGCCATTCCGGTCCGTCACACAACACAATTCACACCCAAGCTCTCTCGAAATCTCTCTAGACTCTCTCTACACACCCAAGACTAAACAACAACAAAAGAGAAAAACTCCATACACACACAAAAAGAAAACAAAGAACCAACCACAAGCCACCACCCTCCATAGCCGAAACAGCCACCTATACAGCAGCCCTCCACCACCACCGAAAATCACCACAAAACCACACCCTAAAACACGCCTAAACAACCTCATAGATTACCTTAAAACAGTAGCCCAAATCCTTAAAAAACAGTAACATAAAAAACTACATAGATAATCTTAAGAATAATCACATATAATTGCACTAAGAACCCACACAAACTTGGAATAGTTCTTTGAAAACGTTGAAACAGGTAGCCGTGCAGTGAGCAGCAAAACAGGAGCCGAATAGGAGCAGAACGGAGTTCGAATCGTAAGCAAAGCAGCGAAACAGTGAGCTAGGACGTTGAACCAGCGGACCAGAAAAGTTGCGGAGCTTTACTCCCCTTTTCGATCTTCGTGGAACGTGAGTCCGAGAGACGGCTTAAAAGGTTAGACCTGAGGGTATCTTTCACACTTATTCTCATTTTACTTCTTCTGGTCATTTATTTTGATTATATTTTCTGTATTTGTGGTATCTGTTGTGTGTATGATGTATGTTGTGGGTATTGAATGAATGAGAGATGTGTCAACTCTCGCGGTATATCGGATGGAAACCCGGACATAAATTTCATAGCCGATTCCGAATGGACGGTAATATGATGTATATGATCTGTACTCGGCCCACAACTCCACGTACCGCTTGGGTAAACGGTACCATCTTTCTTTTGTTGTGTTGCTCTTGTTTATTATTTAGTTTGCTTACTTGAATTCAATATGTCGTTAGTTATGCATGATTCAACCAAGCGCATGGGCTTAGTGAGTTAGTCCAAATGTCCTCCATTTAGGAGACAAAGAGCCGAAAAGGCCACCTTCGTGACACTACTTCTCGCGCCGCGCCGGTTGATGTATGTTCGGTTGGACGCAAGATACGTTCAATCGGGCATACTTAGTTTGATATTATTATCTTTATTTTCGTATGTATAAGTCAATCGAGCGCATGGGCTTAGTAAGTGTGTTGTGAGATCCCCTATAGGGAGGGGCTAAAAGCCCTTTACCACGATGCTTTGCCGCGCCGGTTGATGTGTGTTCAGATTGGATGTAGATGTGTTCAATCGGGCATACTTGGTTGATATGATTGGTTCTATTCTTGTATGTGTGATGTGACGCGCATGGGCTTAGTATGTTGGTCTAAAGGTCCTCTCTTTGAGAGATCAGAGCCCCAAAAGGTCACCTTTACGGCAGTGCTTCGCCGCGCCCTTTTATTTTCTGTTTATGTATTGCATCCTATTTCATGCATCAGGTCCGTGTCCGTTCGAACGCGTTCACGAACGCAACTCGAACGCGCATACATTTTGCCTTATCATGCATCAGGTCTCATTTCCGTTCGAACGCGTTAATAAACGCCATACGAACGTGAGCATTCTGTTTCATTTCCGTTCGAACGCGTTTACGAACGCTACTCGAACGTGAGCATTCTGTTTCATTTCCTTTCGAACGCGTTTACGAACGCTACTCAAACGTGAGCATTCTGTTTCATTTCCGTTCGAACGCGTTTACGAACGCTACTCGAACGTGAGCATTCTGTTTCATTTCCGTTCGAACGCGTTTACGAACGCTACAACACGAACTGAGCATTCTGTTTCATTTCGTTCGAACGCGTTTACGAACGCTACACGAACGTGCACACACTGAACTGAGTCTGTCTTATTATATTCATGCATAATTGTCTATTAATTGATCTTTCTTATGCAAATGTGCCAATGTATTACAATTCGTATGCTTATGTCATGATAACACTTGAGTATTATTTCTCGCGGTATATCGGATGGAAACCCAGACGTAAATTCCGTAGCCGATTCCGAATGGACGGTAGTGCGGTCTGTACTTGGGCTACAATTCCACGTACCGCTTGGAAAAGTGCCCATATTGTGCTTGTATGGTCCATATGTGTGCTTGTGTTTTCCTGAATGTGATATGTAAATTAAGTTGTATGTTCGCTGCTATCTTGATATATGTTAAGCATGCAACTTTAAATATGAGATATATGTAAAAACGTACACATAAGTTTTATTTTGCATATGAGAATTTAGAAGCATGATACTATTGGAATAAGTGTTACTTAAGCTTAGTTAATTATTACATGAATCCTTTCATTACAAGTGACATAAGTAAGGGACCATTACGAACCCAACGGTTTGAGGTCTTCCCTTGCGAGGGGTGAGTGCGGCCTTAAATCTTTGTCCCGGTTCACACCGGGTGACGACTCCATGTTATGTAATCCTTCCCAACTAGGCCGCGAGCCTAGGAACGGCGTCGCCCAGGTCCTGTGTCCCACACACTCCTACCGAGAATGTCATTCAGGATGATTATGTTGCCTCAACTGATCGATCAAATCGATCATCTGAAGAACATGTGGGCTAACACTCTGCCCCTTATCCAGACGCGCATGGAACAGTTCCATGGCGACCTTGTGAACAATAACCTGTCCTGGTTCTCGAACGATTGTCTTAATCGCGTTATCATACTATAGGAATCTGATGTTCCATAGTATTGTTGCTTGAGTTTCGGAGAGAGCGAACTAAGGATGTATGATTTAACCCTTAAATCATGATCCTTCCAAGTTTCAAAAACTTGGCGTTCCTCCTCCAAAGCATCCTCGCCCACTGCAAGGGGCAACGGACCCTCAAGAACATAACCCAGCTTCTCGGAATCGAGGACAATCCTCAAATCCAATTCCCAGTCTGCAAAGTTCTCAGCGCCTTTCAGTTTGTTCGCATCAAGCATACGCGCAAACTGATTTGTGGATTGTGCCGCCATCGCCAATCTATCATATAGATCACGAAAAACGGTTAGCAGAAATTAAAGCAGTTTCATATAATATCAAAAGCATAAACTAGATCATGGATTTTTAATCTAATATGCCCCTCCCACTAAATCATGCAATACTGTAATCCCAAAACAGAATACAAATATTTAATAATTAAATTAAATACTAATAGTGAAAAGTGGATCCCGTGAATATATTTTGGCTCACAGCAGAGGCACGGTCTCGCCTACGTATATTCATCAGGTAGACAACTCATTTGTCAATCATTCACTAATGACTCCTAAGTACCCGGTCCTGGCCGTTTCTCGTTGTCGCTGCGAAGGCAGGCCCACAAGGAGACGTACCAAGGTTAAACTCGCCAATGATAAACTCAAGTTACTTACGTAATCCTGACAGCTAGGGCACGTTCAGAATTCCGCTTTCGCTTGAATTTATCTAGTATCTGATATACATCCGGTATAAATAAATCTTTATCGGCTACACCCTCACAGCAGAGGCACGGTCTCGGATGTAGTCACAAAGAAGTATTCATAAACCGTATTGACAAGACAAACCATATACATGCATCAAATACATAATTACATTCAAACCTTATTAATTAGGGATTTTCCGCTAAGTGTCATACACCCTAAATCTAACCAATTTAGATCCTAATAAGCATGCATAAAGTCTAGAAAACATGTTTAAACATTGATTCAAATGGACAATCTAGGGTTGCTATCGATTTTCCCCAATTTGGACAATCTCCCTAATCTCAAAAATTTCTGTTAATTTCTTACTAAATATCAAATTTAGATTTCTTCTAACATATTTCTATTCCCTTATCAAGCTCAATTTCAGAATTTAAATTCAAACCTCAAATGACGAAAAAATCAATTTGACTCAAGGAGATTATGAATATAGTTTGCTTACAGATTAAACCCACAACGCTATTCAGATTAACCAACTTTCAAAATCTTAGCACTAAAGCTACTTGAAATAAGATGAAATAACTTCAACTCAATTTTAAATTTTATTTGAAATCCATACCAATCAAACTCCGAAATGAAAACCAAGAAATTAATCAAAATTGACAATTGAATTGGGACAGTCGTGTCAAAACTCTATCAATTTAAGATAAAACTAGAGTGAAATCAAAATTATCAAAAGTCAAACCTTTTTATTATTTTTTTTTACATTCGACTTGCAGATGGACTGAGCAAAGAATTGACATTCACCAAAAGTAAAAAGGGCAAAGAAAGATTACTAAACAAGCTGAAAACGAACCAAAACAATCTGAAACGCAAAGAATGATTATCGAAACAATCTGAAGATTAACCAAAATTACAATTTGACACTTCAATTCAATAATTTTTTTTTTGTACGTGTTCCACTTTCACTACCACTTCTACAACCCAATTATTAAACCCAAATCTTCAAAATTTAATCAAAACCCTGAATAAATCAAATGTAGAAATTCAAGGAATTCATGGCATAAATTACTTACTATTTCAAATTTCTTGATCCTCCCTACTTCTTCATCTTCTTCTTCTTATCGTTCCTCTCTATGTCTCTTCAATGGTTCAGCCCCTGCTATCTCCTTCTCTCACTGTCAGCTCACCATCACCATGGCGAAGACTCGCCGACAATAGAAGATACGGCCAGATGTGGCGAAGCTCCTCCCTTTCTATCCTTCTCTCTCTCAACCTCTCTCATTTTCTCGATTCCTCTCTCTACTTCCCCCTTTTTTTATTTTTCTTGTTTCATGTGAGTGTGTGTTGTGTGTATGACCCACGTGTTTGTGTATTGTATGTGTAATCCGTGTGGTGTGTGTTCCCTCTTTTTTCTTTATATATTCATTTGCTTATTAGTTACAAATTTCCTAGAAATATGTAGAAACTTCAATTAAATAGGCTTGGACTTATATTCTCTTATTTAATTTTCTATGGGCTTGGGCTTCACTCTTCTATATTTTGTAATTCTTTAATTTCAATAAATTTTCATTATTTCTAATTATTCCGGAAATTATTCCCTAACCCGAGAAGAAAAATTCAAAACATGAATTAGACAATTAGGGTCGTTACAAATTTTCTCCCTCCTTATATAGGATTCGTCCTCGAATCCTAATCTGGGCATACTAAAACCAATCATCAAACAACAAACAAAGACCGAAAACCAAATATCAAGTAAGGACCGATATGGCCTAAACATATCACATATACTTACTGAGACAGTAGAATAGCCAGCAGCTGCAGTCACCGACACTCTATAACCTCTGCTCTGATACCATCTTTGTAACATCCCGCCTAAACCAGGATGCTACCGACAGGAGACAGAATAATCCTGCTTCCATAAGCCTCTGACTCTGACGAAAATTCGGCATAACCTCTACTAAAAGTCATGCAACCTGGATCAAAGTCCAGCACCTCAATACAACCTAAAGGGCCCAACCATAATATACACTAAAACAATATACTCAAGTCATAACATAATTGGGCTATGTGCCTGAAAATACGTATAAACAAAAACTTTTATAATTACACTTGCACAGACTAACTTTTTACAAAAAAAATTATAAACGACTCTTATACGAATAGTCAAATACGCCCAAGACCTGGTGACTGGCTGACTGCAATGCCGCTATCCGGCTTCTCAAGCTCTGAGATCAATGGTCGACCGATCGGGTCACCAACCTGCAAAACTCAAGACATTGTTGAGATGTGAGTCATAAGACTCAGTAAGTAACTATGCTCATTCCTTGAGCGTCAAACACATGCAAAGTCTTAATTCTGTTTTTGTATTATTCTAAGCTTTCTATGTGTCCATGCAATATTTACAGAGTATGTGCCACTATATAATTCTTATCCATTTACAAACTTATTTCTTACTATCGATTCTTTTATCTGATCCTTCATACACTTTAAATTATGTCTGCTACTAATTCTTAAGCATCTCTAACATAACACTAAGTTTTCATATTCTATTTACTATATCAAGCCTCATCACGTTTCTGTTGCGTTACTCTGATATTTTTTCTATTTTCCGCACTCTCTTATAATTTGTCTAGGCTATTATTATAACTTTATTTCTTTTATTTTCTTGGAATATCATCAAATCGGATTTAAAATTGTTCTTGCTATTAAACATTCTTCTTTAACTGTCTTATATTGCATATATTAATTCTATCACTAATATACTTCTCATGCAAATAAATAAGTCCATCACCATAATAAATTATCGCCCTATCATAACATCTGCAATCTAATATACCTTTACATCTACAACTTCATAGACCCAAGTTCGAATTTATTTAAACTTTAACGATACAATTGTTGGGGTTATTCGGGTCGGGCGCAGCGGAAGCGCGGGTTTGGGGCGCAAAACGTATTTCAAAACTTTTTCAAAATACCGAGTAAATTATTCAATATCTAATATGAATAATCTATTCGTGTTCCACCCATAAACTAAAACATTACTCACATGTATGATCCGATCAAATGGAGTAATAATCCGACCACAAAAGTGCCGACCACATTATGTCCGACCAGACGAGGACCGACCACAAAAGTGCCGACCACATTATGTCCGACCAGACCACAAAAATGCCGACCACATTATGTCCGACCAGCCGAGGACCGACCAGCCGAGGACCGACCAGCCGACCAGCCGAGGACCGACCAGCCGAGGACCGACCAGCCGACCAGCCGAGGACCGACCAGCCGAGGACCGACCAGCCGAGGACCGACCACATTCAAACAGACGAATATTTTTCATGCATCATATACAAATCCAAATACTCAACATAAATGAAAAGCCAAAAGGTGGTACAAGGTCAAAAACCTTGAAACCAATACTTAAATCATGTTTCTAAAACACCATTCTTCCATCCAATCAAAGTCTCAACACAATGAAACAACTCAAGATCAAATCTAGGTCATCTAAGAGTGGGTCAACAACTCTAGATTAGCAACTTGGTTTCCAAAACCATAAAAGAAAGTTTATTACTACAATAGTTATACACTTCCTTCATTACACATGCTTTACACTTCATCAAAACTTCCATCAACAAAAACCACAAGGAATAAAGAAAGAAACATCCTAAGAATGTCATATATTAAAGCCTAGAACCTAAGGAACAAATTCCTTACTAATAGCAAGTTCAAGAAACTTACTAAAAATCCAAGCTTTTTGATTTTTGTCTTTCTTTTCTCAAGCTTCCTTTTGTCTTTCTTCAATGGAGTTTTTTTTTTGTTTTTGTAAAGTGTATTAGGTTAATGAAATGAAAAGCAAATGAAAACAATATATACTTGTGAAAGAAAATGCCTTGGCCGAAATTCACAAACATAAATCAATAATTTTCATTTCAATTTCATTTCAAAATTATGTTAACAACTTGCATAAATATCTAATAACACTTTAATGATATTTATATAAGTCAAAAAAAGCAACTAATACCATTTACTTAATATATCCTAATGTAAGATATTTATATTTTAATTAATTTAATCATTTAACAATTAAACAATCAATTAATTAATCAAATACAAATATATTAAATATATGCATAATATTTACATTAAATATTAAAAACATATATTCATTTAGGATATAAGTCAAATAACTCATTTTGACTATTAATTAATGTGTATTTAAATTAATCAAGTATTAAATGTAAATACACAATAATTAAGCAAATGACTATCTAGTCCTTTAGCATGTATCTTGCGTTTAACCTTTAAACGACTTTATAAATAATCAATATTATTTATTAATGTTGCTCTAGTGCTCTACGAGTATGTTTCATTATTGAGACTCTCTAGATTCAGGTATATCCGTCACGAAATCAAATTTCGTGTCCATAATCTATCCACCCGTAGATTATGACGATCACGGATAATCTCGCTGAACCATACCGGTCGAGGTCATGGCAAATGTATAATTCCTCCGTCACAGGTATCCGGATAAATCCCAGAGATATAGATGTAAACGTCAAATCTCTATCGGGATTATCCAGTCGACTATTCTATTAGCAATCACAAAAAGACTGTTTAGAACTAGCTTCTAAACTTTACCACGGGCCCATGGTTTTATCTGATTGCTAATCATATGGACTACCTATGCTCTGATACACAGAACTGACGGATCCTATCTTGATACACATAGGACACCCTGAGGATCTGTCTACACCCAACGAACAGGCGGAGGTCTGATCTAAATAGATCGGTGACGTGACTGCCGTCTAAGTGTAGAAGATGTCTCATGTGCCCACAATGGCATCTCAAGTCTAAGAATCACAAGTGCTACTCAACCCAAGAAGATTCTTATTGACGCTGGTGTACCATCCATTAAGAATCTTCGGTGAGTCGTTCAGTGTTTATCCGCTATAAACACCTACACGTCTATACTAGTCTCCAAGACTAATGGTTCATTGAGAAACCATTGGAATCATATATTCCAGTATACGACATGTACCGGTCTCAACGGGTTTACAATACTGACCAAGTAGTGTAAACCTTGACCAGGAACAGTCTGAGAATGACAACGTCATGATACTTCTCAATGTCCGTTGCGACGCTTTTGCAACTGTATCATGACTAATCATTCTCGGGTCATTACGCCTTTACCATATAGAAATATAGATTATATTATAGAAACTGCATATATTATTCATAACAATAATGTTTTACATAAGTATTTAACAGAAATACAACCGGGAATTGGCGCTCTGAGCACCAACCCCTACAACAATTACATACATTTGTAAATTATTATTTCCAACTCAATAATATCATACTTGTATATGGAATCATTCGTCATAAACTATCATCCACAAAAATTTCTCTTGTGTAAATAAAGTTCATGCCAATGTCCATCTACTTATGCTATCATGCATTAGTATAAGTTATTTATATAACTCAAATGATATCTAAATGTATGATTTATATCCTCAATTTGTAAATTAAGCACTACTTAAATATGTCATGATTCTGTAAGACTTATTCTACGTAATACATACTTATACTATCATCAATGCACTGTGCATACACCACACATACAAGTACTAATTATATATACATGCCATTATGCATTAATGCCAATTACATGCTCTCAAGATGATATCCAGAATATATGATCTTTACGTATAACTTATGAATTATGTTCTACTTTATTATGCCATGCTTTTTGTAAAATATTTTATGAAAACCTTTTTGAAAAACTATTTTCTAAAAACTATTTCTTGAAACTCTTTATAAAACTTGTCTTTCCAAATCCTTGTCTGAAATTTTTTTCTGAAAACTGAAATCTGAAATCTTTTCCTGAAAACCAAAATCTGAATTGTGCATCTCCGCCCGTAGGCGCATCTCCGCCCGTAGGCGCATCTCCGCCCGTAGGCGCATCTCCGCCCGTAAGCGCATCTCCGTCCGAAGGCGCATCTCCGCCCGAAGGCGCATCTCCGCCCGAAGGCGCATCTCCGCCCGAAGGCGCATCTCCGCCCGTAGGTGCATCTCCGCCCGAAGAGGCATCTCCACCCGAAGGCGCATCTCCGTCCGAAGGCGCATCTCCGCCCGAAGGCGCATCTCCGCCCAGGAATATAGCATCTAAGCGCTGAGGATCTGGGGGCGTCCCCCCAGTCCTCCACATGTACACATGTATATAAATCCATCAATTCCATCTGTGTCTCAAGTTACGTACTATGGTGAGTTTTTCCCTCATGCCCCGGAAAACATAAAACCATCTTCGGTATCTCAAAATTGTAAAAAAAACATTTCTAAAATACGATTTTCTCAAAAGCATTTGAAAACTGTCCTTTAAAACTCTTTGGGTTTCAAAATCATTCTTAATTTCAACTTAAATTATGAAAATCATAATGCATAATCATGCATATACATTTCTTATGCTTTTCACCTACATGCTTTTATCTTGTGTTATCTCATGTTCTAAATTCTTATGCTATCCTCAATGCATTCTGCATATTTCACACATGTTCCATACACATTTACATAAAATTTCACTTCAAAAATAGGGAATACAGACTGCAATGGATGACTCAAGCCACAAGAAATTTATAACAAATATCATTAAAGAGTTATCATGATATCCTCAAATCTAAGTTAAAAGGACAATGTACGAGCTATATCAGCTTATCAATAAACCAAATATGAATTCCCAGCTAACTTTTTAGAAATTAGATACTAGCAGCATAATTAAAAAAAAATCACTGTTATACTCAACAAAACATTAAAAGAATAACATCGTAGGCCCCATTAGAAAAATAAGACCCATCTCCAGATGCTTAATCTTCAGCATAGTAATCAGTCATCATGCATGCAATAGAATTAAAACAAATAATATTCCAATTCTAAATGAATGTTAATTGAAGCTGAAACATGCATTCAACAACTATAATTCATCCATTAAAAAAATTAAAACTTCAACAGTAACCTACGTTTGTATGACCCAAGCTTCAATATTCAATAAATTTATAACAGTTAACGAACCCATCTCAAAATACTCAAAAATTTCATGTTCAAAATAACCAACAATATACTTAACATATTTAATAGCAACTTCATTCTTCATTCAGAATTCCTCCCAATTTCTAGGGTTGCTACCGATTTTCCCCAATTTGGACAATCTCCCTAATCTCAAAAATTTCTGTTAATTTCTTACTAAATATCAAATTTAGATTTCTTCTAACATATTTCTATTCCCTTATCAAGCTCAATTTCAGAATTTAAATTCAAACCTCAAATGACGAAAAAATCAATTTGACTCAAAGAGATTATGAATATAGTTTGCTTACAGATTAAACACACAATGCTATTCAGATTAACCAACTTTCAAAATCTTAGCACTAAAGCTACTTGAAATAAGATGAAATAACTTCAACTCAATTTTAAATTTTATTTGAAATCCATACAATCCAACTCTGAAACGAAAACCCAGAAATTAATCAAAATTGACAATTGAATTGGGACAGTCGTGTCAAAACTCTATCAATTTACGATAAAACTGAGAGTGAAATCAAAATTATCAAAAGTCAAACCTTTTTTGTAACATCCCGGGTTATTTTAGCGTGTTGCGTAAATTTTATTTTCGCGAGTAGGGTTGTGTCTGAACGCGAGGTTCATTTTTCTGTAAAATGGGATTTTTTTTAAAGCAGTTAGTTATAGAATAATATTGAATTAAATTAGAAGGATTGATTTGAAATTTAAATAAATTAGTATAATTGAACTTGGATATTTTTTTAACACACACTAGATATTTTTTACACACCCAATTAATTGTTCTAGAAGGCACTACACACACCACACATGAATTATATATAAGTATTATATAAATACACACACGTGAGGGGGAAACAGATCACACACATAAATTACACTGACACACGCACAGCATACACAAGGAATACACACACAGTTTACACACACAGCCACCTACGCACATATAAAGAAGAAGAATTAGATCGATGAAAATGAGATCGGGCCGAGAGAGAAGAAAGAGAAACCAAGAAGAGAGAAGAAGTAAACAAGCTGAGATATTAAAGAAGGCCAAGAGCAGTATGCAGAAAGGAGAGGGGGGCCGAGCAAGAAAAGATGTATGAAAGAAGAAGCAGAGACCGAGAGAGAGTGGGAACCAAGAAGATAAAAAAAAAAAAAAAAAAAAAAAAAAGGAAAAGGAAAAGGAGGAAGAAGACCGAGATAGAGAGGAGAGAGCAGAGGTTGTGCAGGAGAGATTCAGAGAGAGAGATACCGAAACAGAGGAGAGGTAAGTACACTATGCTTATAAATATCTTGAATTTAATTGATTTTAACAAATGGGTTTGGAGAGAAATTCGAAAATTGGGTTAGGCAATGAGTTAGAACCGTGCCAAAAGTAAATTAGATTTGGGTATTTAGTGTGATAATGGAAGAGACTTTCTGAATAAAGGAATTAATTTGATTGGATAATTTAGGCAAAGATTAGGCGGTGAACCCTAGGAATTGGGGATTTCTGTTGATACTAAGATATGAATCTAAAGAGTAGTTAACTTAGAAATATTAACAAGTAAGTAATGAAAATATGTGTGTTCTGTGTAAACAAAATTCGAAACATAAAACTGCGACAGTGACAAGAGTATGGTGGCAGTAGCATTTGGGTGAGGATAACATTATGGTGAATGGGTTATGTTTGTTTAAAGGGTTTACTGATTTTAATGGATGATTAAATTTTATTCGTGTGATTTAATAGTTTAATGGTCAATTTGGGTTTATTTGCTTAACACTGCAGAAAAAGAAAAATATGGTATTAATGATGGATAAGATAGTTGTTCAAAAGCTTAATGAATTATTATTAAATCCGAATAACGGGTAAAGTAATAATAGAATTTTGTTATGTCGATTTTCATAGTAGATTGCTTCCACTTTAAGATGATTGTTGAGTTTATTGGTCTTTCAAAGAAGTAGTTAGATCTTTTCTTTATTTGAATTGTTAACTTAGATAAGTATGATAAAACTATTAAATGAATCTACCTGGTTAGTTCTTGAGTGAACAAGTTTTGAGTATGATAAACATGATAACTGAGAAAGTTCTAGGAAGCAATAAAGGTCATGGCTGAATGTGGAAACTGCAAGAGAGAAGGGAGTTTCTTGGTGAGTGTTGGTCTATATTTAGAACTGTAGTATAGTCGAGTTGTATGTAATGGCAGTTGGATAATGAGTAATCTAGTACCTAAGTCAAACATACCTTGGTAAGGGAAAAAGTTTGGTTGTTGGTTCTTGTTGATGTTGTGTAATAGTCTATATTAGAAGTAACGCTATGAAAATAATTTGGCTTGACCTTGAACCTTGTGTAGTTTATTGATAATAAATTAGTATATATATGCATGAAATTGAGTATATATTGAAGATTGGAAAAATGATGTATGATTAAATAGTATTATGTGTGTAATACATAATTAGCTTGTATGTATTTATAAAGTTGAGACTAATTATAATATAAATAAACATGAAATCAGTGATTAATGTTTATAGGTGTAAGCTTTATAAGTGTCAATGCATACTATCATTAGAGTAAATATATTTATTTATATGTGTGTGAGGATTGATTTTGAGAATGAATTCAGTATGCCAATGTGGATTGATGTAATTTTGGCAGCATGTATGTAATGAGTTAAAGCATATGATAAATAAGTATATAGAATATAAAGATAAATTGTGTGTATGCTTAGAGTAGTGCATGTATATGAATAATTTCAGTGTACTATTGATATACATGAATTAAGGCATGTACATGTTTGATAGTATAAGAGATGCATATGCATATTTATATGTTATGATTTTCAAAAGTCGAGTTAAAGTTAAGAATGCTTTTGAAACTCAAAAAAAAAAAAAAGGTTTTAAAGAAAAGCTTCAAACGTTTTGAAAGAAAAGTATTTCAGAAAATATTTTCTTACAGATTTGAGATTTAAGCATGAGTTTATGATTTTTTTTCGGGGCATGAGTTAAAAACTCACCCCAGTATGTAACTTAAAACACAGATGGAATTGACGGATACAGATAACATGTGCACATGTTGAGGACTGAGGGAACGCTCTCAGATCCTCCAGATGGGCTAGGCGGACGGAGAGATATCACGCCCCTAGACCCCCAGATTATGAGACAGTAGTGGCATGCTTTGGGGGACGGCGAGACGTAACGCCCCAAAGTCATGGTTTTGCACTTCTGCCTCCAGATTGGCATATGAGGGGTCGGACGATACGTAACGCCCTCATATGACCGGGTTTTCCGACAGAGACACAGATTATGGAAATGATTTCAGATCTCAGATTTTCTGATATAAGATTTTCACAGATACCCAAATACCGGTTTTCAGAAATGAGTTTTAAAGTATTAAGTTTTCAGAAAACAGTTTTAATGATATAGTTTTCAGTTCAGATACAGATTATAGCTTTAAACACAGTCTCAGATTTCTTTGGAAACGGATTTCAGTTTTCAAGGATGGTTTTCAGTCTTCCGTTTCCGTTTTCAGAAAGAACTCTTTAGAAAAGAAAGTTTTCCAGAAGTAACGGTTTTATAAGGAATTCAGAATTTTAATACAGAAATTAGTTTTAACAATTTTTCAGAAAAGATTTTCCAAACGTATTTCATATAAGCATAGCATGATTACGTAGAGTATAACTCATAGGTTATGCATATAGACCATATATATATTATAGAAATCATTTGAGATGCGTATATTTGGTATTTATGCATAATAGTATTAGCACACTTATATGTATAGTTGATCAATGACTGTATGAGTTATATGTATTTACATAGAAGAAACCCTTTCTATGAATACTAGTGCATGATAAGTATGATTATATTTCATTATGAAAATCATTTAATATGCATGATAGTAAGGTTACATCTATATGGATGGATGACTGATGTTTGTATAAATTGTATGTTTACATAGGAAGTACCTTTGTGAATAATAGTGCATGACAATATGATTGCATACTTATGTATACATGATTGATGAATGAATTGTTAGAAAGAATATTTCATAAAGCCGATTTGATGATATTTCAATAGAAATAAAAGAAAGATAATTATAATAAATGCCCAAACTAGGTTAGGAAAAAGTAAGTAGGTAAGAAACAAGATACCTGAATAGCGCAGCAGAAGCGTAATGGAATTTGATTTGATGATTGAGGATATAGAAACTTGACAAGTATATTATGAATGTATGAAAAGATTAATAGTAAACAAGATATGAAGCATGTAAGACCAGATTAAAAGAAATCTATAGTAAGGTTACATATTTGATTAAAATGGTTAAAAGTAGAGACTAGCTTAAGTTAATGAAAAAACAAAATTCAGAATTAATGTATGGCTGCAGCTCAAGGAATGAGCATAGTTACTTACTGAGTCTTATGACTCACAACCCAACAGTGTTTGAGTTTTGCAGGTTGGTGACCCGATCGGTCGACCACAGTTTTCAATGCTTGGGGAGCCGGATAGCAGCGTTGCAGTCAGCCAGTCACCAGGTCTTGGGGGAAACAGAGTCAATTGTTTATGAGTCTAGTTGTAAATGATTTGTATTGTATAAGTTTAAGGATTGTAAAAGTTTTTGTTTATACGCATTTTCGGGCACGGAGCCCTGGTTGTATTATGTCTTTGTGTCTGCATCGCGTTTTAGTTGGGCCCTTAGATTGCATTGATGTTGAGATGCCGGCCTGAGGCCGAGATTTTATGTTTACGTTGTATATGGATGCTGGCTATAGGCCAGGTTGCATGATGTTACGAATACATCATGCCGAAATTTTTCTAGAGTCAGAGGCTTATGGAGTCAGGATTAGCCTGTCTCCTGCCGGTAGCATCCTGGTTTAGGCGGGATGTTACATTTTTATTTTTATTTTTTTTACATTCGACTTGCAGATGGACTGAACAAAGAATTAACATTCACCAAAAAGTAAAAAGGGCAAAGAAAGATTACTAAACAAGCTGAAAACGAACCAAAACAATATGAAACGCAAAGAAATGATTATCGAAACAATATGAAGATTAACCAAAATTACAATTTGACACTTCAATTCAATAATTTTTTTTTGTACGTGTTCCACTTTCACTACCACTTCTACAACCCAATTATTAAACCCAAATCTTCAAAATTTAATCAAAACCCTGAATAAATCAAATGCAGAAATTCAAGGAATTCATGGCATAAATTACTTACTATTTCAAATTACTGGATCCTCCCTACTTCTTCATCTTCTTCTTCTTCTCGTTCCTCTCTCTGTCTCTTCAAAGGTTCAGCCCCTGTTATCTCCTTCTCTCACTGCCAGCTCGCCATCACCACGCCGGAGACTCGCTGACAGTAGAAGATACGGCCAGATGTGGCGAAGCTCCTCCCTTTCTATCATTCTCTCTCTCAGCCTCTCTCACTTTCTCGATTCCTCTCTCTACTTCCCTTTTTTTCTGGTTTCATGTGAGTGTGTGTTGCGTGTATGACCCACGTGTGTGTTTATTGTATGTGTAATCCGTGTGGTGTGTGTTCCCTCTTTTTTCTTTATATATTTATTTGCTTATTAGTTATAAATTTCCTAGAAATATGTAGAAACTTCAATTAAATAGGCTTGGACTTATATTCTATTATTTAATTTTCTATGAGCTTGGGCTTCACTCTTCTATATCTTCTAATTCCTTAATTACAATAAATTTTCATTACTTCTAATTATTCCGGAAATTATTCCCTAACCCGGGAAGAAAAATTCAAAACATGAATTAGACAATTAAGGTCGTTATTGTAAGTCCATTTCTGCACTAAGTATGGCTCATTTTATGCACCAATGTGGGGTACAAAAAATTATTATCTCCTACGCTACATGAGTGAAATTTGGCTACCTCAGTCTCTTTTCATCAATAAAAGACAAACACCGCCCATTTACAAGATTGACTAAGCCTATTATGGGATCGTGTCATTATCTAGAAATGACGAATTGGGCCCTCGGTAATCACGGTTGTGGCAGAGATGGACATGGAGATATCCAAAAGTATAGAAATATGCCATAACAAGGTGTACCATTCCTATATGAAAGCCAGGGCGGATATCGGACTCATGCATATGACATATTCGGATCATGTTTAGACTTCTAAGCCCATCAAAGTTTTCATATAAGTTGGCCCATTATTATTTTAAACCATTCAATCAGATTATCACGAGGTGCAAACTTGTCCCAGTTGAAAAGTCCCAATAGGTTTACACTTTTGACATAATGTGGCTAAATAACTTCATATGATAGAGGACCCAAACACAAGGTGGTCCATCGTCACTTCGAAAACTTTTGGCCCAATCATCATAAGGTACACACTCATCCCAGTTTAAGTGGCCCAACAAGTTCGTATCTATGACGAGAAGTCCAAATGATAATGGGACCAAACACATGCATGAGGGGCATCTTCTATAGGACATATAATTATGGTTTGTATGTGGGCTTACAAGGGTATGGATAAGGCTCTCATCGATGAAGGGTTGTACACAACTAGGTCTCACTACTTAAGGGTTCGAGCGACCAAGTGAGCACGCCTTTTTTATACCCTAGGATACGTGCTCACGGGTGATGGTTATCATCACATAACGATCTATAGCCTTGAGTGAAAGTGACTTCACGATACATGACGACATCGGGGAAAGAAGGGTATGCAAAATATATGAGTCTTGGTTAACCAAAGCCAAAGCCACAATGGAGTCGCCATCTGTAGGAGCGAAGCGGGGTTTACTACTATTCCTATGATGTTCGGAGACCATGACACTGTTGGGCTCGCAGACCATAGAGAGTATGGATTAGCTTGCGGGGGACTAAACTTGGAGAATAAAGGAGTCACCACCCAATGTGAACTGGGAAAGGTTTAAGGCCGCACTCACCCCTCGAATTTGCACACCCATGAATATTAATAATAACAATAACATAGTTCCAAAGGCATATTAAATTAAGAAATACGATATGTGATAACGAAAATTATAATAAACAATCAGAAGCAGGAAAAATATAATGCAATGTAAATAATTAATCACACACGCACAATGGAAAAAGAGATTGTCCAGTGTGTGCATATTCGTGTAGCGTTCGTAAACAAGTTCGAACGAAGTGTTCCAGAAAGTTCACGTTTGTGTATCGTTCGAGAACATGTTAGAACGAAGTGTTCCAGAGAGTTTAAATTCGTGATGCATTTAGGACGCGTTCAAATGATCTAAGGCAGCAGACTTGTCTTTGAGTTGCGTATGAATACGCGTTCGAACATTCATACAAAAATCTAAATTTTGGCATTTGCGTTCATCGGGTATTCGAACGCCCTTACATATTTTTCATGTACAGACCTTATTTTCCAGAAAATTTCTTATCAAAGCACACTTATGTGAGTATTTCTCGAGTGGCACGTGGAGTTGTAGCCAAGTACAGACCGCACTACCATCGATTCGAATTCGACTACGAAATTTACGTCTAGGTTTCCATCCGATATACCGCAAGGGATAATAACACACATAATCATCAATGCAATGTAAACAAACATAAAAATATATGTGAAATAATATAACCATGTATATACGTATAATCACCAACATGAACAAACATAAACGAAATAAAAGCAAAATAATAAAATAACAATAAAAGTGAATAAATAGATAAAAAATATAAATAACGAAATGCCAAAGAAAGAAAAAATATGACCAGAAATTTGGCAGTCTTTGATGTAGACTTAGCATACCCGGCTAGATGTGAAACTGTCTTTGATGTAAGACTTGGCATACCCGACTAGATGTATTTCACGTCCAACCAGACATGCAGCGTCCAAAACTATAAAAATAAATATGGTAACGGTGCCCTCAGGTCTTACCTTTTAAGTTACTTTCTCGGAAGTGCGTTAGGTCGTCGCCGGAAGGATTGCTGGTTTGCTATTTCTGGTTTGCTGTTTCTGGTTACTGGTTGCTATTTTCCGGTCTCTGTTTTGCTGTTTTCTGGTTTCTCTTGTTGTTTCACGGTTTATGTGATCCTAGAGTTTTTTTTATATTGTTCACGCCCAAGAGTCCTCCCCATTGATGATGATTTGGTCCCATTTTATAATGATTTGAAGGGATCTCTAAATAGAGAAACAAATCATGGAAATTTGGAAGATATATTATCAATTTATTTTGGGAATAAAATCTCATGAATTTGGTGATGAGGAGATCTCAAATCTTATTGAATTCGTAAGGATGGGATTTCAAATCTTGTTAAATTGGAAAGTGTTGATGAGAGGATTTGCTTGGATTGCATGGGGTTTTGGGCATACATGGTGGGTCATGGGCCGTTTGGATTGGCATGGGCTATAAGGGGCAATTTTCTTTGGGCTACATGGGAGGTACGAAGCTAAGGTTTGATGCAGAGTCTGACTGAGCGAATCAGAGGCGGGCTAGTGAGTTCGAAAATGATGAGGTGCTAATTTTGGAGCTTTTCCTTCCTTCCGGCATTCATTTTCGCAACTTCCGTAACTTTTCAAGTAGTGCCTCCATAAGAGGTTCATCATCGGGCTCATGTAAAAATACAGTGCCTACAGATATATTTCAGAATTTCCTCATTCAGCTCCTCATCTGTCATCTGTGAATGCATGCTCCATAAATTTCAACCCGATGATGTAAAGAGATGTCTGATTTTAGGTCTTCATCTTCTGTGGTTGATATGACTGGCTCAGGTAGCTCTTCTTCAAACATCAGTGCAATGCAAGCTCCAAGAGCTTAATTTTGTGGATACAAAATTTCATCCTTAGTTATTGTTGGTACAGACAGTTCTGCTTCTTGATCCTTGTTAGAGTCCGATGAATAATAAAAATCAAATCGAGATTTTTCTTGTTTGGGCACTTGAACTGACACCTCAGATTATTGATACTGCTCAACCTCTTCCTCTGTTAAAGTGTCATGATGAAATGATTGGCACTCGAAGGCTTCGTTAGTTTCATCCGAAAATGCTCCTTGAGGTATGTAGCTCTGGTTTTTTGTTAATTGTCTCGTTTGACCTATTATTCTTTGTAAGGTTGCTACTTGGTCTTCTATTTGACTCTGAAATATTTCAGCAGTTGCCTCTAACTTTTTGTCTTGTTTCTTGAGCCAATCTTTGAGCATGTCAATCACATTTTCTTCCTCTGATGGTTCTGGTTCTTGATGAAGATTGTAGACAGATGGTGGATAAGATGGAGAATAAGGTTCAGTGAAATATGTTGGTTCTTCGTACCTTGAAGGATTCTGATAATTCTACCATCCTGAAAGGTATATGCATTGATCACTCGGGTGGTTACCATCGCATATCACACATCTCCCCATTACGTTCTGAAATGATTGGGCAAATGTTGTATTGATTGGTTCCAACATCCAGTGATAATTGTTGGGCTGGGCAACAGGTCTTAGAAAATCGGACTGTTGTTCCCTGATTTGGGGTGTATCTTCTTCTAGTAAGGCTCGTAATCTTTCAATCTCCCAATAATGTTCTATTTTTCAACCACCTGGAAAAAAAGAAAGAAATAAAAATTACAGATAAAAATAAAGAAAATAAGATAGAAGTAAAATAGATAGCTTCAAACTAATAACTCAGGAAAAATAAGTCCTCGGCAACGGTGCCAAAAACTTGACCGGCGTGATCACACATGTATAACGCAAGTGCATGTATCGTTCAAGTAGTATAAAAATATCGATCCCACGAGAACTTAATTTCTTATGTTATTATTAATTATTGATACTTTTTATTTACAAGTATCCAATTAAAGGGAGAAAATAATGATTGCTTGATTGGTTTGTTGAATGTGGATTTACTAGATAAATGAAGAAAGACACAAAATAAAATACAAAGGAAAAATAAACAAAAGACATAAAAATCTATGGTTGTGATTCCACACAATATTATTCTAATGATGAATTGATTCTCTAATATATGTGTAATAAATTAGTTTGCTAACCTGGAACACAAAAATATACATAAGCCTCTTCCGATGGTCAGATGCAAATACCCAAATAACCAAATTAATCATATGTCTAAGTTAAACAAGTTAACTGAATTCATTAAGCTCAAGTTCCAAATATGGCTACCCCCGTCAAATAGGTATATTCCTATCCTGTAAGGCAATCTATTAAGGGTTATATATCCCTAAAGAAGATCGTGGGCTATTGAATCTAAGGCTGAAATCTAAAATCCCCTTTCCAAGTTCATTTTAAGTTTACCACATCAATTTTATTGGTGATTAAAAAAAAGAAGCATTAAACTTAAGATTCAATAAACAAACTAAAGTATTACCCAAAATAAAATTAAATCAATTAATAAGCATGTGAATATTATGTTTAATCATTTCCCTAGAATAAAAATAAAATGATGGGTTATGGGATCCAGTTTTACAATTTCTAATTTAGAAATCTCCCTTATTATAATATAGAAATTATCACTGATATTACCAACCGACCATTTAGGCGGTATCCTGATTAAGTCAGATTTTCAATTAAGTCCACCCGACCATAAAGGCGGTGTCATTATTTGTCCATAAACCAGCCATATAGGCGGTAATCAATGCCACTTAAAGACGGACCATATAGGTGGTATAAATAAAACCAGCCATTAAGGTGGTATAACCTTTAGTTTAAATTATAATTTCCATATTATAATTAAGGGAGATTGATCTAAACTAATATAATAAAAGCTTCACCACTCCCCCAGTGTAATTTAAGTACTAAACATAAAGAAAAGAAACTATTACTATTACAGAAAAAAATACATAATTAAAATACTTAAAATAAATACAAACAAGATGCAATCCTTAAATTCCTTATAGAAACCTAAGGAAATCATGAGAATTACAAATGAAATGGCTTAGTATTTATAGGCAAAGAAAAGGCTTCCACCAATTTCTCCACCAAACACTCTACCAAACATGGCACAAAACACTCCACCAAACAAGGCACCAAACATGGCACCAAACACTCTACCAACATGCTTGTATATTTGGTGGAAGTTTGAAAATTTTTATTTTTCATAATGACTTTAGTAATTAATCATAACATAATTTCAGATTGTTCATCACATTCGGTCATGCAAACTTCAGAATTCGAAATCCTTTGAACGTCAAAGTTATAGATCTTTGAATCTTCTTTAATCTGGAACTTGAATCACTTCAATCCGATATCAGAATAACAAGTTATTGCCAAAATATAAAAATTATACAAAGTTGAAATTTTCGAAATTGTACTTTGTTAGAACGCCATTTCAAGTTTCCTACCTCCGAAATCCAAATATCAAGTCCAATTTTTGCCCTTATTTGTTCCATATTTCGTCTTGAATGATTCTATTGAGTCCCGGTTTTATTTTATCAACAAAATATACTAAAACACATCAAAACGTTCATAAAACCTAAGAAACTATACAAAATATTATGTAAAAAGGGGGAAATAGTGATATATTTTCCGCTCATCAGTCACTAATACCACTATAATAAAATTAGTTTAATTGAGTAATATTGTTAGTAGATCTAATGGAAATTAATGATATAAATTTTAAGAGTTAAAATTAGTTCGGTCACTAATGGTGAACTAGTGTTAATAAGAGTTATGATTTAGCCGCCATAAATTTGTTCACGCTAGTTATATTAAAATATTAGTTATTTTATATATATAAACCTTAAATTTAAAATAATGAGTGGGATAGGGATATACGACAGTATATCCTAGATCTCCATTATTAGTCTGAAAACGTGAGATTCAAAAGGAACCTCGAGACGGCTTTGCTTTCGTTACCCTATGGATGGTTTCCATTTTGGGTCAATATCAGGTTTGGATTTAGAGAGGATATGGATTCTAGATGTATCTTTTGAACTGACCTACCCTGCGGCGGTACTTCACTTGTTAAGTCCAAGGATCCCGAAATGGCGGGTCACACTCACAAAGGAATGATTAACTATTAATGAAATTCCATGATCGAATCTAACGATAGTTGGTTAATATAGGAATTGTTGGACAATTATGACCCATAGCATCACTATTTGTATATATCATGGTGTTGTTGTACAAATTAACTATGTGACAAAGGAAATTGCTCTTTTATCATTTTTAATTAGATTACCAAGATGTATAAATGATAAAAGGTCCAAATGATTAGTTTCGGATTGAGATGATATGAGACAGTATCAATCCACGAAGGTTTAATCATTAAATATCCCTAGTCATAGTATTATCGAGATTGGACATCGATAATGCAGAATAGACTAGTATTACACTTGTGCGCGTTGTGGGAGCATAACAATATAATTCTCATATATTGGGGTATATGATACTCATGCAAGTGTAATAGAAGGTTGTGTTTATCGATGGTACGGAAACAGCTTCGCTCTGGATAGACCCCTCAGAATTCCATTGGTAGAATGACTATGTGTCTATGGAAGTCCGAATCAGGGAAGATGTATTTGGTCTTAACCTGAGACTTGCACCGCTAATACTTGCGACAATCAATATACTTTGGTTTTGGTTGTCCAGAGCTTTAATTATAGTGTATTGGGTGTGATGTTGAGATGGAAGTATCACTCCAGTCATAGTGAAGATGATGATCACGTAGGATACGGAACTGGTAATTTTATATGCTGCAGCTATTGGGATATTATGACTAGGTCATGTTTATCCGATTATAGAGACTAGTTACCAAAGATCTGATATGTGCTTCGTACGGGGCAGACACAATTCCAGCCCCAGGCCTAACATATGACATCTGATACTGGATCGTAATACGCAATACTATGTATACTACGTCTGATATAGATCATATATTCTAGTAAGAATATTTCTGGAGAATTGGGTAGGCACGGTGCTTTGCTAGAAGCCAACCATGTCTTATAAATCGGTAAAAATGTAGTACTAGGTACGTACGTGTTCGGATAGTCCGATGACCGGATTTACTGCCAACATATCCGGGGATCTCATGTGTCGCTTCTCGAAGATTCACCGATGACGTATGACTCGTACTCTATTAATCTGGGATTAATTAATTAGCAGAGAGAGAAAATTAATCTGGGATTAATTACGGAGATATTTTATCTGGGATGAAATATTATTAAAATGGAGAAAAATGATTAATTTGGAATTAATCGATAAAATAATATATTCGATATATTATACGAAATTGGATTTCGACGCGGAATTGAAATTAGATTTTAATTCGGGCGAACGAGTTAATTTAGAATTAATTCGTTAGCAACGTGAATAGTAATTTTGCTAGGCATAATTATTTAATTACGTCGCAACGGAAAATTTGTTAATTCGGAATTAGCGAAGTCGAGCCCGGGAGTGTTTGCGGACGCACTCGCATTTCGAATTCAAGTGCGGCCCACAAGTCACATCAAGCGTCAAATCACTAGTCAATCGATTGATGTGATGTCTAGTCACTTTAAGTGATGTGATAACTTGTCATTGTGATTGATGGTGGTAGTTGGATGGCTTTAATGCCATTTACCAAATTTAAATTTGGTATATCATTTGACTTTGTTTTTGAAAAACAAAAACCAACACACAATCTCTCTTTCTCTCCTTCATCCTCTCGGTTTTGAGGCCATCTTCTTCCTTCTTTCACTGCAATTGCCGTGAGCCAATGAGAAGCTTAGGTGATTTATGTGGCAAAAATTACCGAGTGCTAGCACACTTCCAGAGTCTTACGAAGGTGATAGGGAAACCCACCCGTGGGCATGGAATCCACACCCAAGCTTGGAGCTTGGCCGAGCAAATGAAGGACAAAAATGGAGCCCAAAACCGTGAGCATCATGGAGCCAAAGCTTGAA
Organism: Zanthoxylum bungeanum; assembly: GCA_019454045.1. Lineage (NCBI taxonomy): Eukaryota > Viridiplantae > Streptophyta > Magnoliopsida > Sapindales > Rutaceae > Zanthoxylum > Zanthoxylum bungeanum. Next base: position 326,216 of record SKCR01025390.1, read on the forward strand.
GAATTTTTTGTCATTCCTCGCATCGCAAAGTCGATCGATGTAAGTATGATTCCGCCGTACTTCTTGATGTATTCACACACGTTTCTTGCTTGAATTGATCATTGGGACTAATTAGAAACCCAACAGTGGTATCAGAGCCATTTTGAGCATGAAACTTAATTAGGGTAAAATTTGGGTAAAATCAATTTGAGCATGATTTGATAAAATTGATTGATTGAGTATGCTTGAATGATGATGTATTGAAGTTTTTTATGATCAATTTCATGAAAAGTTGATTGGATAAATTTTTGCCCAAAATTTAGGCTTGGCCGAATACTTGGAGTTGCCCTAAGTCATGGTATTTTTTGATTTTGATCATTGGATGAGTTGAAATCATTTGGGAAATGTTGATTGTGGATTTAATTGGATTGAAACCGAATCGAACAATAAAAACCCCAAAATGCCGATACTTGTAAGCATGTAAAATGATTGATTTTTGATTCAAATGTGTTGGACATGTGTTGATGATATTGAGTGAATTAGTATTTTGGAAATGTTAATTTGGTTAATTAATTATGGCATACACTTTGGTTAATTTGGTTAATTAATGTTGTAGTTTAATTTAATTCAAGAATTTGTACTTTGAATCGGACTCGCGCAAAACGAATCGGACTCGCGCAAAACGAATCGGACTCGCGCAAAATCAAATCGTTGTTTGAACATTGGATGGTCATTAATTTTCAGATTAATTAATTGGATTAGATTGATTGATAACATGCTTGTGTGAATACATGGATGCAATGTATGAATAATGCATATCGGATGGATATTAGATGGATGAGGGCAATTTTGGAAATTATTGTAATAAATTTAGAATTTATTTAATTGGACCTGCGTGTCCAGCCTATTACCTCTTTACTCTTTATATTTCTCTTCTCACCTATTCCCCTCAATGTAAATGAGGTTTCTTTAGAAGTGTTATGTAATCGGGTAGAAGTAATACTTGTGCTAGCGGGAAAGATTTGTTCTAGGAACAATGTGTTTAGTATCAATCCGCATATCATTATTATATTTATTTACGCGCCTTATTATGTGTTTAGAATGCATGTTTAAGGGTGTATGATGATGAGACCTTAACAAAGATAATTAATTGGTTGCCAATTACGCGAAAAACCCTCAACACATATTAAGCGTTTTTCCTTCAATTGAGTGATTCTTACTCAAGATCCAAGACTGGCACTGGTTTGTTGGCCAAAGTCAAGACCTTTTTCCGTCGAGGATGTGTTTGAATCATGAAGGCTTTGTTCCATATCGGTGTCTTGTCCAAGTTGTGATTTGTTGGCCAAAGTCAAGATCACTTCTTGTCCATCGACATCGATTACGAAGCTTTCCAAAGTCAATGGGTTCCACTTAACTGGGATCACTAAGTTTGTTGTGCCAAAGCCAAGACTTAGTTGATTCAGAGGAAAAAGGTTAGGCAATATATTGGATATATTGGCATATATAAGATATATGTTTCGGACTTGGATGTTCACCTACTTGATCTGGGAATTGGATGAGATCCAATTGATCTTAGAGATCTACCTAGTTAATTATCATACAATTTATTGGCCAAAGTCAAGATTGTGTGTTATTTAACGGGATCATAGCCCATTAGGAAACAAGGTTTCCCGAGTACTCAACAGAGGGTTAGAGGCTCGCTGAAAAATAGTGGGAGGCAAATATTAAATTTGCAATATTCGTTTAGTTACTTGCCATACGCGCTCATATCAATTTTTCGTCAAATAAATTAATATATATTAGTTGGACTAATATTTAATTGTTGTTTTAATTAAAACAGTTGGACTGTATTCAAACTATTTCAATTAATAATTGATTTTATAATTGGATTATAGTAATCAATATAATTGAATTTAACCAATTAAATTATAGTTTGATTATATAGTTAGACTATAGTAATCATTATAATAAATAGTACCTAAAATCGTTGATTCGATAGTTGGACTACTGGAATCAAGATAAAATGAAAGATTAGTGTTTAAAACATAATCCTAGGTGAAAATGTATTTAAACGACTTTAATTTTCAAATTGAGAATAAAACTTCAGTATAGTCCTAAAAACTAAGAAGTTACTATATTTGATAGAATAACATCTTGGGCCTAAGCCCAGAGTTGAGCAAATAGTAGAACATGATATTTGGAATATTCATGTGATGATAAATTTAGTGCTTAATCCATTATGCTTGCCAAATAGACTCCTTAATTTCTTAGTCAGAACTAAGGATTAGATCTTTATAGTATGATAATGAAATTGAAGGATCTTCATAGATCTATTCTTATATCTTAGAAGTATTAAATTGCAATAGTAAACTCTTGGAGAGTTAATGACTATGCTCAAGGAGACAAAGCCAAAGTTTGCAATAAGGCAAGAAGTGCAAGGCGCATCTTATTTCGACATTCCAGAAGGCCAAGGCCTGGCCGAAGGCTTCTGAGTTGTGAAAAAGGGGCAAATGCAAAATCATTATAATCTTCTGGGAAGAAAAAATGACATATCCCAAGATGTCTGCCTAAACTGTAGCAAACGGGGTCACTGTAGCGTGACTACCGTATGGACAAGGCAGACATGAAGGAATTGAAGACGGTGCAAGGCTCCGACTTCGAATATGTTTGTTATAAACATGTTCGCTACCAGTATTAAAATTGGATTTTAGATACTGGATGTGGTACATAATTATGTACTGGTGTGCAGAATCTGCTGATAAGCAGAAGACTGACTTCAGTTGAGATTTACCTACGAATTGAAAATGGGACGAGAGTCGCTGTTTTAACCGTAGATACCTAAGTTTAGGAACTACCCTTCGGGTGTGTACTTAAATTAGGAAACTGTTACCATGTAACTAGTTTGACTAGAAACATTATCTCTATATCATGGTTTAACCCGTTGCGGGTATACCTTTATACTCTAGAACACTAAAGTGTTTTATTTTATAAAAATGATATTGAGATAAACACATTAGATGTGAATAACAGTATTTATATTTTGAATATAAATAAATCTCAAACATATAACATGACAAACAAATAGCTCAAACTGATTTGATCAGAAGAGACTTAAAAGTGGCATTGATGTCTGGGACACAATTAAACAAGACTTGTATATCCACACTTTTGAAGAGTGGATACTAGGATGGATTTGATTCCATTCAAATAATGTCTACGAATCTAGTTTATTAGGCAAAGTGCCTAAAACACATTTTACATGGTAAAAGTGCAAGTGCCACCGATCTGTTAGCCCTTGTTCATAGTGACGTAAGTGGGCCCATGTCTAGCTAGACTATAAGTGGATATGAATATTTCATGGCCCTTACGGATGTGGCATCACGTTATGGTTATGTGTTTCTTTTGAAACATGAATCGGAAACTTTTAGAGTTTCGACACGAAGTAGACAAACAGATCGGCTAAAGTATAAAACCATCACGGTTAGACCATGATGAAAATACTTAAGCAATAAGTTTCTCAAATATACTTGAAATAGTATAGTATTCTTTCAATGAGGACTCCTCCCGGAACACGTCAGTTTGATGGTGTGTCTGAACGGAGAAACCAAATTTTGTTGGACATGATAAGGTTAATCATGAGTCGCTCTGAGCTACCATTTCCTTCAACGGGTACGCATAAACAGTGCAAGACTTATTTTGAATAAGGTTCCATAAAAATCTGTTTGACAAATTTCATATTAGATATGAACAGGAAAGAAACTAGGCTTTCTCATTCCTGAAGATTTGGGAATGCTAGGCATATGTTTGGATGATACCAAACTAAAACCCAAATTGGATAAGTGCCTAAATTGTAAGTTATCCTAGGGTAACCAAAGTATAATACTTATACAACTCACAAGAGAACAATGTAATTGTTGCTCTCCATGCGGTTTTCCTAAGAGGAATACCTATATGCAGTGGTAAGTGGGATGAAAGTAAAACTCGATGAAAATCATAGTAATACTATTCCAGGCACCGATTCCTTAATGGAACATAAATAGTTCATCAAGGATGAAACTGTACCAATAATATTCGAATACACAAGAACCACGTAAGTCGGAGAGAGTCAGAAAACAACCTGAGGTATGGGTTTCTGATCTCACCTCATAAAGATGTCAATCTTATTGAGGAATACGAACTGACTACGTACGAGGAAGTGATACAAGGTATCAACTCCCTATTATGGCAAAGTGCCATGATGTCTGAAATGGATTCCATGTATATCAACTAAGCTTGGATACTAGTTGATGTACCACAAGGAATTGTGCCTATTGGTACTATATAAGTCTTCAAGGAAGACATACATGGAAGGAAACATACCAACGTACTAAGCTAGGCTTGTATCGAAAAGGTATCATTATCAACATTGTGTCGATTACAATGAAACCTTTTACCTGTTGCCATGGTTAAATCCATTTGGATAATACTTGCTGATGCTGCATGTTTCTTTTATGAAATATGACAGCTCAACGTCAAAATCACTTTCCTTAAACGGAAACCTTTTGGAGGTTATTCGATCCATGGATGGATTGAAGCAAGCATTGCGTTCTTGGAATTATCGTTTTGATGTAATCATAATGGTATATGATTTAATTCAAAACAAAAATGATTCTTGTGTATATAAGGAGGTTAGTGGGAGCGCAGTGACAGTGAATGTCTTGTGCAATGATGATATGTCATTTCTTGGAAATGATATTCCCGTAATACAATCGGTCAAAGCTTGGATTTTATGAAAAATTCTCCGTAGAATTCTTGGGAGAAACAACCTTTATTCTAGGAATAAAGATCTACTGGGATAGATCTAAAGGTTGTTAGCACTCTCTGAGAACTCGTACATTGAAAATTGTACACAACCTGATGTCTCATACGCTTTGATATGGAGTCATAATCAGGCCAATCCAACTGATAGTCACTGGATTGATGTTAAAAACATCCTTAAATATCTTAGATGAACTAAGGATGCTGTCTTATACTATGGAGAATGAGAACTTGAAGTGATTGGGTTCACTGTTGCAAGTTTCCTAACCGATAAAAATGACTATAAGTCGTAACAACGGTACTATACAATTTGAATAACAGTGAGCTAAAAATATTCCAAGCAAGATACTGTTACCGAAAAAACAACAAAAGCGAAATATTGTTGCAGCTGAGGCAACAATAGAAGCCATTTGGGTCGATAATAATCCTAATTAGATTAGGAATAGTTCTGTTAGCAGTAAGAATTAATGGTCTTATCAACGATCTAGATATATACTTCGATTATTCATCTGATTCGTTCGGATCATACATCGTGGCGATGTGATGATCGTATAAATCGCATCAGATGATAATCATGCAAATCCGCTGACGAAAGTATTTCCTCAGCAGAAGTTTGAGCGAACCGTACATAGTTCGGGTGTAGGACACTTGAGTAATTGGCTATAGGCAAGTGGGAGATTGTTGGACAATTATGATCCATAGCATCACTATTTGTATAGATCATGGTGTTGTTGTACAAATTAACTATGTGACAAAGGAAATTGCTCTTTTATCATTTGTAATTAGATTACCAAGATGTATAAATGATAAAAGGTCCATATGATTAGTTCCGGATTGAGATGATATGAGACAGAATCAATCCACAAAGGTTTAATCATTAAATATCCCTAGTCGTAGTATTATCGAGATTGGACATCAATAATGCAGAATAGACCAATATTACACTTGTGCGTGTTGTGGGAGCATAACTGCATAATTCTCATATATTTGGGTATAGGATACGCATGCAAGTGTAATAGGAGGTTATGTTTACCGATGGTACGGAAACAGCTTCGCTCTGGATAGACCCCTCAGAATTCCATTGGTAGTATGACTATGTGTCAATGGAAGTCCGGATCAGGGTAGTTGTATTTGGTCTTAACCTGAGACTTGCACCGCTAATACTTGCGACAATCAATATACTTTGGTTTTGGTCGTCCAGGGCTTTAATAGGTTATGTGTACGCCTCTTCTAGGTATATTGAGAATCATAGTGTATTGGGTGTAATGTCGAGATGGAAGTATCACTCCAGTCATAGTGGAGATGATGATCACGTAGGATACGGAACTGGTGCTCTTATATGCTGCAGCTATCGGGATATTATGACTAGGTCATGTTTATCCGATTATAGAGACTAGTTACCAAAGATCCGATATGTGCTTCATACGGGGCAGACACAATTCCATCCCCAGGCCTAGCATGTGATATCCGATACTGGATCATAATACGCAATACTATGTATACTACGCCTGATATAGATCACAAATTCCAGTAAGAATATTTCTGGAGAATTGGGTTGGCACGGTGCTTTGCTAGAAGCCAATCATGTCTTGTAAATCGGTAAAAATATAGTACTAGGTACGTACGTGTTCGGATAGTCCAACGACCGGATTTACTGCCAATATATCCGGGGATCTCATGGGTCGCTTCCCGAAGATTCACCGATGATGTATGACTCACACTTTATTAATATGAGATTAATTAATTAGCAGAGAGAGAAAATTAATTTGGGATTAATTACGGAGATATTTTATCTGGGATAAAATATTATTAAAAGAGAGAAAAATGATTAATTTGGAATTAATCGATAAAATAATATATTCGATATATTATTCGAAATTGGATTTCGACGCGGAATTGAAATTATATTTTAATTCGGGCGAACGAGTTAATTTAAAATTAATTCGTTAGCAACGTGAATAGTAATTTTGCTAGGCATAATTATTTAATTACGTCGCAACAGAAAATTCGTTAATTCGGAATTAGTGAACCCGAGCCCGGGAGTGTTTGCAGACGCACTCATATTTCAAATTCAAGTGCGGCCCACAAGTCACATCAAGCGTCAAATCACTAGTCAATCGATTGATATGATGTCTAGTCACTTTGAGTGATGTGACAACTTGTCATTGTGATTGATGGCGGTAGTTGGATGGCTTTAATTCCATTTACCAAATTTAAATTTGGTATATCATTTGACTTTGTTTTTGAAAAACAAAAACCAACACACAATCTCTCTTTCTCTCTTTCATCCTCTCGGCTTTGAGGCTATCTTCTTCATTCTTTCACTGCAATTGTCGTGAGCCAAGGAGAAGCTTAGGTGATTTTTGTGGCAAAAATTAACGAGTGCTAGCACACTTCCGGAGTCTTACGAAGGTGATAGGGAAACCCACCCATGGGCATGGAATCCAAACCCAAGCTTGGAGCTTGGCCGAGCAAATGGAGGACAAAAATGGAGCCAAAGCTTGAAGAATTTTTTATCATTCCTCGCATCGCAAAGCTGATCGATGTAAGTGTGATTCTGCCGTACTTCTTGATGCATTCACACATGTTTCTTGCTTGAATTGATCCTTGTGACTAATTAAAAACCCAACAGGAATAAAGAGTTATTCCTGTATATATTAATCGACTGAGATTGTCTCGATCTATCAGGAAAGTACTTGACCTACTCTACGGTGACACTTACTTATGGTATGATAGATTTTTGTGGCATAGTAATTGTAATATACTAACAGGCGATGTTACCAGCAGGGGATAGACCATACTAACCCCATAAGACTCTGAATCTTTAACCATGAACATATACTAATATTCTTTTCTTTATTTAAATATCTTAAGTTTGAGACCGTAGCCCAAACTCAAAAACTTATCATACAAACTCAACTTTTGAAACTGTAAACTGAAAACACACTTTTACAATGACTACCTCCAAAATCAAACAATAATACAAAACTTTTACCTGACTCTGACTGCACTCTCACTCTTCTTGACTTGAACTGATGGACTCCATACCCTAGTGATGGCCTCCGTATTCGTCCTCTCAAGCTCATCCTCCGAGAATACCTTTAATAACAGCAAACTGAGAGTAGGCGGTTAGATCGTTGTACAATCTAAGTGAGGGGATGATAAAACTGAAATACTGTAATAAAAACATTGGTTCTACAATAAAAAGAAATTTCGTGGATAATTTTATATGAAAACTCTTTTCTGAAGATCTTATCTAAAAATCTTTCTGTAACAGTTCCTTTTCTGAAAATTTCTTATAAAACTTCTCATTTCTAAAAAATGTTCTTTCTAAAAACCTTGTCTTAAAAACAAATCTAAAAACTATATCTTATTGCTGATATCTGTTTCTGAAAACCTGATGTATGGGGCGTTACGTATCGATGTCCGCCCATACTCCTAACTAGAGTCAGGAATGCAAATCCATGAGTTTGGGGCGTTACGTATCGCCGTCCCCCAAAGCATGCCACTCATATCCATGAAACTAGTGGTCTTAGGGTGTTACAAATCACCATCCCCTAATCCTCTGTACTAGAATTGGGGCGCGGATCTATGTTACCCTCCAAGCTCTGAAACTAAGATATAGGGGCATTTATCATCCCTAGTCCTGAAATAGGATCTGGGGGCATTACATATCATCGTCCCCCCAGTCTTCTACATGTGCACATGTGCAGTCCATCAATTCCAAAATATAGCAAGTTACATACCGAGGTGGGGTTTTCCCCCATGCCTCAAAAACATAAATCTCATGTTTGAAAACATTTATATCTCAAAACACATGTTGTAAAAAAATCTTTCTAAAACATCACTGCATAAAAACATATGTAATAAAATTTTGTCTAATGCCCAATATGTTTTAAATATAAGTCTGAATTCAACACTTGATAAACAAAGGCAGTTTGAGAAGAGAGGTCCACTCACTGTTTATAGATTGTGGCCGAGTTTCTCATTTGCTGAAGAAAGCTCTGGTTCCTACGATATTCTGTAATTGATAATTCGATTAGAAAGAGAACTAAGAAACGTTTTCTAAATTAATTTGGGTATATCTATCTGAATACTTTTATTTTTATCACAATGCTTAAAGCACTTATATCATGAAGTTATATATATATATCCCAACTGATACGAGGCCATAAGGGTGGCCTCCAACGTGCTAGGGTGGAATTGTAATTATTTAAAAATGATTTGGGAAAGTTTTATGCCACATGTCATGATGAAAATCCTTGCACGTTGTGACTCGCAACAATTAGAAATGTGCCATCGTTTTTCCCTTGCGCGTCGCGACGCGAAGCCCTTCAGCGTCTCTATTTTGGCTCTCCATGTTCATCCGCTACCTGATCTCTTTGTACTACTAGGTTTTTTTTTTACTTCTTAAAGGGTTCCTTAAATCAATGATGGATTTTGGATTTAGTTCAACTTATTGTAACTTCAAACTATTATATCTCATACTCCATTTGTATATTTCATTGAACTCATTTATTTAACTGTCTAACTATCTCGCAATTCATCTAATCTCTCGATTTCTCTTCCTTACTAGTTCTTTTCTTTTTACTGGGCTCTAAATTGGGAATGAATACATGCTCACGTGTCTGGTTCGGTGTCTATATGCTTACTAGAATCAAGGTTTTCAGAAGGAAAGGTCCCTATTCATTTTGAGGAAAAATGGTCGATTACTCCATGTCTTGGGGTCCCACAACCATCATCAATTCTCTACATTACTATCTTCTCGTTATGTTATCTTTCTGCCCTAATGCATTAAAATTCATTGTTACGTCTAGCATTCCTCTACCATTTGTATATCATATTTCTATGCTCTAAGCATTGTTGCTAAAACTAGTGGTGTTTTATTCTCCTAACTGCTTCTAAATCTCCGCTCTCTGTTCTTACATTAAATCTCAACTTTAGCACTCTTTTCTATTGTCCATATTGGTACTTTTGTCATTTTCTAAATATCTCAAACCTCTCGAGTCTTATTCCTTATACTTCTATAGATTTCTTCCAACTTTGGTTGATCTGTGGGTTTTACTACATTTGGTCTATCTGTGGACTCCTACTAGTCTTGCAAGCCTCGTACTAACTTGCCTTGATCTTTAGGCTATATTGGGTTCACTTTTATATCATTGAAAGCTTCCTTAATCTTTTCTGGGTGACCTACCTTCAAGGTTCTTTCCATTTCTGAATGCTGATATTTGTTTCTGAAAACCTGATGTATGGGGGCGTTACGTATCGCTGTCTCCCCATACGCCTAACTAGAGCCAGAAATGCAAATCCATGACTTTGGGGAGTTACATATCATCGTCCCCTAAAGCATGCCACTTCTGTCCCTAAAACTAGTGGTCTTGGGGCGTTTAGTATCATCGTCCCCTAATTCACTGAACTATAATTGGGGTGCGGATCTATATTACCCTCCAAGCTATTAAACTAGGATCTGGGGAATCTGTCATCCCTAGTCCTGAACTATGATATGGGGGAATTACGTATCGTCGTCCCCTTAGTCCTCTACATATGCACATGTGCTGTCTGTTAATTCCAAATTGTAGCAAGTTACATACTGAGGTGGGTTTTTCCCTCATGCCTAAAAAATATAAATCTCATGTTTGAAAATATTTATATCTCAAAACTCATGTTGTAAAACAATCTTTCTGAAACATCACTACATAAAAAAAACATCTGTAATAAAAATATGTCTAATTCCCTATATGATTTAAAATCTAATTTTGAATTCAAAACTTGATAAATAAAACCAGTTTGAGAAGAGAGGTCCACTCACTGTTTATAGAATGTGGCATCGTTTATCACTTGCTAAAGAAAGCTCTGGTTCCTACAATATTTTATAATTGATATTTCGATTAGAAAGCGAACTAAGAAACGCTTTCTGAATTAATTTGGGTCTATCTATCCGATTACTTTATTATTATCACAAGGCTTAACGCACTTATATCATGATGTTATATATATATATATATATATATCTTTACTGATACGAGGCCAAAATGGTGCCTCCAACGTGCTAGGGTGGAACTGGAATGATTTAAAAAAAATGGGAAAGTTTTGTGCCATGCGTCACGACGCAAATCCTTGCGCGTCGCAACTCGCAACAACCAGAAATGTGCCATCATTTTTCCCTTACGCGTCGTGACGCCAAGCCTTTCAATGTCGCGATGTGAGCCAATTTTTCAGGATTCTATTTTGATGCTCATCCTCTACCTAATCTCTTTGTACTCCTAAGTTGTTTTTTACTTCTTAACGGGTTCCTTAATTTAACGATTGATTTTAGATTTAGTTAAACTTATTGTAGCTTCAAATTAGTCTATCTCATACCCCATATCTATAATTCATTTTACACATTGATTTAACTATCTAACTATCTCGCAATTCATCTAATCTCTCAATTGCTCATCCTTACTGGTTTTTCTCTTTTTACTTGGCTCTAAATTGAGAATAAATACATGCTGAGATGTCTGGTTCGGTGTTTATATGCTTACTGGAATCAAGGTTTCCGGAAGGAAATGTCCCTATTCATTTTGAGGAAAAATGGTCGACTACTTCATTTCTTGGGGTCCCACAACCATCATGAATTCTCTACAATACTATCTTCACGTTATGTTATCTTCGTGCCCTAATGCATTGAATTTCCTTGTTACTTCTCTAATTCCTCTAACATTTGTATATCCTATTTCTATGCTCTATGCATTATTGCTAAGACTAGTGGTGCTTTGTTCTCCTAATTGGTTCTAAATCTCCAATCTCTATTCGTACTTTAAATCTCAGTTTTGGCACTCTTTTCTACTGTCCATACTGGTACTCTTGTCATTTTCTAAATATCTCAAACCTCTCGAGTCTTATTCTTTATACTTCTATAGATTTCTTCTAACTTGGCTAATCTGTGGGTTTTACTACATTTGGTCTATCTGTGGACTCCTACTAGTCTTGCGAGCCTCGCACTAACTTGCCTTGATCTTTAGGCTATACTGGGTTCTCTTATTATATCCTTGAAAACTTCCTTAATCTTTTTCTGAGTAACCTACCTTCAATGTTCTTTCCATTTCTGGATGTTGATATTTTTTTTTCTGAGAACCTGATGTATGGGGGTGTTAAGTATTGCCGTCCCCCTATACGCCTAACTAGAGCCAGGAATACAAATCCATGACATTGGGGCGTTACATATCACCGTCCCCCAAAGCATGCCACTCTTGTCCCTGAAACTAGATGTCTTGGGGGCGTTATGTATCACCGTCCCCCAAGCCACTGATCTAGAACTGGGGGTGCGAATCTATGCTACCCTGCAAGCTCTGAAACTAGGATCTAGGGAAATTTGTCATCCCTAGTCATGAACAAGGATCTGGGGGCATTACATATCACTGTCCCACTAGTCCTCTACATGTGCACATGTGCAGTCCGTCAATTCCAAATTGTAGCAAGTTACATACTGAGGTGGATTTTTCCCCCATGCCTCAAAAACACAAATCTCATGTTTGAAAACATTTATATCTCAAAACACATGTTGCAAAACAATCTTTCTAAAACATCACTGTATAAAAAAATATTTCTGTAATAAAATATTGTCTAACGCCCTATATGCTTCAAAATGTAACACTGAATTCAAAACTTGATAAATAAAACCAGTTTGAGAAGAGAGCTCCACTCACTGTTTATAGAATGTGGCCTCGTTTCTCATTTGCTAAAGAAAGCTCTAGTTCCTGTGATATTCTATAATTGATAATTCGATTAGAAAGCGAACTAAGAAACTTTTTCTGAATTAATTTGGGTCTATCTATCCGAATACTTTTATTATTATCACAAAGATTAACGCACTTATATCATGATGTTATATATATACCAGCTGATACGAGGCCCTAACAGTGGCCTCCAACGTGCTAGGGTGGAACTGGAATGATTTGGGAAAGTTTTGTGCCACGCGTCACGATGCAATTCCTTACGTGTCGCGACACGCAACTACTAGAAATATGCAATCATTTTTCCCTTGCGTGTCGCAATGTAAAGCCCTTCAACATCGCGACGAGAGCTAGTTTTCCAGGATTCTGTTTTGCTTCTCCATGTTCATCCTCTACCTAAATTACCACAAGCACTTTTCACAACAAAATTATTACACAAACCAACTTATTTAACTTCCAATTCACAAATTCTTCATTAAATTATCATCCTCAACCAATTCTCCAATTCTCATTATCATTGTTTCCCACAAAAAATTTCAAATCTTCCAAAGTTTGGGTATTTTAAATTAACCATCACTTTCTTGACTTATCAGCTACCATTATGCAAACCTTATCATCCCAACATCCTTATTTTATCATCATGCTTCTAAAATCTAACAAACTAAATTTATGGGTTAAGTCTTTTTACCTTCTTTCTCTTGATTTTTCTTCATTCCTCAAGCCCCAATGGTAGCTTTTCTTCTTCTTAAATTAATGAATGTTTGGTTAGCACCTTCTTCTTTTTCTTCTTTTCTTATTCTTCTTCTTCTTCTTTCTTCTTCCTTTTTCTTTCTTCTTTCTCTCTTTTGCTATTTTTCTAATTTTTGGAAATGTTAATAGTAACTCCTTTTTTTATACTAGGGCATATTTGATATTGTCCAAAATATGAAAGAATTGAGAGATTTGTATAAACTTTGAGAAATCTCTAGAATGACCCTCGGGTATTATTCATCTAAATTTTTTATCTGCATATTTAGCCCATTTTTTGTTAGCATTTGTAACAACGTTCAATGTTAAAGTTGTATATCTCGGTCTCAGCTTTCTAACGATATAAAATTAATAAACATCAGAGTTCGTATGAGAAAGTTATGGTCTAAATACCATGGGCTATCTAGAGTGAAACATCGAAGATTTACCATTTATCCCCAAAGTCGTTCCATGAATCTATATATGCTCGAACATAATTTGTATTACATCACCTTCATCTCGTAATACCACGATACTATAATATAATAGTAGTAGTGACTATCGGTCATTATAAATTCTTCCCCCTCAAATAGGATTCGTCCTCGAATCCTCTTTAAACTTAAGGTATTACCATAGCTAATCCACCAGTTTTGACTAACTGTATACCCATCACCTTTGTTTCATTAACTACATTTCCTGACGATTTTTCGTGTGCTATTATTACACCAAATGACAATGCGATGATCATGTTGAACCTAGAATGTCATGACTAGAACTGTACACTATCTTGTCTGTGTGAACTCTTACTTTGCTGAAACTATACCGTGTCATCGGGGATTCTATTTAAATTAACAACGAAAGTCTCTGTCCGGCTGTTCATTTTACACTTGACTAGTAGAAATATGTTATTCTCCATCATTTTTAATATCTAATACATGATTGGGTAATTTTTTCAGTGTTCATGGCTTTAGTGAATATCCTTTAGGTTCTTTACTGAGGAGTACTACCTCATTTACGTTTCACAATATCTGTGCTAGGTATCTTAGAATACCTTATTTCTGAACCTCTAGTTGTGTTCAACCTTCATTGTCTCCAAAGAAATCCTTTTTTATCCAGATCTTCAGTTATATTCAATAATTACTTGATTCGATCAAGTTCTTCTTAACTAATACCTTTGAATCTCACTAAAATATAGCTTCTAGGTAGTTTTCTAGTGGTCCTCCCCAATTGGAAAAAGATTCAAGCTTAAGTGCGTGCACCTCGGTGCTCAAACCATATTCCCTTCTATTAATATTGACGCTAGCGTTTTGGTTTTGGCTAAAGTTTATACTTTTTTCATATTTTGCTTCCATTGTCACTATAAATATATTTGTTGTTCCTTCACACTAACTTGTCCTCTAATCCTAGTCACATACTAGGATACTCTATCTTTATGGTTTACCATAATGTAGTAAACTTACTATCTCAGTTCTTATATTATACTACACTTCTGTTAATTTCTTACTTAGTATTTTCTTCTATTGTCGGTACACTTTGACAGTTTCACTTCTAATTCTTTTGCTTGCTAACTGTGGGACACAGAAACTGAGCGACGCCGTTCCTAGGCTCGCGGCCTAGTTGGGAAGGATTACATAACATGGAGTCGCCACCCGGTGTGAACCGGGACAAAGATTTAAGGCCGCACTCACCCCTCGCAAGGGAAGACCTCAAACCGTTGGGTTCGGAATGGTCCCTTACTTATGTCACTTGTAATGAAAGGATTCATGTAATAATTTAACTAAGCTTAAGTAACACTTATTTCCAATAGTATCATGCTTCTAAATTCTCATATGCAAAATAAAACTTATGTGTACGTTTTTACATATATCTCATATTTAAAGTTGCATACTTAACATATATCAAGATAGCAGCGAACATACAACTTAATTTACATATCACATTCAGGAAAACACAAGCACACATATGGACCATACAAGCACACATATGGGCACTTTTCCAAGCGGTACGTGGAATTGTAGCCCAAGTACAGACCGCACTACCGTCCATTCGGAATCGGCTACGGAATTTACGTCTGGGTTTCCATCCGATATACCGCGAGAAATAATACTCAAGTGTTATCATGACATAAGCATACGAATTGTAATACATTGGCACATTTGCATAAGAAAGATCAATCAATAGACAATTATGCATGAATATAATAAGACAGACTCAGTTCAGTGTGTGCACGTTCGTGTAGCGTTCGTAAACGCGTTCGAACGGAAATGAAACAGAATGCTCACATTCGTGTAGCGTTCGTAAATGCGTTCGAACGGAAATGAAACAGAATGCTCACGTTTGAGTAGCGTTCGTAAACGCGTTCGAACGGAAATGAAACAGAATGCTCACGTTCGAGTAGCGTTCGTAAACGCGTTCGAACGGAAATGAAACAGAATGCTCACGTTCGTATGGCGTTTGTTAACGCGTTCGAACGGAAATGAGACCTGATGCATGATAAGGCAAAATGTATGCGCGTTCGAGTTGCGTTCGTGAACGCGTTCGAACGTACACGGACCTGATGCATGAAATATGATGCAATACATAAACAGAAAATAAAAGGGCGCGGCGAAGCACTGCCGTAAAGGTGACCTTTTGGGGCTCTTGATCTCTCAAAGAGAGGACCTTTAGACCAACATACTAAGCCCATGCGCGTCACATCACACATACAAGAATAGAACCAATCATATCAACCAAGTATGCCCGATTGAACACATCTTACATCCAATCTGAACACACATCAACCGGCGCGGCAAAGCATCGTGGTAAAGGGCTTTTAGCCCCTCCCCATAGGGGATCTCACAACACACTTACTAAGCCCATGCGCTCGATTGACTTATACATACGAAAATAAAGATAATAATATCAAACTAAGTATGCCCGATTGAACGTATCTTGCGTCCAACCGAACATACATCAACCGGCGCGGCGAAGTAGTGTCACGAAGGTGGCCTTTTCGGCTCTTTGTCTCCTAAATGGAGGACCTTTGGACTAACTCACTAAGCCCATGCGCTTGGTTGAATCATGCATAACTAACGACATATTGAATTCAAGTAAGCAAACTAAATAAACAAGAGCAACACAACAAAAGAAAGATGGTGCCGTTTACCCAAGCGGTACGTGGAGTTGTGGCCCGAGTACAGATCATATTACCGTCCATTCGGAATCGGCTATGAAATTTATGTCCGGGTTTCTATCCGATATACCGCGAGAGTTGACACATTTCTCATTCATCCAATACCCACAACATACATCATACACACAACAGATACCACAAATACAGAAAATATAATCAAAATAAATGACCAGAAAGTAAAATGAGAATAAGTGTGAAAGATACCCTCAGGTCTAACCTTTTAAGCCGTCTCTCGGACTCACGTTCCACGAAGATCGAAAGGGGAGTAAAGCTCCCCAACTTTTTCTGGTCCGCTGGTTCAACGTCCTAGCTCACTGTTTCGCTGCTTTGCTTACGATTCGAACTCCGTTCTGCTCCTATTCGGCTCCTGTTTTGCTGCTCACTGCACGGGCTACCTGTTTCAACGTTTTCAAAGAACTATTCCAAGTTTGTGTGGGTTCTTAGTGCAATTATATATGGTTATTCTTAAGATTTATCTATGCAGTTTTTTATGTTACTGTTTTAAGGTAATCTAGGAGGTTGTTAGGCGTGTTTTGGGGTTCGGCTATGGGTGAGTTTGGTGTGTTTTGGATTCGGCTATGGTGGTTGTAAGTGTTTTGGATTCGGCTATGGTGGTTGGGTTCTTTGTTTTCTTTCTTGTGTATGTGTGAAGTGTTTTCTCTTTTGCTTGCTCGTTTAGTCTTGGGTTGTAAAGAGAGTCTAGAGAGATTTCGAGAGAGTTCGGGTGTGATTTGTGTTGTGTGAAGGAGCCGAATGGCCTTGGTTAGGGGTTGTTTATATAGAGAATGGCTAGGGTTGACAAGGGAAGGGATCTTGTTTCCAAATTAGGAGAGGTGAGAAAGGCATACACAAGATTGAGGGGGGACAAGATATTTTAATTTAAGAAGTTGTAATATTTAATTGGTGTTGGTTTAGGAATACAAATATTTTATATTGGTAAGTATCTTATTAGGAAGTCAAATATATGATTGGCTTTAATTGGTTAGGATTGATTTTAATTAGGCATATTTCTTTTTAGTTAAGTATGTGATTTGTTTAATTTAGGCATGATTTTAGTTTAAGTTGGTAATGTTTATTTTAATTGGTAAATGGTTTAAATATTTTATTAATGTTTATATTTAATTTAATATTTATTTATTAATTTGGGATTGGGATGTGTTTTATGGGCTTTGGGGAGCTAAATGGGCTGGGCGTGAGGCTAGCAGCAAAACCAGAATTACCGACACCGTTCGAACGCTCCCTCGAACGCTACACGAACGCCCGCAATCTGTTTTCCGTTCGAACGAAGTAACGAACGCAGCACCAACGAAGACAGTGAGCTTGTTTATTCTGAATTTCCCCTTCCGATATCCGTTTCCCGCGGCTTCCGTGACTCAAAAGGTAGTGCCTCCAAATGAGGCTCATCATCGGGTCTTATGTGTAAAAATGCAGTGCCTACAGTTGCCCCCACTTTGATGGGACTTGTGTAATGTGCAACAGTGACAATCCTATCAAAGTTATGCAATGCATTTCTACTTACCTGGCTCGCCAGCTGCCACTTGACTTTCCATGTATTGAGTTGCGTTGATTTGGTGGTGAGGTGCTGCGACCCCTGGTTCATTCCCGAAGTGAGCTGAGGGTCTTGTTCCATGAATGTTCAGTGGTGGGTGGGTTTGTTCCCGTGGGTCTTGTTCCCATTTTGAGCTGGGGTCTTGTTCCCTGAATTGTTGAGTGTTGGGTTTTGTTCCGTGGGTCTTGTTCCCATTTTGAGCTGAGGGTCTTGTTCCCTGAATTGTTGAGTGTTGGGTTTTGTTCCCGGGGTCTTGTTCCCATTTTGAGCTGAGGGTCTTGCCCTGAATTGTTGAGTGGTGGGTTTTGTTCCCGTGGGTCTTGTTCCCATTTTGAGCTGAGGGTCTTGTTCCCTGAATTGTTGAGTGTGTGGGTTTTGTTCCCGTGGGTCTTGTTCCCTTTTGAGTGAGGGTCTTGTTCCCTGAATTGTTGAGTGTTGGGTTTTGTTCGTGGGTCTTGTTCCATTTGAGCTGAGGGTCTTGTTCCCTGAATTGTTGAGTGTTGGGTTTTGTTCCCGTGGGTCTTGTTACCATTTTGAGCTGAGGGTCTTGTTCCCTGAATTGTTGAGTGTGGTGGGTTTGTTCCCGTGGGGGTCTTGTTCCCAGACTGAGCTGAGGGTCTTGTTCCCTGAATTGTTGAGTGTGGGTTTTGTTCCCGTGGGTCTTGTTCCCATTTTGAGCTGAGGGTCTGTTCCCTGAATTGTGAGTGTTGGGTTTTGTTCCCGTGGGTCTTGTCCCAGACTGAGCTGAGGGTCTTGTTCCCTGAATTGTTGAGTGTTGGGTTTTGTTCGGTGGGTCTTGTTCCCATTTTGAGCTGAGGGTCTTGTTCCCTGAATTGTTGAGTGGTGGGTTTTGTTCCCGTGGGTCTTGTCCAGACTGAGTGAGGGTCTTGTTCCCTGAATTGTTGAGTGTTGGGTTTTGTTCCGTGGGTTCTTGTTCCAGACTGATACAGTCTGTCGCTGTTTCTGATTGGCTTGTTTTTGCCACTTTCTCTCTTTCTGCTTCAAAACCTGTGAATACAAAACCAAACAAACACAAGAGAATGCAAAGTATGTCACGTGTATGTATGCATAAGTTTCTTATCCCGTTAGGTTAGGTCTTCTGCCAATTCTCTTGGTGACTGCTCGGTTTCTCTCCCTCGGGTAAAGTATTGCTTCATTCTTTCCATATTGATCGGCTTGGTGAACTCATTCCCTACTGACAGTCTCACTGTCCCATTTCCCTATTTCTGAATGGCTATCTCATCTTTTCTGTTTTCTTACTCTGAGGATTCCCCGAGTTCTAAATATCGCTGAGTATCATAGTACTAAGGTTTAATGCTTTTCTTAAATATACTCATGTTGCAGGAAGAGGCTTAGGCAAGTAAATGAAATGAACATCTTTATTATTGTTGAGAGCAAAAAAGTTCGAACAAGTAAGCAGAATCAATGCCTTTATTTTAAAAATGTTGGATCAAATAGACTAGGAGGAACAGCTCCATCATCCGCAACACTGCCTTCTTCCTTGGCCTATTGTCCTTCGTTGTCATCCATGTAATAAGCTTGGTGGTGGAGGGTTTTGAGGACAAAGGTTTCGGGTAGGCCAGAGTTGATCATGTAGGGGGTGGCGGAACAAAGTGGTAGTTTGGTAGAGGGTTTCTGTGTGTGTCAGGTTGTTCTTTCTCTGGGTCGGGTATTTTGTGAGCATCGATGAGGTTTTGGATTTCATGCCTAAGGCGGGGGCAGTTGTCAGTGTCATGACCTTTTTGCTGGTGGAAGTGGCAATATTGGCTCAGGTCGAAGTAGTGTGGCACAGGGTTTGGGATTGGTCTAGGGTCTAAAGGCTTCAGGAGTCCTTGTCCTTTCAACTTCTCAAGCACCCTTGATATAGGTCTACCAAGATTAGAGAACCGCCTATTTCTGACGGTAGCGACCTCCGCCGTAGTGGGCTTGGTCTCAAAATGCCCCCCAAAAGTTCTTTTATTCTGGCCATAAAACTTTTTGTTTTCAACCTCCTCTTCTTCAATATCCATAACAGTCTCTCTCAACTGTCGGAAATCCACAATCATGGAGGTCATCCTCCTCAGCTTGCCATAAATTGAGGGCTTAGTACCCTTGATAATCATCTTGATTTGGTCCTTCTCAGAGGGCCGAGTCTGCATTTTCAGGAGCTGGCTTCTCCAGCGGTCTACATACTCCTTGAAGCTTTCTTCCGGCTTCTGCTTAGTGTTCTCCAAATCACGGAGTGACAAGTCAATTTCCAAATCCGTAACATATTGTTTTAAGAAAGCATCAGCTAGCTCCCTCCAATCTCCATTAACCTGCTTGTCTAGGTTATGGTACCATACTACGGGTGCCCCCTCGAGTGACATCCCGAACATCTTTTGTACTTGGCGCTGAGACAGGCCAACTGAACTCATAACAGACACATACTGGCGGAGATGCACCCTCGGGTCTCCATTCCCATTGAACTTAGCCAAATCCGGCATCTTAAACTGCGCTGGCAACTGCTCCTCAAACTTCATTGTCTCATAGTCTAGCAAATCTTCATTCTTACCCCTAATCTTGCGGGTAACAGATTCAACCTGATCCCTGAGTTTCTGTATCTCGGCCTGAGACCCAATCTCTCTGTCTGTTGCATACTCTGCATTATCATCATCAAAAGCGGGGATATCATCCCCCAACCCATTCGGAGGCTTCTCGCGCCTTATATTCTCAGAATTTTCCCCAGCACGGGGCACAGCCATATTTGTCATGGCAGCAGTCAAGGCTTGCAACTGTTCAGTAATCTTGGTGAAGCCACTTTCCAACTGATCTATCCGGGATACCTCAGTATCTGATTCACTCATGTCTGTTCTCGGTATTTTGGTGAGTCTTCCCTTTTTTCTAACCCAACGGGAATCTATGATGGCTTTCAGAACACAAGGGTTAACATGATGTATGTATGCATGATGTGCATAAGAAGTATATAACATATATTAAATCAAATAAAATTCTCAAACAAATCGGCCTATTATCATTTTAGAAGCTTTTGGGACAACTGTCATAAGAGTGAAACCGTCCCAGTTTAAATGGCCTAACGAGTTCATGTCTTATGGCAAAGAGCCCAACTAAATCCAAATGATAATTCCGAACACAATCATAAAACGGCCCATTGTTATTTAGAAGCCTTTTGGCCCAATCGTCATGAGATACGTTCTTGTCCCAGTTTAAATGGCCCAACAAGCCCATATCCCATGGCACATGGTCCAACGGATCCAAACAACGATGTTCCCAAACTCAAGCATAGAAGAAAGATAATGCAAACGTAATAATTTTTACAGTATGGCCCATCAACATTTCAGAAGCTTTGGGCCTAATAGTCATAAGGTACGAACTTGCCCCAGTTTAAATGGCCCAGCAAGCCCGCATTTCTGACAATAGTCCAACTGCATCCAAATGAGGATGGTCCACAAGCACATACTCAAGGAAATAATTGCTACTTTAACCATACAAACCAGTCTATGGGTGGATTTGCAAGAGTATGGACAAAGGCTCTCACTGGCGAAGGATAGCCCACAACTAGGTCTCCCCACTCAAGGGTTCGAGCGACCAAGTGAGCGTATCCCTTTTTATACACTAAGGTACGTGCCAATGAGCTATGGTGTGTGACGGACTGTCAAATGGATTTCCCGTTGTAGATCCCCCAGAGGGAAGGTGGAGCGAGGCTCACTTAAATACCCAAGCCTCTTAGGCTCTTATCGCTTGTTGTCAGGAATAAACAACGAGTCCTCCAAATTAGTCCATCACAAAGGCTACAAGTAGATGGCCATATAGGTGTCCTCACAGCTTTTCCTTCTAGAAAGGTAGTGAATGAAGGAAGACACCAAACCATTACCTAGCCTCAAAGTGCCCTTGATTAAACCCTCACTTATCCACTATAGACGTGGCCAATTAAAACATAAATCCACTCATTACAAGACAATATTTCGGGGCCAATTCTCACCCCAGTGGAGTCGCCAGACTGTGGGACACAGAAACTGAGCGACGCCGTTCCTAGGCTCGCGGCCTAGTTGGGAAGGATTACATAACATGGAGTCGCCACCCGGTGTGAACCGGGACAAAGATTTAAGGCCGCACTCACCCCTCGCAAGGGAAGACCTCAAACCGTTGGGTTCGGAATGGTCCCTTACTTATGTCACTTGTAATGAAAGGATTCATGTAATAATTTAACTAAGCTTAAGTAACACTTATTTCCAATAGTATCATGCTTCTAAATTCTCATATGCAAAATAAAACTTATGTGTACGTTTTTACATATATCTCATATTTAAAGTTGCATACTTAACATATATCAAGATAGCAGCGAACATACAACTTAATTTACATATCACATTCAGGAAAACACAAGCACACATATGGACCATACAAGCACACATATGGGCACTTTTCCAAGCGGTACGTGGAATTGTAGCCCAAGTACAGACCGCACTACCGTCCATTCGGAATCGGCTACGGAATTTACGTCTGGGTTTCCATCCGATATACCGCGAGAAATAATACTCAAGTGTTATCATGACATAAGCATACGAATTGTAATACATTGGCACATTTGCATAAGAAAGATCAATCAATAGACAATTATGCATGAATATAATAAGACAGACTCAGTTCAGTGTGTGCACGTTCGTGTAGCGTTCGTAAACGCGTTCGAACGGAAATGAAACAGAATGCTCACATTCGTGTAGCGTTCGTAAACGCGTTCGAACGGAAATGAAACAAAATGCTCACGTTCGAGTAGCGTTCGTAAACGCGTTCGAACGGAAATGAAACAGAATGCTCACGTTCGAGTAGCGTTCGTAAACGCGTTCGAACGGAAATGAAACAGAATGCTCACGTTCGTATGGCGTTTGTTAACGCGTTCGAACGGAAATGAGACCTGATGCATGATAAGGCAAAATGTATGCGCGTTCGAGTTGCGTTCGTGAACGCGTTCGAACGTACACGGACCTGATGCATGAAATATGATGCAATACATAAACAGAAAATAAAAGGGCGCGGCGAAGCACTGCCGTAAAGGTGACCTTTTGGGGCTCTTGATCTCTCAAAGAGAGGACCTTTAGACCAACATACTAAGCCCATGCGCGTCACATCACACATACAAGAATAGAACCAATCATATCAACCAAGTATGCCCGATTGAACACATCTTACATCCAATCTGAACACACATCAACCGGCGCGGCAAAGCATCGTGGTAAAGGGCTTTTAGCCCCTCCCCATAGGGGATCTCACAACACACTTACTAAGCCCATGCGCTCGATTGACTTATACATACGAAAAATAAAGATAATAATATCAAACTAAGTATGCCCGATTGAACGTATCTTGCGTCCAACCGAACATACATCAACCGGCGCGGCGAAGTAGTGTCACGAAGGTGGCCTTTTCGGCTCTTTGTCTCCTAAATGGAGGACCTTTGGACTAACTCACTAAGCCCATGCGCTTGGTTGAATCATGCATAACTAACGACATATTGAATTCAAGTAAGCAAACTAAATAAACAAGAGCAACACAACAAAAGAAAGATGGTGCCGTTTACCCAAGCGGTACGTGGAGTTGTGGCCCGAGTACAGATCATATTACCGTCCATTCGGAATCGGCTATGAAATTTTTGTCCGGGTTTCCATCCGATATACCGCGAGAGTTGACACATCTCTCATTCATCCAATACCCACAACATACATCATACACACAACAGATACCACAAATACAGAAAATATAATCAAAATAAATGACCAGAAAGTAAAATGAGAATAAGTGTGAAAGATACCCTCAGGTCTAACCTTTTAAGCCGTCTCTCGGACTCACGTTCCACGAAGATCGAAAGGGGAGTAAAGCTCCGCAACTTTTTCTGGTCCGCTGGTTCAACGTCCTAGCTCACTGTTTCGCTGCTTTGCTTACGATTCGAACTCCGTTCTGCTCCTATTCGGCTCCTGTTTTGCTGCTCACTGCACGGGCTACCTGTTTCAACGTTTTCAAAGAACTATTCCAAGTTGTGTGGGTTCTTAGTGCAATTATATATGGTTATTCTTAAGATTTATCTATGCAGTTTTTTATGTTACTGTTTTAAGGTAATCTAGGAGGTTGTTAGGCGTGTTTTAGGGTTCGGCTATGGGTGAGTTTGGTGTGTTTTGGATTCGGCTATGGTGGTTGTAAGTGTTTTGGATTCGGCTATGGTGGTTGGGTTCTTTGTTTTCTTTCTTGTGTATGTGTGAAGTGTTTTCTCTTTTGCTTGCTCGTTTAGTCTTGGGTGTGTAAAGAGAGTCTAGAGAGATTTCGAGAGAGTTCGGGTGTGATTTGTGTTGTGTGAAGGAGCCGAATGGCCTTGGTTAGGGGTTGTTTATATAGAGAATGGCTAGGGTTGACAAGGGAAGGGATCTTGTTTCCAAATTAGGAGAGGTGAGAAAGGCATACACAAGATTGAGGGGGGACAAGATATTTTAATTTAAGAAGTTGTAATATTTAATTGGTGTTGGTTTAGGAATACAAATATTTTATATTGGTAAGTATCTTATTAGGAAGTCAAATATATGATTGGCTTTAATTGGTTAGGATTGATTTTAATTAGGCATATCTTCTTTTTAGTTAAGTATGTGATTTGTTTAATTTAGGCATGATTTTAGTTTAAGTTGGTAATTGTTTATTTTAATTGGTAAATGGTTTAAATATTTTATTTAATGTTTAATATTTAATTTAATATTTATTTATTTAATTTGGGATGTGTTTTATGGGCTTTGGGGAGCTAAATGGGCTGGGCGTGAGGCTAGCAGCAAAACCAGAATTACCGACACCGTTCGAACGCTCCCTCGAACGCTACACGAACGCCCGCAATCTGTTTTCCGTTCGAACGAAGTAACGAACGCAGCACCAACGAAGACAGTGAGCTTGTTTATTCTGAATTTCCCCTTCCGATATCCGTTTCCCGCGGCTTCCGTGACTCAAAAGGTAGTGCCTCCAAGTGAGGCTCATCATCGGGTTTTATGTGTAAAAATGCAGTGCCTACACTAACCTTTTTGTTCGTTCTCCTTTTTTGTTTTGTAGTTGGAACTTCTATGGTTTATATGTCTGTCTTTTTCCCGAAGGATGTTGCCCCTCACATGTCTATAGTCATGTCTAACATTGTTCTTTTACATCCTCATCAACACTTAACTATTACTTTCTCTCTTCATTATTTCATCTAGATAACTTCTCTTCTAGATATCTCACTTAGAACTATTCCCTCTTCTATTCTGTTCTTGTACTATATCCAAAAGTTTTCTGTTTCGGTCTTTTATCACAATACTTTCACATCTTTCTGCGAGTATTTTAAGTCAACCTTCGAGGTCCATTACTGCTACTATTATCTAACAAGGGTTGGGAGGGTGGGGACCAATATTGATGCCTTCTTGGTGGTGATAATCTCATCAACTACCCATGTTATGATTGCGTGTTCTATTTATCTATAAGTATGAGATTCCCATATTTTCTAGTTCCCACTCCCACACTATGATACCACCATTAGGTATTGTCTGAGTTGTCCCATTTTACAACTTCACTCTTGATTCAATACCCGACTATCGATTATACTTCTTCTTATCATAAGCTTTCTCTAGAATTATGCTATATAAACATTTCATCATTTTGCTTTTATACCCATTTCTACTAGTTCCTTTTGCTTGAATCTCTTAAGTCTGTATTCTTTCTAAAAATATTGTTATACTCTATATGTTATTCTTCCTTATGAAGTCTACTCAGCTACTTAGATTTTCTTCTCATTTTAGTCATTTGAACTCATTGTATCCTTACTTTTTTTGAAAACTCTATCAACTTCAATTACTTAGGACATCTCTTATAGAATCTTTAGTTCATGTACTATTCTTTACCTAATCTTTTTCTTCTCAATGCCATTAGACTCTTTATAAATTGTTCACTGATCGGTGAAATCACACACGTAACGCAAGCGCACATATCACTCATGTAGTATAAAATATATCAATCCATGACGAGTTAATACTTATGGTATTAATTTATTAAGCTAAATGTCTACGAGTATCTAATTGATTAATTGTTGGTTGGATGATGATTTTTATCTAAAACAAGTAAGAAAAATAGTGCGAAAGTAAACTCAAGGAAAAATCAATATTATAAAACTATCTAGGGTTGTGAATCATTCCAATATCTTTTAAAGATGAACTGATTATCTCATGTTTGTGTAATAAATAGGTTTATTAACCTGAAACACGAAATTATACAAAAGCCTCTTCCGATGGTCAGATGCAAACACCCAAAGTAACCCAATTAACAATATTCATATGTTAATTACGAAACTCTGAATTCATTAAGTTTAAGTTCCAATTATGGCTACCCCGCCCGACATGTATATTCTTATCCTGTAAGGAAATCTACCTAAGAGACATTTACCCCAAGGTGAGATCGTGAGCTATTAAGTCTAAGGCTAAACCTAAAATCCATTTTCCAAGTTGATTTTAAGTTTACCAAATCAATCTTATTAATGTCCTGTTAACAAGAAGCATTAAGACTAAGACTTAATAAATAAACCAATATATTACCCTAGGCATAAAATAATCAACTTATAAACCGGTGATATTGGAATTCATCACAACCCTAGATTATGTATTTAGTTACAACACATATTTAGGATTACTAAACACTTAAATAAACAAAACATCATAAAAAATAACTTGAAGATAAATAAAATTAAAATTAAAATAACGAAAGAAAATGTTGGGGTTAGATGATCAACTTTTAATATTTCAAAACTAGAAATATCCTTTATTTTCAATGTTTATCGATTAATTAATTATTTTTCACCTGACCATAAGGCGAAAATTCCATTTGTCTCAATTAAGTCCAATTGGCCATATAGGTGGTAACAAGGTTATTACCTAAATCGACCGTATATGCGGAAACTACGTTTGGAATGTAAAATCGATCATATAGGTGATAAATAAGATTGACACCTAAACCAGCCATATATGCAGTAACTAATTAATCTAAATTTTAATTAAAATAAGGGATATTAATCTAATTTATTATATTAAAAGTATCACATATTCACCCTAACAGAATGAGATTACCTGCTCATGCTGTAAATGAAAATACACCAAATTTTATTAATTAAATACAAAAGAAATACAAAAAAAAATTAAATAAATATACAAGAAACTTTCCTTTAGGTTTTCATGGAGAAATTCCTCCAAAGAAAGCATGAAAAAATTACAAAGTTTAGCTTGGTATTTATAGGCAAATCTAAAGGCTTCCACCAATTTCTCCACCAATTGCTCCACCAAACATGGCATCAAATCCTCCACCAAATATGCTTGCATGTTTGGTGGAAGTTTGACAATTTTCATTTTTTATTTTATTATTTATTTTTTTATTTTGAAAATGACTTTAATAATTAAACATAACACAGTTCTGAATATTTTTATCACTTTCGGTCATGGAAACTTAAAATTTGAAATTATTATGAACTTCAAAGTTGTAGATCTTTGAGTCTTCTTTAATCGGGAACTTGAATCACCTAAATCCGATATCGGAGTAAAATGTTATGGCCAAAGTACGACAATTGCGTAAAGTTTGAATTTCCGAAATTGTACTTCGTTAGAACGCCATTTCAAGTTTCCAATCTCCAAAATCAAAATGTCAAGTTTAGTTTTTTTGTTCCACATTTCGTCTTAATTGATTCCATTAAGTCCCAATTTTATTTTATCTACAAAATAAACTAAAACACATCAAAACATTCATTATGCCCACAATATTCATAAGTGTAGTTGAAAAGAGAGTAATATTTTTCTCCTAAAATTATATCAGAATTCAAACATTTTTAGCAATTGAATTTTTTAATTTTTTCCCTTATTTATTTATTTTTTACATATAATATCTTCAATCCATGTAGCGAGCTTTGGGTCAGTGACTCTCAAGTTAGTTGGCTTTAGGGCACTAGGTGTTAAGACACCCTTACAGACTTAATTACTCGGATTTTCGATATCTTTTTCTTTACAACATCTTCAATCCATGTAGCGAGCTTTGGACTAGTGACTCCCAAGCCAGTTGGCTTTAGGGCACTAGGTGTTAAAACACCCCTACAGACTTAATTACACGGATCTCAGATGTGTTTTTTTTTTATTCCATTACTTTTTTAGATGTTTCTTCCAATTAAATTATATCACTGAATATTACAAACATTTCACTTACAACTCATGGTCGTATGTTACCATCCATGTTGATAATACTTGTCAACTGAACATATAAAGATCCAATTTAGTCAGTATTATGGGGAATTCACAAATTAAATAATTCAAAAGGAAATAAATAAAAATTAACTTGTTACGAAATAGGTTTAGATACGTCTCAGGAGTGGAAATTCCTTACACAGCTATCTCACACCAATTTCACTTGATTAATTAAGTTAAAAACACAAATATATATATATATAATATATATATATATATTTTATTTTTTTATTTTTTTTGACTAAAAATCAAATAAAAACATCACAAAAATAAAATATTTACAATATATTAGTTAACTATTCCCCTCCCCCAAATCTAATTGAGACATTGTCTCCAATGTCTAAAAAGTAGAAGAAATGTTTAGAAAATAGTACATGATTAGCTGAAATTCTACATCTAAAAAGAAAATTAAAGGTTAAGATCCAGTTTTATCTGAAGCTTCTTACTAAGATCATTATCAGACCAGTTAATCTTGAAAATGATATGGTCAATTTGTGGTTGAAATGCTAAAATTTGGTCAATTAAATCATGGGCAGTACTGGCAGGGAAGAGGATATCTTTTATAGGCTTCGACATGAACCCATTTCTCCAGACATCATTAAGAAACACACAAAGAAAATCATAAAATCCATCAGTATTAAACAGTCCAATCGATTTTCGGTGTATGTTTAATTTCACCCAAGATAATATCGTAAAAATTTCCTCCATCGTACCTAAGCCACCAGACAAAACAATAAAAGCATCATCACGGTTAAACATTTCTACCAGTCATTCAGACATACCTGGTATGATAAGTTCCTCTTCGTTTCATGGTCCTATAAGATTCGCCTCTGCAAAAGGTTTTGGGATGATTCCCAGAACTTGACTACCTCCTTCCTGTACAGACCTTGAAATGATCCGCATTAGTCCAAGATTTCAATTTCTATATACTAAGTGCATATTCCTTTCAGCTATGACTCTACCCAGTTTTTGTGCTGCTGTAACGAATTATGGTTTAGAACCAGCACTAGTACCACAAGCATACAAATGTTTAAAACTCGTCTTCTTGAAGTTGCTTCTATTTTTCTTATGTATTTTTTCCTCAAGTTTGGATGCCTTCAAGTGTGCATTGATGAGTTGAATTTATAGAACCTGAAAAAGGGTAAGTAATAATAGCATTAGTACCTGCCAAATGACAATTATTTGCTAAACAGTAAAATATATCATGAAAGTCAAAATGTCCAGATCTTGTCGGAGAAAATAAAAGAAAATAACAAAACAAATCACAATTATTAGATAAATTTAAAGAGATAACAATATTTACAAGAAGTAACGGCTTGAATGACGTATATGCATTAGAGACAAGTTTCCCATCCAATTTTCTTATAAATTGGAAAACAGGGTCTTTTAGAGTGAGATTCCTAAGACTTAAATGTTGTATTTCTTTTTGTAATTGTGCATGTAACATGTGAATTGTGTGATGCACATATCCACTAGAATATGTATCAAGAGTCAATGATATGTCATCCAAAGACTCGTTACTCAAGCCATCTCTAATGAATTTAATTTTATCTTCACGGTTATCAGACCTCATTCCTAAAGAACGACAACGAGTATTACATGACATGAGTCTTTTAGCTCTTCTTCTCTTAGCATAGGTGCTTCTTCCTAAACCATGCATATATGAAATAAAAGTGTCAGAGGACTCACCTGCCACTTGGACCCGTGCTTTAATTAACCAACGAATGTCATTAGGAAAACCTTTGATCATCAAAAGTCTCTTTCGTTCCATGCGAGCTTTGTAGACTTTCACCAGAGACTTTCGAGGGAGAGAAGAAAATTACTTGTGAAGATTTGCAAGAACATCTTCCATCCTGTTTGTGACTTAATGATGAGCGGAAAATATATCAATATTTACCGCCCCTTTTACTTAATATTTTGTTTAGTTTCTTGGGTTTGATGAACGTTTTGATATGTTTTATTTTATTTTGCAGATAAAATAATATCGGGACTCAATGAAATCATTTAGGACGAAATGTGGGTCAATTAAGGGCAATTATTGGACTTAATATATTAATTTTGGAGATTGGAAACTTGAAAGGGCGTTTTGACAAAGTGCAGTTTCGGAAATTCCAATTTTATGCATTTGTCGTATTTTGGGCATAACGTTTTACTCAGATATCGGATTGAGCTAATTCAAGTGTCAGATTAAAGAAGACTCAAAGATCTACAACTGTGAAAGAGAAAATACTTTCGAATTCTGATGATTTCATGACTGAAATTGATGAACCATCCAGAAGTGTGTGGTGTGTAATTATTAAAGTCATTATCAATCATTTTCAAAGCAAAATATAAACTAATAAATAATTAATAAAAATTATCAAATCACCACCAAACAAGATAAGCAATTAGTGGAGCAATTATGGATTTGGTGGAGTAATTAGTGGAGAAATTAATAATGAATTTGGTGGATGATTTGATGGAGGCAAAATTTTGCCTATAAATACCAAGCCATTTCATTTGTAAAATTCATACTTTCTTCTTTGAAATTCCTTAAGAATAAATAAGAAGATTGTATCTAGTTTGTTTATTTTCAGTTTTCAGAAATTAATTTTCGCTTTCGCACTTTCTTTTCTTTATTTTTCAATTTTTACTTCTCGCAATTTACTTTTACGCACAAACATAAAGGTAAAAGACATAAAGTAAAAATGCTGAAAAGTGATTGCGGTAAAGTAAAAATTGAAAAGTAAAATAAAATAAAATACTAAAATAAAATAAAATACTAAGGTAAAATGAATTATTTTTACTACTACTAATTTAGATATCTCCCATAATATAATATATAAACTTGTGATAATATTACCAACCAGCCATATAGGCGGTAACCTGATTAAGTCAAATTAAGTCCAATCAGCCATAAAGGCGGAACCAAAATAAACCTGCCATATAGGCGGTAAGAAAATTTAATTACCAACCGACCAATCTGGCGGTATCCTTGCTTAGTCAAGTTTAAAAAAGTTTAAAATGAATTACCAACCGACCAATATGACGGTATCCTTTTTAAGTCAAATTTTAAATAGTGAATATATTATTTTTAAGGGAGATTAATCTAAATAGCAATAGTAAAAGAATTACCTTCACCATAGCAGAGGGAAGTTACCTCCTCATGGTTGAATAGTAAAAACTGTAAAAATAAAGAAAGTAAATTACTATTATTACGGAACGTAATTAAAATTTAATTACAAAACTGAAATTAAAAGAAACTAGAGAGAAAACACCATATTTACATCAAAGAAATCAGAGAGAATGGTACATCTAAAACTGAAATCTCGAGCTCAATTTATAGGCGCGGATAGGCTCTTCGTGTTGGTTTCTATAATTAGTCCCAAAGAAAGATTAAGCCATAGAAATACAAATAATATACATGCAAAGCTTGAAACATGGCGGAATCATACTTACTAAGCTTTGTGACGAAAATGATGAAGAGGATCCTTGAGTCTTCAAGGTGGATGATTTTCGGCCAAGGACAAGAATGAGAGAAGCTTCAAGTCTTCAAGTACTCCAAGCTCCAAGGATGTTTCCCTATCACCTCTTTTGATCCCTCTTTGTGCTAGCAAAATGGAGAATGAAAAACAATTTTTCTGCTCATTGATGAAGCTCACGGCGTGAGCAAGGAGAAGGAGAGGAAGTGATAGACTTTTCAATTTTGGTTCTCTTTTTTTTTGTTACCAAAACCGTGTGAGACCAAATGAAAAACAATGATAAGATATCAAATACCAAAATGAATTTTTTAATTAAAAAACCCTTCAAAAACCGTGAAAGGTTTTCCCTCCAAAGGAAAATTCATCATATGCCATCATTATCTCACATTGAGAATAGAGACAATGTATCATCCCATAAAGGTGACTAGATACATCCATCATCTATTCGTGTCAAGTAATGAGATATCGCGATGTGATTTGCGGATTCCACCCGTTTCAAAATACGAATGTGTCCGCAATCACTTTCGGGCCCAAATTCGCTAATTCCGAATTAACGAATTTCCGTCGCGACGAGAATTAAATAATTACGCCTAGCGGAATTATTATTCAGATCGCTAACGAATTAATTCCAAATTAATTCGTTTGCCCGAATTAAAATCCGATTTTAATTCCGCGTCGAAATCTAATTTCATTTAATAATATATCGAATATATTATTTTATCGATTAATTCCAAATTAATCGATCTCTCTCTCATTCCTAATAAGGCATTTTATCCAAGATAAAGTTTCTCCGTAATTAACCCAAGATTAATAAAGTTCGAATCAAACATCATAGGTGAATCTTCAGGAAGCGACCCAAGAGATCTCCGGATATGTTGGCACTAAATACGGTCGTTGGATAATCCAAACACGTACGTACCTCGTACTACGTTTTTACCGATTTACAAGACAAGGTTGGCTTCTAGCAAAGCGCCATGCCTACCCAATTCTCCAGAAATATTCTTACTGGAATATTAGATCTTTATCAAGCGTAGTATACCGTAGTATCGCGTACATCGATCCAGTATCGGACGATCACATGTTAGGCCTGGGGCTGGAAATGTGTCTGCCCCGTACGAAACATATATCGGATATCAAACAACTAGTCTCTTTAAATCGGACAATCCTGACCTGGTCATATTGTCCCGACGGTTGCAACCTTTTATAGAGTACTAGTTCCGTATCCTGCGTGATCATCATCTCCATATGCTGAAGTGATACTTCCATCTTGACATCACATCCAGTACACTACGATTCTCGATAAACCCAGAAGAGGTGTACACAGAACCGGTTAAAGCCCCGAACCACCACAACCAAAGTTTACCGATTGTCGCAAGTACTAGCGATGCAAGTCTCAGGTTAAGACCATATACACCTACCCTGATGCGGCCTCCCATAGACACGCAGACATACTACCAATGGGATTCCGCGGGGTCTGTCCAGAGCGAAGCTGTTTTCCGTACCATCGGTAAAACATAACCTCCTATCGCACTTGCATAAGTATCCAATACTTAAATATATGAGAACTATGCCGTTGTGCCATCACAACTCGCACAAGTGCAATACTAGTCTATTCCGCATTATCGATGTCCGATCTCGATAATACTCCGACTAGGGATATTTAATGATTAAACCTTTTATATTGATACTGTCTCATATCATCTCAATACGGAACTAATCATATGGACTTTTGCCATTAATATATCATAGTAAATAATTTACAAAACGGCAAAAGGCAATTTCATGATCACATAGTTAATTTTGTACAATAATACAATATTATTTACAAAACAGTGACGCTATGGGTCATAATGTCTAACAATCTCCCACTTGGCCTATAGCCAGTCACTCAAGTATCTAATACATGAACTATGGGTATGTCGTTCAAACACATGCTGAAGAACAGCCTTCGTCAGCGGATCTGCAATGTTATCATCTGATGCGACCTTCTCGACTTTTACATCGCCACGATGTATAATCTCCCGAATCAGATGGTAACGCCGAAGAACATGCTTGGATCGTTGATGAGACCTTGGTTCCTTAGCTTGTGCTATAGCCCGTTATTGTCACAATATAATGGTACGGGCTCAGCTGCTAACGGAACTACTCCTAATCCGATTAGGAATTTTCGGATCCAAACTGCCTCCTTTGCTGCTTCTGACGCAGCAATATACTCCGCTTCAGTTTTTGAATCGGCAACAGTATCTTGCTTGGAAGATTTCCAGCTCACTGCTCCGTTATTCAAACAAAAAATGTACCCTGATTGCGACTTGAAGTCGTCCTTGTCGGTTTGGAAACTTGCATCGGTGTACCCAGACACTTCAAGTTCTCCACCTCCATAAATTAAGAAAGCATCCTTAGTTCGTCTAAGATACTTAAGGATATTCTTAACTGCCATCCAGTGACCTTCACCTGGATCGGCCTGAAAGCGACTGCACATGCTCAAAGCATATGACACATCAGGTCGCGTACATATCATGGCATACATGATCGATCCGACTGCCGAGGCGAACGGTAGCCGACTCATGTTATCTCTCTCTTCTTTAGTCTTAGGACACATGTCCTTAGACAGAAGGATACCACGTGACATTGGCATCAATCCCCTCTTGGATTGATCCATGTTGAATCGCTTCAACACTTTGTCAATATATGTACTCTGGGAGAGTCCAAGCAGCTTTCTAGATCTATCTCGGTAGATCTTTATTCCCAGAATAAAGGCTGCTTCTCCCAGATCTTTCATGGAGAATTTTAATGAAAGCCAAGCTTTCACCGACGTTAGCATGGGAATTTCATTGCCTATAAGCAATACGTCGTCGACATAAAGGACAATAAAAGTCAGTGCTCTCCCACTTACCTTCTTGTATACACAAGGGTTATCAGCGTTTTGTACGAAATCATATTCTTTTATGATCTCATCAAAACGCTGATTCCATGACCGCGATGCTTGCTTCAATCCATAAATGGATCGATTTAGCTTACAAACCTTGTTTGCAAGTCTTGGTACGATAAAACCGTCAGGCTGTTGTATATAAACATCCTCCAAAAGGTTTCCGTTAAGGAAAGCGGTTTTAACGTCCATCTGCCATATCTCGTAATCGAAATATGCAGCTATTGCAAGCATTATCCGAATGGATTTAATCATGGCAACGGGTGAGAAAGTTTCGTCATAATCAATACCATATTGTTGACGATACCCCTTTGCTACAAGCTTAGCTTTGTACGTTTGCACGTTGACATCCATGTCGGTCTTCTTCTTGAAGATCCATCTGCATCCAATAGGCATTACGCCTTCTGGTGCATCAACCAGTGTCCAAACTTGGTTGGCATACATGGAATCCATCTCGGACTTCATGGCATCTTGCCATAAAGCGGAATCAATATTCTGTATTGCTTCCTCATACGTAGTTGGTTCATTATCCTCAATAAGATTAATATCTACATGAGGCGAGATCAGAAACCCATACCTCTCAGATACCTTCCTGACTCTCTCCGACCTACGCGGTCCTTGTGTATCTGAAGATTGTGGTACAGACTCATCCTGGATGGTCTGTTTATGTTCCGTCGTTGATTCATTGCCAGGAACAGTATCACTTCGATTTTCATCGAGCTCCACTTTCCTCCCACTTATCACTGCATCTAGGAATTCCTTCTCAAGGAAAAATGCATGTAGAGCAACAAATACTTTGTTCTCTTGTGGGTGATAGAAGTAATATCCTTTGGTTTCCCTAGGATATCCCACGAAAAGGCATTTATCTGATTTGGGTTCTAGTTTGGTACCTTCCAAACGTTTAACATATGCCCAGCATCCCCAAATCTTCAGGAAAGAGAAACCTGGTTTCCTTCCTGTCCATATCTCATATGGAGTCTGTTCAACAGACTTTGACGGAACCTTATTCAAAATAAGTACTGCACTGTTTAATGCGTATCCCCAGAAGGATATTGGTAGCTCAGTCCGACTCATCATGGATCTTACCATGTCTAACAAGGTACGGTTTCTCCGTTCAGACACACCGTTTAATTGCGGTGTTCCAGGAGGAGTCCACTGTGAAAGAATACCATTTTCTTTCAAGTAATCTTGAAACTCATAACTTAAGTATTCGCCACCACGGTCCGCGACCGCAATGTCTTAATACTCTTGCCTGTGTTTTTTCTACTTCGTGTCGAAACTCTTTGAATTTCTCAAAATTTTCCGACTTGTGTCTCATTAGATACACATAACCATAACGAGATGCATCATCCGTAAAGGTTACGAAGTAATGATATCACCTCTAGCCTGGCTAGACATGGACCCACATACGTCACTATGAACGAGGGCTAACAGTTCTGTGGCACGTTCACCTTTACCACTAAAAGGTGATTTAGGCATTTTGCCTAAAAGACAAGATTCGCAGACATCATATGAATTAAGATCAAATCCGTCCAAGTACCCACTCTTCGAAAGTGTGGATATGCGAGTCTTGTTTATGTGTCCTAGACGACAATGCCACATGTAAGCTTCATCTTTTAGATTACTCCTTTTGAGCCTTTTGTTTGTTATTTTATGTTTAGGAGATTCATTTATATTCAAAATATAAAGCCCATTATTTGCAACGGCAGTGCAAATTTCTGCATCATCTTTATATAAATAACACCCAGTGTTTCTAAAAACAAA
Source organism: Zanthoxylum bungeanum (assembly GCA_019454045.1). Lineage (NCBI taxonomy): Eukaryota > Viridiplantae > Streptophyta > Magnoliopsida > Sapindales > Rutaceae > Zanthoxylum > Zanthoxylum bungeanum. The sequence continues at coordinate 362,558 of SKCR01025390.1, forward strand.
AGTGTACCCATGCTGGGTTAACAAAGATACAGATATGATATTCCTAGTCAAACTAGGTATATAATAGCAGTTCAAAAGTTTAAGTAAATGCCCCGAGGGCAATTCCAAAACAAAAGTCCCTACAGCCAAAACGGCAACTGGAGTTCCGTTTCCGACTCGTAGATCAACCTCCCCTGATGCCAGCATCCTGCTATTCTGCAGATCCTGCAAATCAGTACATATATGAGCAGCACAACCAGAATCAAAAATCCAATTTTTAAAACTAGAAGTGGTCATATTTATCTCAATAACAAACATACCAGAGGCTAGTGCCTTGCCTGCCTTGATATCCTCCCTGTGTCCCTTGCTCATTCGGCAGTCACGTTTCCAGTGACCTTTCTTGCCGCAGTTGAGGCAGACATCTTGAGATTTGTTCCTTGGCTTCCCAGAAGCTTTTGTCAACTTGCCTTTACCCTTTTTCTTATGTTTCTTCTTCCTCACCCCTCCAGTAGCTTTGGGCCCAGCCTTTGGCCTCTGAGAGGTTGATGCAAAGTGCGCCTCGCGCTTGCCCCCTTTTTGGAGTTCTTTTTCAGACTCCTTCAAGATGGAAAAACAGCTCTCCAAAGTGTCATCCGTATCCATCAACTTATAGTTGATTATGATTTGTCTTCAAGTATCAGGAAGTGACTGTAAGATCAAATCTATGGTCAGCTCAGCCTCCAAGACTATTCCCATATTGGCCAACTCATCAATATCGGCGATCATTTGAGCCCCGTGGGCCTCAACTGATGCGCCTTCAGTCATTCGGGCGCGGAAGAGTTTCTTCACCAGCTCGTACCTCTCCATCCGCTTGTTGGTGCGGTGGAGATCTCTCAGTCTAGCCAACATATTATAAGGATCCAAGTCCCTATTTTGGCGACGAAAGTGCTGAGTCATTGAAGCTAACATAATAGCCTGAGCTGTGTCACAATCATTGCTGTGAGTTTTCCATAACTCCAGCTCAAGTGGGTCAGTGGGCTTAGGCGGGAGAGGTGTCTGTATAGTGTACAACATCCTCTCAGCCCCAAGGACTATCCTCAGGTTCATTTCCCAATCAGAGAAGTTTGTGCCCTTAAAGACATTGTCACCCATGATGATGTCTCGGACATTTACCTTGCTTGCCATCTCAACTACGATAGTCCAACTATCTAGTTAACGATAAAATGGGTACAGTCAAACTGTTACAAGAAAAAATAACAATGAATTAGTCCAACTAATTTTAATTATTGACGAAATAAAATTGAAAGACGCGTAGGGCTAAGTATCTGAATGAAAATTGCAAATTCAATACTAGCCTCCCACTATTTTTATCAAGTCTCTAACCCTCTGTTGAGAACTCGGGAAATCCTATTTCCTAGTGGGCTAGGATCCCGTTAAATAACACACAATCTTGACTTTGGCCAACAAAATGTATGCTATTTAACTAGGTAGATCTCAAAGATCAATTGGATCCAATCCAATTCCTAGATCCGGTTAGGTGGACATCCAAGTCCAAAACATATGTATATTTACTTATGCCAATGTATCTAATACATTTTCCTAACCCATATCCTCCGAATCATCTAGGCCTTGGCTTTGGCACAACAAACCTAATGATTCCGGTTAAGCGGGACCCATTGACAAGGAAGGTTTCGTAATCAATGTGGTTGGACAAGAAGTGATCTTGACTTTGGCCAACAAATCACAACTTGGACAAGACACCGATGTGGAATAAAACTCTCATGATTCAAGTACATCCTTAATTGACAAAGGTCTTGACTTTGGCCAACAAAACAATGCCAATTTTGGATCTTGAACAAGAATCATTCAATGGAAGGATAATTTGCTTAATATAAATTGAGGGATTTTTGCGTAATTGGCAACCAATTTATTATCTTTGTTAGGTCTCATCATCATACACCCTTAAGCATGCTTCTAAAACATCATAAAGTGCATAAAGTAAATTAATAGTGATATACGGATGGATATATAAAACAACTTGTTCCTAGAACAAATCACTCTCTTTCCACTCCCCGCTAGCAATATTCTACTTCTACCCAATTACATAATACAATGAGAGAAACCTCATTTACATTGAGGGGAATTAGGAGAGAAGAGAATACAAAGAGATAAAAAAGATAAGGCTGGACACGCAGGTCCAATTTATAAATTCTAAATTTACAATAATTTCTAAAATTACCCTTTCCCTTCTAATTATCCATCCGCTATACACTATTCATTCATCACATACATGTATATTCATTCAAGACATGCTATACAACCAATCTAATCCAATTAATTAGTCTTTGTTTAAGTGATCATCCAATGTTCAATCAACGGTTTGATTTTGCGCGAGTCCAACTCGTTTGAGAATAAGTACATAAGGTATGAATTCACGAATTATATCGAACTACCCGTTAAATCCAATTTAAGTCGTGTTCAATACTAATTCAATTCATTTAATTCCAAATTAAATATTTACACTTTTAATGTGCTTTAAAGACTTAGATTCTAAATCTAATCTAATTGGGTCTCCAAGCCCAACCAACATCCAATGTTTGTTTAATTAAAGTCCGATGGGCTTTCAATTGATTTATCAAGGCTTGGGCTTTGGTCAATGTGGATCAAACCCAATTACCAAGCCCAAATAAGGAATCACCCTTAAGCACCATAAAATCAATTTCAAGCCCATAAGGCCCAATTAAACATTAAAGCCCATTTTACTATATTTGGACTTAATGGAGTGATTTAAGCCCAAATTGGATCCAATCCTTTTGGCTCAAATCTACTTGGCCCAACCAAGCCCATTATGCCCAAATATAATAATACAAGCCCAATTATACAATCAAGCCCATTAATTAAATTTTAATATTCCAAATTTTAAAATTCAATTAATTAAAGTGTAAATCCATGATTAATTCATTAAACCAAATATTTCAAAAACATCAATTTAATTTATTAATCATCACTTGTTCAAAACCTATGTCCAACATTTATTTGAACAAAAATCAAGTCCTTTAACATGCCTTATTGCATTCGGCCAAGAGGGATTTTTGTTCGATTTGTTTTTCAATCCAATTGAATCACTAATCTAAATCCTGTATACGTTTTTAAGTCATCTAATGAACTTATAAACAGAAAAATATAATCCATTACAAGGACCTCCATTTTCGGTCAAAGAAACAATTTTGGGGAAAAATCATCCAATGCATTTTTTCTCAAAATTGATCATGCATTTCATCATATATCATACATATAATCATGCTTAAGTCATCTAATGAACTTGTGCATGAAGAATCCAATCCATTGGAAGCACCTCCATATTCGGCCAAAGCATCAATTTTGGGGAAAAATTATCCAATGCATTTTTCTCAAAATTGATCATGTATAATATCATATTACAAACATTTAAGCATACTCAAATCATCTAATGAACTTGTGCATGCAAAAAAAATACAACCCAATGGAAGTACCTCACATTCGGCCAAAGCAACATTTTGGGGAAAAATCATCCAATGCATTTTTCTTAAAATTGATCATGTAATATATCATATAACATACATATAAGCATACTTTAGCATCCAATTTCACAAGAACGTGCTTCAATCAATTTTCCCCAAAATAACCCTAATGTATTTCATGCTTAAACATGGCTCCATGATACCATTGTTGGTTTCTATAATTAGTCCCAAAGAAAGATTAAGCCATAGAAATACAAATAATATACATGCAAAGCTTGAAACATGGCGGAATCATACTTACTAAGCTTTGTGACGAAAATGATGAAGAGGATCCTTGAGTCTTCAAGGTGGATGATTTTCGGCCAAGGACAAGAATGAGAGAAGCTTCAAGTCTTCAAGTACTCCAAGCTCCAAGGATGTTTCCCTATCACCTCTTTTGATCCCTCTTTGTGCTAGCAAAATGGAGAATGAAAAACAATTTTTCTGCTCATTGATGAAGCTCACGGCGTGAGCAAGGAGAAGGAGAGGAAGTGATAGACTTTTCAATTTTGGTTCTCTTTTTTTTGTTACCAAAACCGTGAGAGACCAAATGAAAAACAATGATAAGATATCAAATACCAAAATGAATTTTTTAATTAAAAAACCCTTCAAAAACCGTGAAAGGTTTTCCCTCCAAAGGAAAATTCATCATATGCCATCATTATCTCACATTGAGAATAGAGACAATGTATCATCCCATAAAGGTGACTAGATACATCCATCATCTATTCGTGTCAAGTAATGAGATATCGCGATGTGATTTACGGATTCCACCCGTTTTAAAATACGAATGTGTCCGCAATCACTTTCGGGCCCAAATTCGCTAATTTCGAATTAACGAATTTCCGTCGCGACGAGAATTAAATAATTACGCCTAGCGGAATTATTATTCAGATCGCTAACGAATTAATTCCAAATTAATTCGTTTGCCCGAATTAAAATCCGATTTTAATTCCGCGTCGAAATCTAATTTCGTTTAATAATATATCGAATATATTATTTTATCGATTAATTCCAAATTAATCGATCTCTCTCTCTTTCCTAATAAGGCATTTTATCCAAGATAAAGTTTCTCCGTAATTAATCCAAGATTAATAAAGTTCGAATCAAACATCATAGGTGAATCTTCAGGAAGCGACCCAAGAGATCTCCGGATATGTTAGCAGTAAATACGGTCGTTGGATAATCCAAACACGTACGTACCTCGTACTACGTTTTTACCGATTTACAAGACAAGGTTGGCTTCTAGCAAAGCGCCATGCCTACCCAATTCTCCAGAAATATTCTTACTGGAATATTAGATCTTTATCAAGCGTAGTATACCGTAGTATCGCGTACATCGATCCAGTATCGGACGATCACATGTTAGGCCTGGGGCTGGAAATGTGTCTGCCCCGTACGAAACATATATCGGATATCAAACAACTAGTCTCTTTAAATCGGACAATCCTGACCTGGTCATATTGTCCCGACGGTTGCAACCTTTTATAGAGTACTAGTTCCGTATCCTGCGTGATCATCATCTCCATATGCCTGAAGTGATACTTCCATCTTGACATCACATCCAGTACACTACGATTCTCGATAAACCCAGAAGAGGTGTACACAGAACCGGTTAAAGCCCCGAACCACCACAACCAAAGTTTACCGATTGTCGCAAGTACTAGCGATGCAAGTCTCAGGTTAAGACCATATACACCTACCCTGATGCGACCTCCCATAGACACGCAGACATACTACCAATGGGATTCAGCGGGGTCTGTCCAGAGCGAAGCTGTTTTCCGTACCATCGGAAAAACACAACCTCCTATCGCACTTGCATAAGTATCCAATACTTAAATATATGAGAACTATGCCGTTGTGCCATCACAACTCGCACAAGTGCAATACTAGTCTATTCCGCATTATCGATGTCCGATCTCGATAATACTCCGACTAGGGATATTTAATGATTAAACCTTTTATATTGATACTGTCTCATATCATCTCAATACGGAACTAATCATATGGACTTTTGCCATTAATATATCATAGTAAATAATTTACAAAACGGCAAAAGGCAATTTCATGATCACATAGTTAATTTTGTACAATAATACAATATTATTTACAAAACAGTGACGCTATGGGTCATAATGTCTAACAATTCGAGCCGGGCTAGGAGGACAGTGATACGTAACGCCCATAGACCCCAGTTTTAGAGCTTGGGTGGTTGCATAGATCTACACCCCCAGCTCCAGTTTGTGGCTTGGGGGACGGCGATACGTAACGCCCCAAGACGACCAGTTTTTGAGACAGTAGTGGCATGCTTTAGGGGACGGCGATACGTAACGCCCCAAAGACATGGATTTGCACTGCTAGCTCGAGTTAGGCGTATGGTGGGATGACGATACGTAACACCCTCATACGTCCAGTTGTTCACCTACATAATAAATAAAAATCACAACAAAAATATGTAAAACATAAATTTAATTATTATTTCATAAATGTGCTAAATTAAGGGGATTAATGAAACTACAAGTGTAAAATAATTAATTTTCCTTTTAATAAATGTGCACTTTTTAGTGTTCATCATATGTCACTTCTGAATGGAACTAATGAAGACGCTTGATTACTCTCAATGTCTTTAGTAGAATTTTCTACTTGACCTCTGTTTAAGAGGAGCGATTCTTTAGTGTAACGGAGGCATGAGTAACGTGGTATCACCAACAAATTAGTAAATGATATATATGATTTTATATCCATCTTTTTAGTTATTTTCAGTATTTTAGTACGCATGGCAATGGATGATTGGATTGTTGCACGGATAACGTGGTATCTCCGTTATATTGTAGATATTCTCGTTTAAGAAATGATTTTCGAATAATCCATTTGTTTACATTGTATTGGACAATGTTTTAAATTGTGTTTTATAATATCAAATGACCAAAACTACTCGTTTAATTATTATATAAAATATGTATGGATGTCTTATTTTAAAACGACTCTATTTTTAGACATCTGCATATTATTATTTAATTAATAATTATCCTAAAATTTTAAATTTTAAAAAATTATGTAATGTGCTTGACCGGCGTAATCACACACGTATAAGGTAAGCGCACGTATCATTCAAGTAGTATAAATGTATCGATCGCACGAGGACTTAATACCTAAGCTATTAATTATTGAAGCTAAACTTTTATAAGTATCTAATGGATTGGTTGTTTGAATGGATGGTGACTTTAAATTTAAAACAAGTAAATAAAATAGCTCGAAAGTGAATTAAAGGAAAATTCAATATTATTAAACTATCCAAGGTTGTGAATCCTTCCAATATCTTTTAAAGATGAAGTGGTTATTTCATATTTGTGCAACATATTGGTTTACTAACCTGGAACACGAAATTATGCAAAATCCTATGTTGATGGTCAGATGCAAATACCCAGTGTGACCCAATTAATCACATGTCTATGTCAACTACGTTACCTGAATTCATTAAGATTAAGTTCCAATTGAATCTACCCCCGCCCGACAGGTATATATCTATCCTGTATGAAATCTGTTAAAGGGTTATCTATCATCAAGGAATATCGTGGGGTATTAAGTCTAAGGCTGAAACCTAAAATTCTTTTGTTAAGTTTATTTTAAGTTTACCAAATCAATCTTATTAATGGCGAGTTAACAAGAAGCATTAAGCTTAAGACTTAATAAACAAACTTTTATATTGCCCAAGACATGAAATAACCCTTTATATACCAGTGATATTGGAATTCATCATAACCCCAGATAACAGGTTTAGTTACGACACATAACTATGGCTAGTAAAAACTTAAATAAAATAAATGACATAAAGTAAAAGCTGGAAATTAAAAATGTTAATAAAACCATAAAGAAAATGATGAGGTTAGAGGACCCACTTTTATTACTTCAATTTTAGATATCTCCCTTATTATAATATATTAACTTTGCGTGATAATTACCAACCAGCCATATAGGCGGTATCCTGAATAAGTCAAATTTATAATTAATTTCAACCGACCATACATGCGGTATCCTGTTTAGTTAGGTTAAAACCAATTTCATTAAGTCCAACCGACCATAAAGGTGGTATCCTCATTAAGTCAGGTTTCAAATAGTTTTTATATTATAATTAAGGGAGATTAATCTAAATATTAGTAATAAAGCCTTAATCTTTCACCCCAGAAGAGGTGAGTTACATCCTCATTGTTGAATAGTATAAACTAAAAAGTAAAGAAAAGAAAGTACTATTGCGTAAAAATAAATAAAATTAAATACTGAAAATAAAGACTGAAAAGTAAATAAAAGAAAGTACTAATACGAAAATTAAATACTGAAAGCTGTAAATAAATAAATAAGATATAATCTTCTTAGTATTCTTAAGGAATCACTTATAGGAAGTATGAATTTACAAATGAAATTCAGCCTCTATTTATAGAAAAAAATTTGCTTCACGCGTCACAACACGCCGTTGATTGAAGAGACGTAGCTTGGCTTCGCTGAGATAGTGACACATGGCGCCGGCTGAATGATTAACTGAATTATTAGCTCAGCGTCGTGACGTAGAATGTTTTGCGTGTCGCGACACCGACGTTAGCATGATGTAAGCAATGATTTGTTCTGCCGGTAGTATGTGAAGGTGACACGTGTCCAGCCTACATTAGAAGATTTCCTGTGATGTTGACACGTGGCAGGCGCACGTTAGCATGTGGGCAAGTTAGTAAATATCTCTGATTGTGAAACGTGTCTGGTGCACGTTAGCGGCACATGATAGAAGATGACACATTTTAGCAGGAAATTTACATTTTTGCCCTTTTTGTCTGTTTTCCTATGTTTTAAAAGTTGCGTAAAATTGGAATTTAGGATTGCACTTCGTGACGTGTATAGTAAATTTTCGTTTTCGCTATTTTTTACTCTAGGTTTCATCGTTTTAGACCCGAGTTGATTCCATTAAGTCCCAATACTTTATTTATCTACAAAATATATAAAAACACATCAAAACGTTCATCAAACCCGAGAAACTAAACAAAATATTATGTAAAATGGGCGATAAATATTGATATATTTTCCACTCATCACACCCCCAAACCAACATTTTGCTAGTCCTCAATCAAAACCAAAAAATAAAATACAATAAATAATTAAAATTAAACTAAGCCACTTTCGTAAGGATCACGGTTACATTTAGCATATGCAACAAGCCTTTAAACCTCTAGGTGTCCCTAGTGGACGAGTTGTAGTCTCGTAAGGGTTTACAACGACGATACCCACAAACATCTTATAAAAGTAAAAAAATAGTAAAACTAATGCAAACAAAAGCAAAAAGAATAAAGAAGATAATGACTAAATAGGTGAAACTTCTACCCCAAGTTAATAGTTGTTTTCTTTCTTTCTAAATTACTGAATAAGTAAATTCTCCAATTATTTTTATCATTCTTCATATACACAACCAACAAAATATTAATCAACTGATTTTGCCCATAATAGTCATAAGTGGAGTTGACAAGAGAGAAATATTTTTGTCTTAAAGGTTTATCAAAATTCACACCTTTTGTAGCAATGGAATAACGTTTTCTGAATTTTCTGATTTTTTCTTTGATTTTTGATTTTTTTTATATATATACAATATCTTCCATCTATGTAACGAGCTTTGGGCCAGTGACTCCCAAACCAGTTGGCTTTAGGGCACTAGGTGTTAAGACACCCATACGGACTTAATTACTCAGACTTCAGATATATATATATATTTGGCGACATCTTCGATCCATATAACGAGCTTTGGGCCAGTGACTCCCAAACCAGTTTGCTTTAGGGCACTAGATGTTAAGACACCTGTAACATCCCGCCTTAGCAGCAATGTTACCGGCAGGAGACAGGCTAATCCTGCCTCCATAAGCCTCTGACTCTGAGGAAATTTCGGCATGATGTATTCGTAACATCATGCAACCTGGCCTATAGCCAGCATCCATATACATCAGACATAAAATCTCGGCCTCAGGCCGGAATAACAACACTAATGCAATCTACGGGCCCAACTAAAATATGATGCGGACATAATATAATTGGGGCTCCGTGCCCGAAAATACGTATGCAAAAACTTTTCTAAAATAAACTCGTGCTCAGCACGTTACAACTTATACAAACTAAAACATAAGCTACTATACTATTTATTTCCTCCAAGACCTGGTGACTGGCTGACTGCAACGCTGCTATCCGGCTCCTCAGGCTCTGTTGTCTGTGGTTGACCGATCAGGTCACCAACCTGCAAAAACTCAAACACTGTTGTGGTGTGAGTCATAAGACTCAGTAAGTAACAATGCTCATTCCTTGAGCTGCAAACACACACAAGATCTGATTCTGTTTCTACATTAACTTGAGCTAGTATTTGCTCCTAATTATTATATGCAACTTTACAATAAATTCCTTTCAATCTGGTCATATAAGCATTAAATCCTGTTTACTATTCATCTTTTCATACATCCATAATATACTTATCAAGTTTCTATATCTCTAGTTATCAAATTAATTTACATTACGCTTCTGCTGCGCTATTCTGATATCTTATTACTTGCCTAGTTACCTTTTCATATTCTAGTTCAGGCATTTATTATAATTATCTTTCTTTTATTTCATTGAAATATCATCAAATCGGATTTATGAGATATTCTTCCTATTAAACAATCATCAACCGTATGTACATATATATATATAATCATATTATCGTACGTTACCATTCACAGGAGATTTCTCATATGAAAACATACAGTTTATATCAATATCAATCATATGCCAATACGAATCACACATGCATATGGATGTAATAATGCTATCTTGCATTAATATATGCTGTATACAACTCAAGTAATATATAAAGTATATGATCTGCAAACATATTTTGTAAACTAAATCCTACTTAACCATGCCATGCTTCTATAATACATGAAAACCTTTTCCGAAACACTTTTTCTGAAAACTTCTTTCTAAAAACTCTCTTTCTGAAAACTTTTTACTGAAACCTCTATTTATAAAACTTATGTCTGAAATCATGCTTTGAAAACTGATGGTACTCGAATCTAGTTTCTGAAAACTGTTTACTAAAAACTGAGTTCTAAAATCTGAATACAGAAAATCTGAAAACTGTGTACTGAAAGTCTGAAATCTGAAAACTGCTCTACGTCCAGGACCATAACTCAACTGGACGTCTCTCTACACCCAGGACCATAACTCAACTGGGTGTACTCGATGCCCAGGACCATAACTCAACTAGGCATCTAAAACTAGGATTTCGGGACCCTGTAGCCCCTAGTCCTGCTCGAGGATCTGAGAGCGTCCCCTCAGTCCTCCACATGTGCACATGTGTCTATATCCGTCAATTCCAAGTTATCCGTCAATTCCGAACTGTATCTCAAGTTACATACTGGGGTGAGTTTTTACCTCATGCCCCGAAAATATAAAACCACACTTTGTATCTTAAAACTGTAAAGAAAAGACACTTTTTCTAAAAACCTTTTTCATTCAAAACATTTGAAACTTTACTTTTGAAATACTTCGAGTTCCAAAACATTTTTAATTTCTTTATCAATTAAGAAAATCATAAAACACACATGTGCATGTTCATTTCTAATACTTTCTTTTATCCTAACCATAGATCATTATATGCTTATTTCATATTATCATATATGTACGTGCATTCATCCTTGCATACCTATAATTAGGCATACAAATTCTAATTTTCTCATGCTCCATCTAATAATTATCTTACGATCTATATGCTTAACTAATATTCGTTCGTTTTGTCAAAAATATACATTTGCAAACATTTCTCATTCTAATTTATCAACTCATATTTGTACTTGGGCAATCTTATTTCTTACATTAAAATATCACTTTCTTCATGCATTCCTTTATTCACAGTTCCATTTACACTTTTTAGTAGCCACATATCACACCACAAGCTTCAAACATAACTTATAAACACAATATGCATAACATAAATTGAGAGACAGGTTAAAACATTGGTAAAATACCAAGCCAAGTTCATAATCTTGAACTCATTATTTAAAACATAATATAAGGTTCAAAACGTAGCCCAAAAGCTAACAACTTTTTTATTATTATTTTTTTTTTTCCTAACTTGAAAATGAACATGTACTTGAATAACAATATAAGACACACATATATATCATAAAAAAAAAACATGCGAATTGTAACTAGATGACATAAGTATAACCCACATTTGAAATCATGTTCTTAAGCCTATATATAGATATAATCATGAAACATATACTTACACTTAATATATTAGCATAATCATTTAATATATATAGTTTCGACTTGAAACTTAAACCATATACCTAATTTCATAATGTAGCTATATAATTTTATTATCATTCGACTATGAATTAAATCATTTTTTTTAAAGTTTTTTTTTTTTTTTTTTTTTTACTCTAATTGTTCAAGCATTATTCTTATTCTTATATTCATAAGATTCATATACATTATCCTTGTTAATAACATTATCACCTTCCACATAGCTCTTTATCATCAATTTCAGTTCCGTCGCAAAATCAAATACACCTTTAGAACCATTTAATTTAAACATTATATATATGTTATTATTCTCATCAATATTCAATCATAACTTGGTTATTCACCAAGAAAAATTTAATCACCCATACCTTATAATTATAAATGTTCTTCTCCTTTGTCCACTTTGCCTTATTCCTCACCCTATATACCAATATCATTAATTAAAAAAAAAATGAACCTTATTCGTCCATCCAGATTTGCGGCATACTCAATGTAATTTAATTATTATTATTATTATTTTTTTTTTTATACACGAGCTGAATAAATTAATTTGCTACAACCTATTAACATGAAGCAGTAAATTATGGATTTCAACCTAAAAATTCGAAACTATAAAACCCCAAAATTTCGCAAATATTTCTATTCCTTTAGTTTTTATTAATTTCTCAATTATCTTACATAACTCTGAATTTTAATTACACTAATGTTCTCTAACTCTACAAATTCAACCAATTTTCACAAATTCATTATCAAACCTAAATATATCAACACCCAAATTCAAGGAGATCCTTGACATAGTATACTTACCTATGCAGGCTCACCAATTCCTTCTCACGGCCTCAACTTGCAACCATCACGGACATGGCCAAAGCTTTCCCCCCATTTCTCTCTTTCTTCTGTTTTCGGTCTCTCCTGCCTTCTTTCTCTCATTCTCTTTCTCGATTTCCCTCTCAATCTCTCTTCTCTTCCTCGATTCTGCTCTTATTTCTCTCTGGATTTCTTTCTTCGGTCTTCTTCTTTCTTTCTGCTTTCCCCCGATCTGTGCACTGTGTGCGAGTATATTTCTTAAACGTGTGTGCTGTGCGTGAGTGGGGGTGTGTGTTGCTGTGTGGAGTGTGTGGGTTTTAACGTGAATCAGGTGTGTGTGCGCTAAATGTGTGCGTGTGTTATATGTGTGGCTGGATTTTTGACAAGTGTGTGTATAAATAAAACATTATATATATATATATATAAATATCTAGGCTTTATTATTTCTTATTTATTCTTATTCTAATTGCTAATTTCCAATTTTATCCCTTCTAATTAATTTCTATTCTATTCTACTACTTATCTTTTGAAAAAAAAAAGTTTATGTTTTACTGAAATAAACCTCACATTCAATCGGCTATAACAGCGAAAATAAATCTATGCTATTTCGTTAAAATTACCCGGGATGTTACAACACCCTTACAGACTTAATCACTCGGATCTCATTTTTTTTTACAACATCTTCGATCTTTTTAGCGAGCTTTGGGTCAGTGACTCCCAAACCAGTTGGTTTTAGGGCACCAAGTGTTAAAACACCCTTACGGACTTAATAGCTCGGATCTTAGATATTTTTTTTATCCCATTGCTTTTTTAGATGCTTCCTCCTATTAAACTCGAGCACTGAATATTACAAACTTGTCAATTACTTCTCATGTCCGTATGTTACCATGCAAGTTGATAATATCTGTCAACTGTGCATATGGAGATCCATTTTAGTCAGTATTATGGAGAATTCACAAATTAAATAATTCAAAAGGAAAAAAAAATAAATAAATTGTTCCGAAATAGGTTGAGATACGTCTCAGGAGTGGAAATTCCTTACACAGCTATCTCTCACCAATTTCACCCGATTAATCAAATAAAAAAAAACAAAAAATATTTTTTTGATTTTTGTAAAAAATTTCAATTTTTTTTTTGTATTTTTCGAAAAAATTTGGACTAAAATAACACAATAAAAAAAAGATATTGTTAACTATTCCTCAAGCAAAACAGAAAAATAAAATGCAAAAAATAATTAAAATTAAACTAAACCACTTTCGTAGGTATCACGGTTGCATTTAACGTATGCAACAAGCCTTTACCCCTAGGTGTCCCTAGTTGACGAGTTGTAGTCTCGTGAAGGTTTACAACGACGATACTCACAAACATTTGATAAAAGTAAAAAGATAGTAAAACTAATACACACAAAAGCAAAAAGACAAGAGAATAAAGAAGTTAGTGACTAAACAGGTGAAACTTCTACTCCAAGTTAGTAGTTGTTTTCTTTCTTTCTAAATTACCGATTCACCCCTAAACCTAACATTTTTCTAGTCCTCAAGCAAAACAACAAAATAAATACAATAAACAAATAAAATTAAACTAAGCCACTTTCGTAGGGATCACGGTTGCATTTAGCGTATGCAACAAGTCTTTAAACCCCTATGTGTCCCTAGTGGACGAGTTGTAGTATCGTGAGGGTTTACAGCGATGATACCCATAAACATCTTATAAAAGTAAAAAATAAAACTAATGCACAAAAAAACAAAATAATAAAGAAGTTAATGACTAAACAGGTTAAACTTTTACTCCAAGTTAGTAGTTGTTTTCTTTCTTTCTAAATTACCGAATAAGTAAATTCTTCGATTATTTTTATCATTCATCATATACACAACCAACAAAATATTAATCAACTAATTTTGCCCACAATAGTCACAATTGCAGTTGACAAGAGAGTAATATTTTTGTCCTAAAGTTTTATCAGAATTAACACCTTTTTGTAGCAATGGAATAATTTTCTATGATTTTTTTATTTTTGATTTTTTTTATTTATATACAATATCTTCCATTTATGTAGCGAGCTTTGGGCCAGTAACTCCCAAACCAGTTAGCTTTAGGGCATTAGGTGTTAAGACACCCCTACGGACTTAATTTCTCAGACATCAGATATATATATATATATATATATATATATATATATTATATATATATATATATATTATATATATATATATATATATATATATATATATATATATATTGGCAACATCTTCGATCCATATAACGAGCTTTGGGCAAGTGACTCCCAAACTAGTTGGCTTTAGGGCACTAGGTGTTAAGACACCCTTACAGACTTAATAACTCGGATCTCAGATGTTTTTTTAACAACATCTTCGATCCATGTAGCGAGCTTTGGGTCAGTGACTCCCAAACCAGTTGGTTTTAGGGCACGAGATGTTAAAACACCCATACGGACTTAATAGCTCAGATCTTAGGTGTTTTTTTATCCCATCGTTTTTTTAGATGCTTCCTCCAATTAAAAAAGATCACTGAATATTACAAACTTGTCAATTACTTCTCATCTCCGTATGTTACCATGTAAGTTGATAATACATGTCAACTAAGCATATGAAGATCCATTTTAGTCATTATTATGGAGAATTCACAAATTAAATAATTCAAAAGTAAATAGACAAAAATTAACTTGTTCCAAACTAGGTTGTGATACGTCTCAGGTGTGGAAACTCCTTACATAGCTATTTCTCACCAATTTCACCCGATTAATCAAATAAAAAAACAAACATAAAATATTTTTTTTATTTTTGTAAATTTTTTCAATTTTTTGTATTTTCGATAACTTTTGGAATAAAATAACACAATAAAAACAAGATACTATTAACTATTCCACTTAGGGATGGCAGTGGGTAGGGTATGGTGCGGGTTTTCCATTACCAAACCCGCACCCGCATATGTAAATAAATTACCAAACCCGCACCATACCCGTTGCGGGTTTTAATTTTCATTACCAAACCCGCACCGCATATAAAAATAAATTACCAAACCCGCATTGGTACCCAACGGATTTTTTGCGGGTTTTTAAAATATTGAATTACTTTGTGTTCTTAATAATATAATTTTTTAATTAAATAATTTATTTTTAATTGCTAGCTGTTGTTTTCACATTTGTTTTTCATTTGACATATACAACATGCAATGTATGTATATACAGTACATAGATAACATAATGTATGAAAGACTCAGTACCATATGTTTATTTTTTCATATAAACATAATTAAAACGAGTTATTCCCTTCATAATTATAATTATCTAAATTAGCAAACTCAATCGACAATAAGCTAAAAAGTAATCACCAACCTTTGGTCATATTTTTTATGCTAAGTGTAATGAAAGTGATGCTTACAAGGCTCAAGTGGTGTAAGTGTAATGAAGAAGCAGGAAAGCTACTGAAGTTGCAGCAAACACTAGCTTATTTTGCTTCTCTCCCATTTCTGATTATATGAACTTAATCCAAATTTTTGCATTATAATTTTATTAACAAGTGTGATTAGAAAAAAAAAATAGTCATGCAAAAAATCTCCAGTTAGGCAGGTTGCGGGCTGCGGCTGAGTGGGAGTGTGGAACTGTGGATTAGTGTTTTAGGTTTAGGTTTTGTTAGTTATTTTTATATGAAGGTTTTTTTATATTGTCCTAAAAAATATTAATTAATAAAAAATAATATTGCGGGTATATGGATACCCGCAACGGATACCCGCATTTTTTTCTTAAATACCAAACCCGCACCGCACCCGCAGCGGGTTTTGCTTTAAATTACCAAACCCGCACCGCACCCACTAATATATTTACCAAATCCTACCCATTGCGGGCGGGTTTTTGCGGGTTTACGGGTTTGTGGGTAAAATTGCCATCCCTAATTCCACTCCCCCAAACCTAAATAAGACATTGTCCCCAATGTCTTGGTAAAAGAAGAGTTTAGAAGATAGTACCTGGTTAACTGAAATTCTTCATGAAAAGTTAAAGGTTAAGATCCAGATTTATTTGACGCTTACCACGATCGTTCTTGGACCAATTTATCTTTGAAATGATATGATCGATTTGTGGTTCAAAACTTAAGATTTTATCAATTAAATCTGAGGTAGTTCTAGCAGTGAAGAGGAGTTTTTTAACAGGTTTTGACACGAACCCATTTCTCCGGACATCATCAAGAAACACACAAAGAAAATTATAAAATCCATCAACGTTGTACAGTCCAAGCGGTTTCTGGTGTATGTTCAAGTTTGCCTAAGATAACACTGTAAAAATTTCCTCCATTGTGCCCAATCCACCTGGCAAAGCAATAAAAGCATCAGCATGGTTAATCATTTCTACCAATCGTTCAAACATACCTGGCATAATTAGTTCTTCTCTGTTTGATGGTCTAATAAGATTCGCCTCCGCTAAGGGTTTTGGGATGATTCCCAATACTTGACTGCCTCATTCATGTACGGCCTTTGAAACGATCCCCAATAAGCCCAAGATTGCCACCGCTATAGACTAAGTGCATATTCCTTGCAGTTAAGACTCGACCCAATTCTTGTGCTACCGTTACGTATTCTGGTTTAACACCAACACTAGTACCGCAAAACACACAGATGTTTTCAACTCGTCTTCTTAAAGTGGCTTCCATGTTTTACTCTGGATCCTTCAAAAGTTCAATGATGAGTTGAATTTATAACACCTTAAAAGGGTGAGTGAAAATAATAGCATTAGTACCTGCCAAATGACAATTATTAGTTAAACAGTAAAATAAATCGTGAAATGTCAAAAAGGTTTGGATCATGTCGGAGAAAATAAAAGAAAATAACAAAAAAAATTACAATTATTAGGAAAAGACAAATAGATATATTATTTATAATAATTTAAAGCTTGATGGACGTCTATGCGTCAGGGACAAGCTTCCCATCTAATTTTCTTATAAATTGGCAAACATGGACTTTTTGAGTCAGATTCCTTAGACTTAACTGTTGTCTTTCTTTTTGGAATTGCGTATGTAATTTACGGATGGCTATATGAACATATCCAACGGGATGCGTCTCAAGAGTCGGAGATATATCATCTAAAGACTCCTTACTCAAGCCATCCCTAATGAATTTAATTTTATCTTCGTTATTATCAGACATCATTCCTAAAGAACGACAACGAGTATTGCAATTTCAGCGTGCACATTTGTAACAAACACCCATTTGCTTAGCAATATGTTTCTTTGCATAAGTGCTTCTTCCAAAAATAGACAAATAAGAATTATAAGAATCAGAGTACAAACCTGCTAATCAGACCCGTGCTTTGATTACCCAATGAATGTCATTAAGAATACCTTTGATCATCAGAAGTCTCATCCGTTCCAAGTGAGTTTTATAGACTTTCATCAGAGAATTTTGAGGGAGAGAAGGAAATTGCTTGTGAAGATTTCTGAGAGCTTATTTCATCTTGAAATGACTTCACCTGCAAAAACTAACACATAAAATAAAACACACCAAATCATAATATATACACAAATTTCATAGGTTGCCTCCCAACTAGCGCTAAGTTTAACGTCGTCAGCGAGACATGACTGCCTGAACATTATGCTGGATCTGAAAGTGTGACACTTTCTTTTTGTCACTCAAATGATTATCCCAAATAGTGCTTCACAATCTGGCTGTTAATTTTGAATGTGTTGTTGGACTTGGGGTTGTATATCTCAACAACTCCATATGGTAATACCTGAGTAATCACAAATGGACATGACAATTTTGATTTCAGCTTTTCAGGAAAAAGTTTCGATCGTGAATCATATAACAACACCTGCTGTCCTAGCTTCAATTGTCTGCGCACTATTTTTTTATCATGGCATCTCTTGGTCTTTTGCTTGTATAGTTTGACATTTTCATAAGTCTGTAGGCGAAATTCCTCCAATTTGTTGAGTTAGTGAAGTACACCTTGTGTTCAAGTTCAACTGGCAGATGGCACATTTTTCCATACACCATTTGATATGTGGATATATCAATAGGTGTCTTGTAAGCTGTCCGATAGGCCCATAATGAGTCATCTAGTTTTTCAGACCAGTCCTTCCTTGTTGATACAACAGTTCTTTCCAAGATTCTTTTAATCTCCCTGTTTGAAACTTCAACTTGCCCATTTGACTGTGGATGGTAAGCAGTGTCAACTTTATGAGTAACTCCATATTTGGATAGGACTGCATCAAAGCATCTGTTGTAGAAATGTGTGCCACCATCGCTGACGATTGCCCGAGGTGTTCCAAAGCTAGTCAAAATATTATTTTTAAGGAATTTGATCACTACATTGGAATCATTTGATGGTAGGGAAATTGCTTCAACACATTTGGAGACATAGTCTATTGCAACCAGTATGTACAGGTTTCCAAATGATGGAACAAATGGTCCCATAAAATCAATCCCCCACACATCAAATACCTCTACTTCTAGAATGTTTTGCAAAGGTCCTTCATTTTTTTTCTGGAAATATTTCCCATTCTCTGGCACCTGTCACATTGAAGAGCAAATAGATAAGCATCTATAAAAAGAGTGGGCTAGAATAAACCTGATAGTAGGACTTTGGCTGCAAATTTATTCCCGCTGAAGTGTCCGTCATATGGTGATGAATGACAATGTTACAGAACACCGTTGACCTCCTCATGTGGAATACACCATCTCATTAATTGATCAGCACATCATTTGAATAGGTATAGCTCGTCCCAAACATAGTGTTTGACTTCTTTGAAGAACTTCTTTTGTTGCTGAGTTGTCTATTCCAACGGCCATTTCCCTGACACTATGTAGTTGATACAGTCAGCATACCAAGGAACTTCTTACTGTTTTATGGCAAACAACTGTTCATCTGGAAAATTTTCTTTGGTTGTGAGTTCTTTGCTAGCTGTTTCTCCATTCTCGAGCGTCGATAAATGATCTGCCACTTGGTTTTCTGTTCATTTCATGTCTCTAATCTCCAAGTCAAATTCTTGTAGAAGAAGTATCCAACGGATCAATCTGGGTTTGGCATCTTTCTTCGCGATCAGGTATTTGATTGCTGAATGATCTGTGTAGACCACCACATTGGGACCCAGCAGATAGGAGCATAATTTGTCAAAAGCAAGCACAACTGCGAGCAACTCCTTTTCAGTGGTTGTGTAGTTGAGTTGAGCTTCATTCAGAGTTCTGCTGGAGTAGTAAATGGTGTGGAAATTTTTTACTTTGCATTGTCCCAAAACTTCACCTATAATAAAGTCACTAGCATCGCACATCACTTCAAATGGAAGAGTCTAGTCTGGTGCTACAATGATGGGAGTAGAAACAAGCTATTATTTCAGGATCTCAAAAGCTTCCTGGAATTTTTTGGTGAAGTTGAAAGGCACATCTTTCTCCAGAAGATTGCACAGAGGTTTAGCAATCTTGGAAAAGTCTTTGATAAATCTCATGTAAAAACCTGCATGTCCAAGAAAGCTCTGAATCTATTTTTACAGATGTTGGTGGTGGTAATTTTTCAATTGTCCCGATCTTTGCTTTGTCTACCTCCATTCCCTTTTGTGAGATCCGATGTCCAAGAACAATGCATTTCTACACCAGGAAAAGGCATTTCTCCCAGTTGAGTACCAGGTTGTATCTTCACATCTTTGTAACACATGTTCCAGATTTTACAAGCAGTGGTCAAAAGAATCTCCAAATACATAGAAGTCATCCATGAAAACCTCCATACTCTGCTCCAATATGTATGAGAAGATGGCCATCATGCAACGTTGAAATGTGGCAGGTGCATTACATAATCCAAATGGCATTCTGCCGAAAGCAAAAGTACTATAGGGACATGTAAAAATGGTTTTCTCCTGATCTTCTGGGGCGATGGTAATCTAATTGTACCCCGAATATCCGTCTAGAAAGTAATAGTACACATGTCCCGCCAGTCTGTCTAACATATGATCAATGAATGGCAGCGGAAAATGGTCATTCCTTGTTGCTTTATTCAGTTTTCTATAGTCCATGCATATTCTCCATCCAATCACTTTTCTTTTTGGAATCAGCTCATTCTTTTCATTTGTGACTATAGTAATTCCTTCTTTCTTTAGTACACACTGCATAGGACTCACCCAGGTGCTATCTGAGATGGGGTAAATGATGCTAGCATCCAACCATTTGATGATTTCTTTCTTCATGACCTCCTTCATGATTGGATTGAGTCTTTGTTGATGCTCCACTGTGGGTTTGTACTCATCATTCATCAGAATCTTGTGCATGCAAAATGATGGACTAATGCCTCAAATGTCTGCTATAGTCCAGCCAATGGCTTTCTTGTGTTCCCGTAATACTCTCAGCAACTTTTCTTCATGCTCCAAGGTTAGTGAAGAAGAAATAATCATAGGTAATTCAAAAGAGTTTCCAAGAAATGCGTACCTAAGATGGCTCGGCAGTAACTTCAGCTCCAGCTGTGGTGGTTCTTCAATCGAAGGCTTGATTCGATCTTTCTTCAGGAGTTCCAGAATTTCAATTGGTTGTGTCGATTTGAAGTGAAATGGCTTGTCAATGTAGTTGATACATTCCAGGATTTCAACATCTGGCTTTTTGTTAGTCATGTTGGTGATGCAAGCTTCAACTGTATCCGTGAGATTTGGCTCAGTATCCTGAACGATACTATTATAGACACTACATTTTTACATAAAGCCCAATGATGAGCCTCACATTGAGGCACTACCCGATAAGTTGCTGAAGTCGCGGGAAACGAACTTCGAAAAGGAAAATTCAAAAATTAATACCTTATCAAATTTAAATCATTTGTTTTGTCTCTGGTTCACTTAGTCGATCTCTGTTTTAAATATTAGCCTCGACCCAAAACCCATGCAACCCTTCTAGGCCCACACGCCCAAGCCCATTTACCCAAGCCATACACTTACATCACACAAGGCCCACAAGCCCAAGCCCAATACAAAATTTCCAAGAAAATTTAATCACATGCCAAATCCATAAAATCTCCTTCCAATTTAAAAGGATTGTAAATCAAATCCCCACCAAAATTACACAAATTTCTTTCCCTAAATAATTTAATTAAACATATTCCTTTTTCATATGATTTATTTCCTTTCATATGATTTATTTCCTTACTTGGAAAACCCTAGCACACCATTATAAAAACATAACAATTCTAAACCTTAGGGTCCTCTCTCTGGACGCACTCTCCCTTCACGCCCTCTCTCTCCCCCACACTCTCTCTCATCTCTCTCGGCAACAAACAAAAAAATAAACCCTAAACACTCATTCTCACTCTCGGTAATCTAAGAAAAAACAAAAAAAAAAATAAACCCTAAACATTCATTCTCTCTCTCGGCAATCTAAAAAGGAAAAAAAGGAAAAAACCCTAAAACTCCTCACGCCCTCTCTCCTCTCCTCTCTCCCCTTCTCTCTCTTTCAACCTCTCGGTAGCCACACACGTCCCTGACTCTCTCATTCAAAAATAGCAGTTCTTTCTCTCTTCCAAACCCTAAGCTCTCTCCCTTTTCTCCCACTCACGACTCTCTCGCCTCTCTCCTATCTCTCTCTCGCCTCTCTTTTCCATCTTCTCACCTCTCACAAAAACTCATCTTCACACAAACCACAAACAAGAAACTGCCCATCCACCTAACTGACTCAGCAAACACAATAAAAGCAAACAAGATCCAACCCTCCACCGAGCAAAGTAACAAACCCTGCGACCCACAAACACATATACACACTTTCTCGGTAAAGACACACACAAATAAGCCAAACTGACATAAAAAAATCATAAAACACGTGAACGGAAGGGAGACAAACTCACTAACGCAAACAACAAAATAAGCCTATTCATACCAAACCAACAAAAACAAGAAGCCAACCCTAACACTCTCTCAACTCTGACAGCTTTCTTCCCTCTCTCATCTCTCATTCACGATACAAGTGAACCAGGAAACCCTAATAACCTCTCTCTCTCTCTCTTCTCTCTTCCACTCGCCAAATAACTCTCGGCAATCAACACTCCATCTCACCCCCTCACATAAATAAACACACCACAGGCCATACTTTAACGCACAACAAGGACACTAAAACAACAAACCACAAGTAATATAAACCCATCAACAAGAAACCCATTCACCGAATAAAATAACCTCTCAAACCGACTCACACAAGCACAATCAACGTGAAGACAAAATAACCATATGAAGCCATGCAACCCACCATACTGAACGAGAGACACGACAATTCACTCACACACATAAATATAACAACAAGCATCCCCCTTCACCGAAAAACTAGCCAACAAATTAAGCCACAAACCAGTCCCCTTCACTGACCGAAACCAACCAAAAATAATAGCCCCTTAAGCCGAGACAAACCAATCCCTAATCACTACAAAATAGTTCCCTAAAAACAGCAGCCCAATCGCCCGAAACAGTAGTAAAAAATAGAGAAAAAGTAGCCCAAAATAGCAAAAAGTGAAGGAAAAACAGCAAGACAGTAAACCAGAAAAACAGTGAAGCGTTAACCCTTCCGGCGACATCCTAACGCATTCCCGAGAAGCGACTTAAAAGGTAAGACCTGAGGGCCCTCTCTTTAATATTCGTATTGTTATCTCGAACACGACATGCTTAGTTGGACGTGGAATATGTCCAACCGGGCATACGAGATCTCACACTAACGGCCAAGTCCCTTGGTCACATTTGATTTCTTTAATATTTTTTGTTATTTATTTTTTATGTTCATTTATTGTATGTGTTTATTATTCCGCTATTTAATTTCCGCCTATCATTTCATTATTTATTTATGCATCGTTATTTAGTGCGCATGGGCTAATTACGTCGGATCAAAGGTCTCTCATTTGAGAAAAATGCCTAAGGGCAGCCTTTACCACTATATTTTGCCACGCCGAATGAGGTACGCTTGGTTGGATGTGAAATACATCCAATCGGGCATACGGGGTCCCATATAGATGTCGGCAAGTCTCTTGGTCGCATCTCTTTTCTTTTTTTCCATTATTTATTTCTTCTTTTAATGTTTTATCATTTATTTTCGTTTGTTATTTATTTATTTATCATATTCTTCATTGCATATTTCCTTCGTGTTATTTATTTAATCATACACCTTTTATTGCCATTTTATTATCGTTTCGCATCCATGTAATTGTTTACCTTTATTTATTTACTGCATCATCTCACGTTTACTTCTAAACTTGCAATGCATAAATGCGTGAGTGTTACCTCTGGTGGTATATCGGATGGAAACCCAGACATAAATTCCGTAGCCAAATTCGAATGGACGGTAATACGGTATGTACTTGGGATACAACTCCACGTACCGCTCGGGGAGGCATTCATGCATGTGGTTATGTCATTGTAGATGTCATCTTTGTAATCCTCTTCAAACCCGTTTCCGAACACTACACGAACGCATGCATTTTGTCATCAAGCCTTCTGTCATCATGCATTCTCATTCTCCATCCATTCCATCTGTCGCATGTTTGAATGTGTTTTCGAACGCTACATGAACGCATGCATTCTGTCTCACGTTCGAACGTGTTTCCCAACGCTACACGAACACATGCATTCTGTCATCATGCATTCTATTTCTCTATGCATTCCACCATATCTCGTTCAAACGCGTTACAGAACACTATATGAACGCATACATTCGACCTCTTTTCGTTCGAACGCGTTCTCGAATGCTACACGAACGCCTATGCATTGGACTGACTCTTCTTCATTATTTTATGCATGTTTGTCTCTTTATGTATTCCTTTTTGCATCATGCATTTAGCTTTCTACCCCTACTATTATTTTTCTAGATATTCTCATAGTTTATATTATGTATTTCATTATTTGCACTTTTTTTACTATTATTATTGATTTACATTACCGTACTTCCTTACTTAATATGTTTGTGGAATCATGCATTTGTCTTCATTTTTATTTATTTTCATTGGTGTGCAAACTTGTGTGTTATTTGAATTATCTCGCATGTGTTTCATAAGACTTGGTTATATCATTGCGTAAACCTGTTCATTACAACTAGCATAAGTAAGGGACCATCCCGAACCCAATAGTTTGAGGTCTTCCCTTACGAGAGGTGAGTGCGGCCTTAAATCATTTCTCAGTTCACACTGGGTGGTGACTCCATTATTCTCCAGCTTAATCCCCCACGGTCTACTCCGTACTCCCGACGGGCCGCGAGCCCGGACAGCGTCACCACACCTTTGTGCCCGTGCCTACAACTATCAACAACATCAATTCTGAAATATTATTCTTCCTTTTCATCCTTAGGGAATTTCATGGCTTTGAAAACATTGAAGGTAACTTCTTGGTCCATAACTTTCATGGTTAGTTCTCATTTTTGTACATCAATCACAGTTCATCCTGTAGCAAAAACTGGTTTCCCAATGATGATAGGTACATCTCTGTCTTCTTCCTTGTCAAGGATAATGAAATCTGCTGGGAGAATGAGTTTGTCGACTTTGACCAACACATCTTCAACGACTCATCTCGAAAATGTGAGCGTTCGATCAGTAGGTTGCAAAGAGACTGAGGTAGGCATTGCTTCTCCAATTTGCGGTTTCCTGTAAATAGAAAAAGGCATTAAGTTAACACTTACACCCAAATCACATAAAGCCTTACCGATATAATGTACTCCAATGGTGCACGGTACAGTAAAACTGCCAGGATCTTTCAATAGAAAAAGGCATTAAGTTAACTGGCAAATGTCCAGAGTTTCCTGTAAATAGAAAAAGGCATTAATTAACAGTAAAAATGTTCAGAGTACATCGTAGTCTCCCAATCTTCATTTTTGTGAAAGATTATATTTCATGAATTTGACATAGCTGGGCATTTCTTCCAAGGTTTCTACAAATGAAATGTTGAGATGCAGCTTTTTGAAAACCTCCAAGAACGAGCAAACTGCTTGTCCAGTTTATTTTTTTGAAGACACTGTAGAAAAGGTGGAGGTGGAGTGATTTGATCTTTTTCATTTGCTTCTTTTCTCTCCATCTGTTGCTCTACTTCTTTGGAACTTCTTCAATGGATGCTTTGATTCTAACATATTTGTTGATTTCAATACCGCTTTTCAAAGTAATGCCTTGACATTGTTCCTTCCCTCGGTTTCTTGGATTTGGTTTTGTGTTGCTGGGAAGATTTCTTGGTGGTCTGTAACTCTGAACATTTGCCAGTTGTCCAATTTGATTCTCCAGTGCTTGAATGGAAGCAGATTGGCTTTAATTGAATGTTGCTTGGGCTTGAAACATAGCATTATATTCTGCTTCTTGCTTTTTGATCATCTCTGCAAACCATTCTTTCATTTCTGGTTGTTTTTCATACTACAGGCCTTTGTTCTACTGTTGGAATCCAGGTGGTGGATTATTCTTTTTCCCTGAATTGTTGCTCCATGAAAAATTAGGATGATTCCTCCACCCAGGGTTGTAGGTGTTGGAATATGGATTTTTCCCCTGTCTGTTGAAATTGTTGACATAGTTCATTGTCTATTCTTGTTGAACTGGTTCTGGTGCTCCTCCATATGGTGAACTTGTGGATCCGGTGATGTTTACAACTTGCGTGCTAAGTATTTCTAGACATTTGCATATTTGATCCAACCTGGTATTCACTACTGCGTTGGCTCCAACTTCATAAATTCCTGCAATTCTTTGAATCATGCTCTTATCTGTTGGCCACAACGAATTATTGTTAGCCATTTCTTCGATTAAGTCTTATGATTGATCCTCTCATTTCGCCATCAAAGCTCTTCCAACAGCAGCATCAATTGTGGTTCTCATCAATCTAGAAAGTCCATTATAGAAGGTTTGGACTTGTAGCCATTTTGCAATCTTATGGTGGGGGCATTTTATGAGAAAATCCTTGTACCTTTCCCAAGCTTCATAGAGAGATTCTGAGTCATGTTGCACAAAAGATGTGATATCATTCCTCAACTTTGCTGTTCTAGCTGGTGGAAAATATTTTGCAAGGAATTTGGTGGCTAAAGTGTTCCAATTTGTGATGGAACATGCTGGTAGTGAATGTATCCAAGCTTTTGCTCTATCTTTCTAGGAATATGGAAAAATATGTAGTCTCATTGCTTCTTCATCTCCTCAGTTGTAATTGAAAGTGCCGCAAACTTCCAGGAAGTTTCTGATGTGGGCATTAGGATCTTCAGTTGCATTCCCCTCAAACTGAACTGACTGCTGAATCATCTGAATGCATGTTTTGATGTCACACGCATTTACTAGTAAGAGAGGAAGTATAATACAAGAAATGAAGCCGTCAACCACCGGAATGGTTCTGTCTCGAATGGGAATTGGTGGTGCAACTTCCAAAGGTTCAGGTTCCATGTTAACAATTGCTTCTTGCCCTTCTCGCCTTTCTCTTCTCAACTGTCTGATGGTTCTTTCAATTTCTGGGTCAAGCGGTCGGAGTTCAAAGCTTCTAGTTCGTCTCATGTAGTGCCTGAGAACCTGAAACACAAGAAAACAAAAACAATAAGTAAAAATAAATTAGATACAAGTAAAAGTATCTAACCTCAAAACTAATAGTGAAAGATAAATAAGTTCCCAGTAACGGCACCAAAAACTTGACCGACATTGTCACTGTTAGGGATATGCCCTATACCAACTTGTGGATGGGCTATATGTACATGTATTTGTAATATTTTTTTCATTAATTAATAAAATTGCAATCTTTATTATACCTGTCTTACATAAATCATCAAATAATGTAATAAAGCCCTTGGAGTAATAAGATGATGGCTTCCATGCCTTATGAGAATCATTACTATTAAATGTTCCTAGTTATAGTTTTGTGAATAATCTGGGCGTTCATAAAGCGGAGAGACTAGCATGATGATATGATTCGCCCTTAAGTGGGGTAGTATATCTCATAAGCTACTAGTGGAGATCTGTCCGCTTGGTGTATCATATAGATGTATGAGTTGCTTGTGTCCATCGAACTGACAGCCGAAAGTTTTCACATGGAGTGTTTATCCTATGTGTCTGTGAGAAATTTCATGTATCGACTGTATGACTAGTCTTTAGACTTGAGGTCTTTACAATCTTATGTGTGGATCAAATAACTTTGACATTCTCCTTCCCCGATTTAAAAGATCCGGTCATATGGGTATGATTGAGTCATTTGTTGAAACACATGAAGTTTGTAAAGATACAACAGAGAATCACCACTCTCTCAGATAACATTTTCTTATAAGAGTAGTATTCCAATTCGCGGGTTGATGTGTGTGATCAGTACTTGAGACTGTGGCCGCAGCAGAAGAATCCTGTGAGATTCTTGGGTTAGCACGATTCATGACACCATCAACATTATACATCTGACTGTATGGGTAGACATTTCCTGTACCCTAGTTCAAACGGTGGGGATACTGACCGGCGTAAACACACACGTATAACGCAAGCGCACGTATCGTTCAAGTAGTATAAAAATATCGATCCCACGAGGACTTAATATCTAATCTATTAATTTTATGAGGTCAAATGATTACTAGTATCTAACAGGTTGTTTGATTGATTTAAAATGGCGACGATTCTAAGTTTAAAAACAAGTAAATAAAATTGTTAGAAAGTAGGTTTTAAGAAAATTCAATATTAAAAACTATCTAGGGTTGTGATTTCTTCCAATATCATTTTAAAGATGAAGTGGTTATTTTATGTTTGTGTAATAAATCGGTTTACTAACCTGGAACACTAAATTATGCAAAAGCCTTTGTCGATGGTCAGACGCAAATACCCAGTTTAATCCAATTGAACCATATGTCTATGTCAACCAAATTATCTGGATTCATTAAGTTTAAGTTCCAATTTTGGCTACCCCCGCCCGACAGGTATATGTCTATCCTGTAAGGAAATCTATTAAAGGGTTATCTATCCTCAAGGAAGATCGTGGGCTATTAAGTCTAAGGCTGAAACCTAAAATTCCTTTGTCAAGTTTATTTTAGATTTACCACATCAATCTTATTAGTGGCCAATTAAGAAGAGGCATTAAGCTTAAGACTTAATAAGTAAACCTTTAAATTACCCAAACTATAATTTAACCCCTTATAAACCGATGATATTGGATTTCATCACAACCCCAGATAATTGACTTAGTTACGACACATATTTACGGGTAGTAAAAAAAACTTAAATAAAATAAAAGACATAAAGTAAAATACTGAAAATTAAATACTGAAAAGTAAATGCTGAAAGTAAATGCTGGAATTAAATACTGAAAATTAAATGCTGAAAAGTAAATGCTGAAAGTAAATTACTGAAAAGTAAATTGCTGAAAAGTAAATTGCTGAAAGTAAATTACTGAAAAGTAAAAACTGAAAATCAAAGAAAGAAAAGTATTGTGCGTAAAAGTAAATTGCGGAAAGTAAAAACTGAAAAGTAAAGAAAAGAAAGTGCGAAAGCGGAAATTAATTACTGAAAGCTATAAATAAACAAACAAGATACAATTTTCTTAGTATTCTTAAGGAATTCCTTAGAAGAAAGTATGAATTTTACAAATGAAATGGCTTGGTATTTATAGGCAAAATTTTGCCTACATCAAATCATCCACCAAATCAATTATTAATTGCTCCACTAATTGCACCACCAAATCCATTATTAATTGTTCCACTAATCTCTTATCATGTTTGGTGATGATTTGATAATTTTTATTATTTATTTATTAATTTATTTTTTGCTTTGAAAATGATTCAAAGTGACTTTAATAATTACACACAACATACTTCTGGATGGTTCATCAATTTCGGGCATGAACTCTTCAGAATTCGAAATTATTTTGTCTTTAAAAGCTGTAGATATTTGAGTCTTCTTTAATCGGGAACTTGAATCAGCTCAATCCGATATCGGATTAAGAAGTTATGCCCCAAATACGACAGATGCGCAAAATTGGAATTTCCAAAACTGCACTTCGTCAAAAAAGCCCTTTCAAGTTTCCAATATCCAAAATTAAAATATCAAGTCCAATAATTGCCCTTATTTGACCCATAATTCGTCCAAAATGATTTCATTGAGATCCGATATTATTTTATCTGCAAAATAAAATAAAACACATCAAAACGTTCATCAAACCCGAGAAACTAAACAAAATATTAAGTTAAAGGGGCGGTAAATATTGATATATTTTCTGCTCATCAGATACAGTGAAGTGAGAGACCGTATCATATATAAATCACGTACAGAATGGGTATATATCTTTCCTTCTCATTTGGGGGCCTTGGCATGTTGCTAGATGTCAACCTTGGTCATTGAAATCGAACGACCATCTGATCGGAGGATAATTTAAGTTCGATTAAATTATCACGATTCATTTCATGTCCAACTTGAGGGGAACCCAAAAGGTCACACACAACAAAGTCGAAATCAATGGTTAACAGTGCACAGTACAAATTTAACAGCATATATGATTGCTGTAGGAATTATTCATAAATGATTCAAGGTGTTTAATTATTGAACAAATCATTTATGAGGTTCCATAGTGGCTTAGGGATTGGTAAATGACGATATGGGCACTTTGGGAATTAGAATAAAAAAAAAGGGCACGTCTGCGCCCCATTTGTTTATTATTTTATTTATTTGTTTTTCAATTCGGCCCAAACTCTTATAAGGGTTTTATAATCTCATTAAACCACTAAATTAAGATCCAATAGCTAAGATTAAATTAGCATTTATCCCACATCGGATTCTTAATTAACTTTGTTGTCTTTGGAGGACGTATATAAACCCAAAGAATTTTTTACAAATCCTTTACACCAAAAACCTTTCATATCTTTGGTTTATATACGTGAGCAACTCTAAATTTTAAGAGTAAGCCAGTGATTTTGAGGACCCTTAAGTCTAATTGACTAGAGGAATCTCGAGTTAAAAGTTTTGAGG
This sequence comes from Zanthoxylum bungeanum, assembly GCA_019454045.1. Lineage (NCBI taxonomy): Eukaryota > Viridiplantae > Streptophyta > Magnoliopsida > Sapindales > Rutaceae > Zanthoxylum > Zanthoxylum bungeanum. The sequence continues at coordinate 393,053 of SKCR01025390.1, forward strand.
TATTTTCCTAGGCTAGCACCAAAGGCAAAATACCCGTGCACTCAATGCGTAGTCTTGCCGTTGAGTTTTGGCTTTGGTGTGTGCATCTTTGGAGGCCACACACTTGGGTGGCTCTTTGGAACGTGGAAGAGCTTGCTGAGTTCGAGAAAAGCTTGTATATTGGAGGGAGGACTGGGGAGTCTTCGGTTCAAGTATGTCTTTTTCTTTCTTTATTTTAATTAGAGTTCTTATGATAGTTAGCATGTTTAGGTTTATATTATTTGCATGTTTTATGAGTTTTTATGCTTAGAATATATAGTCACATGCCTAGGCTTGTATAATAATCAAAATAAATAGGTCTTGGGCAAAGGGATAGCGGCATCGAAATTTTGATTTTCCGTTGCACAGTCGCGGCCGCTCCCCAACTGTGGTATCAGAGCATTGTTTTTGTTTTGATTAGTTCTCACTCATTTGAACTCGAAATTTGGTGTGTAAAAGCTCGTTGGAAAGCTAAAACCCTGAACATAATTTTAGGCATAAGTTTTTCATGATTTGGTTAAGATTTGAATTGTGAAATTGCATTTAAAGTTCACGCATCTGTAAAAAATGTGAACAGTAAATTCATTTGATGCCGTTTTTGTTTTGATTAGTTCTCTCTCATTTAAACTCTAAATTGGGTGTTTAAAAGGTTTTTGGAAAGCTAACACCCTGAATTTCAATTTAGGCACAATTTTTCCATGATTTGGTTAAGATTTGAATTGTGAAATTGCATATAAAATTCATGCATCTGCAAAAAAACGTGAATAGTAAATTTATTTAAATAAAATAAAATGCAATATCATAATTAAATATTAATCAAAGTTATTTAATGCCTAAAATAATTCCAACATATTAAAACTCATATGCTTGATGATTCTATGTATGATTAGAATTGGCATGATTATTTTAAGGTGCAAGCATCTAGAGACTTTCTAAGGAATAGAGAGTGTATTGCTTATTCATTAGCTAAGTAATTATTCCGTGATGAACTTAGAGATTTATTACCTTTAAGGCTAATAAATATAAATCACTTGTTTATAATAAAAGACATTATAAAATATACAAGTGGGGTGGGACCAATGAGTTAATAAAACTTTCCAAACTAAAGTTAATTTAACCAAAGGTATTACTAGAGTTAGATAATGATTTGGTGTCTTCCTTCACGCACTACCTTTTTATAGCTAAAAGGAAAAGTTGTGAAGACATCTAGATAATAATTTTCTCAAAGCTTATCTTAAAGCATATTTAAAGTGTTGGACTAATTTGGAGGTTCTATTGTTTATTCCTGTCACCAAGTCGATAAGAGCCTAAGAGGTAAGGGTATTTGAGAGAGTTCACTCCACCATCCCTCTGGGGAATTTTCAATGGAGGAATCCATTTGACAGTTATTCACTTAAACTTGCTAAAATCCTCAATAATAATTTAAGTCTAAAATTTGCCTCCCATTGTAAAGTATAGACCCAAAGGGCTTAAACCGTATTGGCAGGACTAGGCTTTACCAGACTGACCAATACCAATTTGTCCCTGAATCATACTATTGACAATGGTTTGACTTTTCTAAGTCATAAGACGCAGCGACCCTTAGGCGTGGTCTTATAACTTAGTGGCAAAGATTGGGTGTCCACAAGGACTAGCATAAGCTATGGCATGTTTGATTGCCTAACCCAATGATCAAGGAATTTGTGATTTATATCATAAATTGGTTGGGAACCTACCTAATTATCGCATTTTATAATGACCGGCCCTAGTCGGAGTTATGAAATGATGATGATGAGATCCTTGCCCACAAGAAATCCATCATATTGGGGTTGATGTGATTTGCTTAAAATTTTAAAACAATTAAGTGGGAGCAACTTCATAATATTAAAAGCCCATATTATTATGAAACAATAATGAAAACATATTTATAATTTTAACATTCTCTCTTAACATGTGGGTTAAAATTTTTCACAAACATTCAAATGGCAAATAGAGTATCACTTTATTCCATCCTTGATGAGCATAAGCTCAAATGGGACAACTACAATGACTGGTTTAGAAACCTTAAAATTGCCTTACGACAAGAAAAGAATTTTTATGTTCTTGAAAGACCATTTCCCATGAACCCGCAGAAAATGTTGACCAATATACATTTGATGATTGGAAGAAACACGTCGATGATGATGAGCAAGTAGTTTGCATAATGCTTGGCTCTATATCGGACGAACTTCAGAAAGCACAAGAAGATATGGATGCTCAAACCATCATCTTTCACTTGAATGAGTTGTATGCAACTTTCGTTCATACCGTGAGATTCCAAGTGTCATGTGCCTTATTCCAAACAAGATATAAGGAATGATCTGTTAGTGGACATGTGCTTAAGATAATTGGCCACATTGAAAAATTGGCCAACCTCGGGTTCATCATGGATCATGAGATATGTCAAGATCTAATTCTTCAGTCCTTACAAAAAGTCTTCTCTAACTTTATTATGCAGTTTCATATGTCTAATAAAGAAGCTACTTTAGCAGAATTGCAGAATCTGATAAAGCAAGTAGAGAATGACTTGAAACCGGAGCTTAAAACCTCCATCATGCTTACGGGTACGGACCTGGAGCCACGAGGCCCAAAGAAAAATAAGGGCAATGCCAAGGCTCCAGATCACCTAAAGCCCAATGGTAAGGTGGAGAAGAAAAAGAGAAAGGGGAAATGTTTCTTTTGTGGAAAGAAGGGTCATTGGAAGAAAGACTGCAGATCCTTGAAAGCCAAGGAAGATAGGGAAGCCCAAGAGGCCAATAAGCCCAATTCTTCAGGTATGTTGTATATGATTGAACTATATTCTCAAAACTCTGAACCTTCTACTTGGGTGCTTGACACCGGTTGTGGGACTCACTTGTGTAACAATGTGTAGAGCCTAAGAAACAGTAGGAGATTCCGTCATGGGGAGGTTGACTTACGCATGGGTAATGGAGCAAAACTGGCTTCATTGTGAGTGGGGACTTATTCATTAGTTTTGCCGAATGGTTTAGTTTTAGACTTAGAAGATTGTGTTTATGTACCTTCTCGAGTAAAAAAACATCATTTCAGTTTCTTCTTTATGCAATAAAGGCTTTTCATGCCTAATAAGTTGTAATGAATGTTCTATGTCTTACAAACTAATAAAGAATGTTCAACCTCTAATATATACAACGTTAACTCGAATAATCTCGAATAATCTCAATAAATCACTTCTATGGCACAGTCGCTTAGGTCATATCAATGAAACAAGATTAGCTAAGCTACATAAGGATGGGTATTTCAAACCCTTCAAATATGAACCTTATGGAACTTTTGAGTCTTTTTTACTTGGTAAAATGACCAAATTACCCTTCAAAGTAAAGGACAGTGTGTAGAGGAGACATTAGAACTCATACACTCTGATGTATGTGGACCAATGTCAGTCACCACTAGAGGTGGATTCTCTTTCTTCATTGCCTTTATTGATGATCACTCGCGATATGGGTATGTGTACCTTATGCGGTATAAATCTGAAGCCTTTGAGAAATTCAAAGACTTCAAAGCTGAAGTAGAAAAATAGCTTAATAAAAGTATTAAGTCACTAAAGTCTAACCGAGGTGGTGAATACTTAAGCAACGAATTTCAAGATTACTTAAGAGAAAATGGTATTGTTTCCCAGTGGACTCCTCCGGGAACTCCACAACATAATGGGGTATCCGAAATGAGAAATCAGATATTATTAGATATGGTCCGATCAATGATGCCAGGCACGGATCTACCTTTTTCATTTTAGGGTCTTTTTTTATAAACTGCAACAATACTACTAAACCAAGTTCCTTCCGAGGCTGTTATTCAAACACCATATGAAAGTTTCAGGTATCGGCCTTAGCTTTCTGATGATATAAAATTCATAAAAATCAGAGATCGTATAAAAAAGTTATATCACAAATACTAAAAGTTATCTGTATTGAATCTTAGAATAAATTCTGTATCGGAAATTCGAGGAATTTTTCGAATGTCCAACTAGAAATTTTCATAAGCCCATACATACTCTCACATTATTAAATATCATGTATTATTCCACTCATGGCTTGGAAATCTTCGAGAGAGTCGGGTGTTACACACTTGGAGAATGATAAAAGTTGTCATGGTCATCGTCTGAGGACATATTTGTGCAACTTTATATAAGACTCATGTGAAGATTTTGTTGGGGTTTTGGGCGATGGGCACAGCGGAAGCGCAAGTCCGGGCTATATCGTATTCTAAAACTTTTTCAAAATACCAAATAATTATTCAATATCTAATATGAATAATTTATTCATATTTCACCTAAACCTATTTATTTAATATCAAATATTAACATAAACAAGTTGAAAACTCGCGAAACTTTTACGAAAGCGGTTTTTCCGCAAAATAGCCTAAAACGCGTTTTTGTCCGAACCGACTACCCGACACTTATGGAAACTGCCCAGGTCAGCTCCAATGGTGTCGTGGCAGTTCATGGGCTGCCCAAACAGTGACGAAATCATTGTTTTCACAGCCGTCACTCGGTTGGCTCAAAATTCACCCGGTAACGCCGTTTTTGGCCATTTTCGCTTATTTCAAGTCGGAAACAATTTCCGGTAATTTTTCAAACTCCCAAAATGCATCCATAACATTCATATGACATTATTTTCATCAACAAAATTTCAAATATTCCAGATCTGATCTGGGCAGTAAAACAGTCCATTTACATGCTTTAAATCCAAATTTTTACAAGACTAAATCAATTAATCTTAACACCAAATCAAAACCACCACACATGAAGCACCCAAGAACAATTCTAGGCTATCTTAGAGTGGATAAATAACTCTAGAATGGCAACAAAAATTTCCATCAATAATTTGAACAATTTGAAAAAAAATTACACTAATTTGCTCCAAATCCAACTTCACACATGCATTATCTTCCTTCTCCATCAACCAAAAATAAAAGCCCCAAATTTTTACAAACAAAGAAACCCTAGAACATTTCTAAATATTCAAGAAAACATGAAACTAATTTACAAGCTTTGGTTGTGAAAGATTACCTTTTAATCTCTTAAAATCCAAGTTTTTCCTTGAATTTCTTTTGTCTTTCTTCTTGATTTCATTAAACCAAATTTTTGGGTTTTGTTTTTGCTCTTGTTTCGGCAGTGGGTGTAAAGTGGAAGATGAAGAAAATAACACCCCTTTTCATGAGGTGAGTTGACCGAATATATAAGGAAAAAAATTAGGCATTTTTTGTCTTTTATTTTTTTTAATCAAATTAAAACAATTTCACTTTATGAAATCCAATCTAAATTGGACACATTTAGTTCAATTAATTCATGCCATAATGACCAATTAAAACTCACCATTTGTCATTCAATAAATGATTAATGAATAAGGTTTGAAAAGTCAATTATTTAATTATTTAACTATTAAACAATTAAACAATTAATTTACACAAGTGGGAGATTGTTGGACAATCATGACCCATAGCATCACTATTTGTACGGAACACGGTGTTGTTGTACAAATTAACTATGTGACCAAGGAAATTGCTCTTTTATCATTTGTGATTGGATCACCTAGATGTATAAATGATAGAAATCCTTATGATTAGTTCCGGATTGAGATGATATGAGACAGTATCAATCCATAAAGGTTTAATCATTAAATATCCCTAGTCGTAGTATTATCGAGATTGGACATCGATAATGCGAAATAGACTAGTATTGCACTTGTGCACATTGTGAGGGCATAGCAATATAGTTCTCATATATTTAAGTATTGGATACTTATGCAAGTGCGATAGGAGGTTGAGTTTTACCGATGGTACGAAAAACACTTCGCTCTGGATAGACCTCGCGAAATCCCATTGGTAGTATGTATATGTGTCTATGGGAGTCCGCTTCAGGGTAGGTGTATTTGGTCTTAACCTGAGACTTGCATCGCTAGTACTTGCGACAATCGGTAAACTTTGGTTTTGTTTGTTTAGGGCTTTAATAGGTTCTGTGTACGCCTCTTATGGGTTTATTGAGAATCGTAGTGTATTGGATGTGATGTCAAGACGAAAGTATCACTTCAGACATATGGAGATGATGATCACGCAGGGATTCAGAACTGGTTCTCTATTGTGTTGCAACCATTGGGATAATATGACAAGGTCATGATTATCCAATTCAAAGAGACTAGTTGCTTGATATCCGATATGTGCTTCGTACGGGGCAGACACTATTCCAGCCCCAGGCCTTGTACGTGACATCCAATATTGGATCACAATACGCAATACTACGGTATACTACACCTGATATAGATCGTATATTCCATTAAGAATATTTCTGGAGAATTGGGTAGGCATGGCGCTTTGCTATAAGCCAACCTTGTCTCGTAAATCGGTAAAAACGTAGTACGAGGTACGTACGTGTTTGGATAGTCCGACGACCAGATTTACTACCAACATATCCAGGGATCTCTTGGGTCGCTTCCCGAAAATTCACCGATGACGTATGATTCAAACTTAATTAATCTGGTATTAATTGCGGAGAGACTTTATCTTGGATAAAGTACTATTTGAAGAGAGAGAAAGATTAATTTATAATTAATCGTTAAAATAATATATTCGATATATTATTCGAAATTTGATTTTAATTCGGGCATATGAGTTAATTAAGAATTAATTCGTTAACGACGTGAATAGTAATTTCGCCTGGCATAATTATTTAATTACGTCGCGACGAAAGTTCGTTAATTCAGAATTAGCGAAACCGAGCCCGGAAGTGTTTGTGGGCCCACTCGCATTTCGAATCGAGTGGGGCCCACAAGTCACATCGCGGGTCACATCACTTGTCACTTTAGTGATAGATGTCTTATCACCTTTTTGGTGAGTGACATGCAGTCACTATTCATGAAAGAAGTGGTTGTGAGCATTTATTGAGATTTTGGAGCCAAAATTTTGGCTTTGACTTTTGTAAAGCATATACCAACTTTGGTAATTGTTTTTTCATTATGGTTTTGGAAACAAATTGAAAACAAAAGAAAACCTCTCTCATTCTCTCTCTTTGGCCGAATGTAGCAAGCCAAAATACTCTCCCATTTTCTTTCTTTTTCTTGACCGAATTTGAAGGAAGAACTTGAAGAATTTTGTTGCAAAATTTTTTCAAAGGGCTAGCACTCTTCAAGGATCATATCAAGGTGTTAGGGAAACCTACTTGAGAGATTGGAAAATCAAAACTAAGCTTGGAGCTTATAGACTTCTCTTGGCCGAATCCTTGGTGTTCTTGGAGGAGCAAATTTTTTGATCAACACATCCAAAATAACCAAAGTCCAATCCGGGAATTACCCCATAAGCCTAAAATTAATTTTGGCCCATTAGGCCTAATTAAACTTTAAAGGTCCATTTTTTGCATTTGGGCTTTATGGAAGCGGTTTTGGGCCCAATTGGATCCAACCAATTTTGCCTAAACCCAACTTTGTACAACAAAGCCCATTAAGCCCAATAACAACACAACAAGCCCAAATCCAATTTAAGGCCCAATTAATTATATTACAAAAAATCCAATTTCATAATCTAATTAATCAAAGTGTATTAATACAATTAATTACTCAATTAACATTTCTAAAACATCAATTAACATAACTAATCATGCTTAACTACATCAATTAGTGTCCAACACAAATTAATCAAAATCAAACCCAAACCATGCTTTCATGCTCTCGGCAATGTGGGGTATTTTATGTCCGATTCGAATTAAATCCAATTAAATCCAATTTGACATTAAAACCACATTCCCAATCGTTTCCAACTCATCCAATGAATTGAAAAACAAAAAATTCACCAAGAACAAATAGGGCATACCATTTGCCCATCACAAAATTTGGGAAAAAAATGATCCAATCATAATTTCTTCAAATTGATCAAATCAATCCTCAGTAAAAACATATTTAAACATACTCATTCATCCAATTTCACAAATCATGCTCAAACACATTTTTACCCAAATTTTAACCCTATGTCAAATTTCATACTTTTACTCACTCTGATACCATTGTTGGAGTTTCTAGGTCCATAGGATCGAATAAAAAACATGAAACAAGTGCGAATACATATCGAGAAAGTCACGGAATACTTGCATCGATCGGTTGAGTGACACGGAGGCAATAAAAATTGATCTTGCTCGGCAGTGGACTGCTCATGGCAGTGCAGTGATGTCCTCACTGGTGAGGCCATCTTGGTCTCTTTCGTCAAGATACAAGCTTCGTCGAACGATTCCCGGCTCATGGGTGAGCTTCCCTATCACCTTCGTATGTCTCGTAAGTGTGCTAGCACTTGAGATTTTGCCACAAAATCCCACTCATTGCTTCCCACTGCTCACGGCTTTGGAGGAAAACCAGTAAGTTTTTTGCCCCTTGGGCGTGAATGGAGAAAGAGATGAAGGAAAGAGAGTTGTGTTGGTTTGTTACCAAATTTGTGTATCTTAATTCTAAATTAATCATGCCTAGCATAATTACTATTCACGTCGCTAACGAATAATTACTAAATTAATTCGTTCGCCCGGATTAAAATCTAATTTTAATTCCGCATCGAAATCCAATTTCGTTTAATATATCAAATATATTAATTTCTCGATTAATTCCAAATTAATCGTTATCTCTCTTTAAATGATATTCTATCCCAGATAAAATATCTCGGCAATTAATCCCAGATTAATTCTCTCTCTCTTTTAATTAATCCCAGATTAATTTAGAGTGCGAGTTATACGTCATCGGTGAATCTTTTGGAAGCGACCCATGAGATCCCCGGATATGTTGGCAGTCAAATCGGTCGTCGGACTATCCGAACACGTAAGTACCAAGTACTACATTTTACTGATTTACAAGACAAGGTTGGCTTCTAGCAAAGCACCATGCCTACCCAATTCTCCGGAAATATCCTTACAGGAATAAGGATCTATATCAAGTGTAGTATACCGTAGTATTGTGTATTTCTGTCCAGTATCAGATGATCACATGCAAGGCATGGGGCTGGTACAGTGTCTGCCCCGTACGATGCATATATCGGATAACAAGCAACTAGTCTCTTTAAAATCGGATAATCATTACCAAGTCATATTATCCCGACGGTTGCAACTTTATTAGATAACCAGTTCTGTATCCATGCGCGATCATCAACTCCATATGACTGGAGTGACACTTCCATCTTGACATCACACCCAATACACTACGATTCTCGATATACCCAGAATTGGCGTACACAGAAACCGGTTAAAGCCCTGGACGACCTCAACCAAAGTATATTGATTTTCGTATGTATTAGCGGTGCAAGTCTCAGGTTAAGACCAAATACACCTACCCTGATTTCGGACTTCCATAGACACGTAGTCATACTACCAATGGAACTCTGAGGGGGTCTATCCAGAGCGAAGCTGTTTCCCGTACCATCGGTAAAACATAACCTCCTATTACACTTACATAAGTATCCTATACCCAAATATACGAGAACTATACCGTTGTACCCTCACAACGCGCACAAGTGTAATACTAGTCTTTTACGTATTCATCAATGTCCAATCTCGATAACACACTGACTAGGGATATTTAATGATTCTGCCTTCGTGGATTGATACTGTCTCATATCATTCTCAATCCAGGCACTAATCATAGGGACCTCTCATCATTTATACATCTAGGTAATCTAATCACAAATGATAAGAGTGCAATCTCCTTTGTCACATAGTTAATTTGTACAACAACACTGTGATCTGTACAAATAGTGACGCTATGGGTCATAATTGTCCAACAGGAATTTGATTCTTGGCTCACTCCCACCAGTATATTCCCAGTTCATTATGAGCTTCAACATGCATGGTATTCGTTGTTCCTACAGTCAGTTGCATATGATGCTTCAGACTGCTGAGGAGGACATCAAGAAGGGTGTGCCGACACTCATCTCAAAGTCCTCTTTGCCTAATTCTTCTTCTTCTCAATCTACGAGATCGGGAAAGAAGAAGAAAAAGGCAAAGAAGACTTGCTCTGATGTTCCTCCCAAAGGAAAGGTAGCGAAGCCAACCAAGAAGAAGAAGAAAGCAGCTGAGGACAAGTGCCACCACTGTGGCAAGATTGGACATTGGAGGCGTAATTGTCCAGACTATATAGCTTCCGTCAGATGGGAGAGAGCCTGTGCATCAGATATGTTTATTTTCCCTATCATTGATATCTCTTTGGCTTGTGAAGCCATTGGTTCTGGTTGGGTTTTAGATTCTGCTAGTCCTACTCACATCTGCAATTCGTTGCAGGGGATGAAGGTCAGTAGAATGCTTGATCCAGGCGAGATGCAGCTTCGTTTTGGAAATGGAGATTCATTATCTACAGCAGCCGTTGGCGAATATGAGATTCGTCTCTCCAGATGCAGCATCATTTTGACAGATTGTGTTTTTGTAACTGGATGTGTAGCTAATATTATATCACAGTTTGTATTAGATACAAAAGGATATCATATACTTATTAGGAATCGTTCTATGTATATATATGATATGAATGATGTTTTGTTACATAAATGTTCAAATTCGCAAGGTCATTATATTTTGCATGCCATTAGAGATGTTTATGAAATTGGGGATAATAAACGTAAAAGATCTGATATAACTGATACTGAATTGTGGCATATATGGTTAGGTCATATAGGTGTACGACGCCTAACCCAGTTGGTTAAGAATGGTTTGATTGAGAATCTAACCATACAATCTTTTCTGACTTGCGAATCTTGTATTCAGGGTAAAATGACCAAAGCCCCATTTACTGGTGTTGGACATCGAGCCACTGACTTATTGGAGCTCGTACATAGTGATGTATGTGGTCCTATAAGTCACACTGCTCATAGTGGTTTTTCTTATTTCGTGACATTTACCGATGATTTGTCACGATATGGCTATTTTTATTTGATGAAACATAAATCAGAAACCTTTGAAAAGTTCAAAGAATTTCGAAACGAAGTAGAAAACAAATTGATAAATTCATCAACTGCCTTCGATCAGATCAAGGCGGTGAATATATGAGTAGTGAATTCACCGAGTATCTTAAAGAGAATGGGATTCTCGCTCAATATACTCATCCAGGTACTTCACAGCACAATGGAGTATCTGAAAGGAGAAATCAGACTTTATTGGATATGGTCCGATCGATGTTGAGTTTTACAGATCTACCTTACTTTTGTAGGGGTATGCTATTCTAACTGATGCGCATCTGCTTAATAGGGTTCCTTCTAAGGCTGTTCCCACTACTGCATATGAGATATGGGTTGGTAGGAAACCAAACCTTAAGTATATTAGGGTTTGGGGTTGTCCTGCATACGTCAGAGTGACACAGCAGGATAAAATTTTGCCTCGAGGGTGAAAATTTAGGTTTGTTGGATATCCTTCGAATTCCAAAGGATATCAATTATATGATCCTGAGCATCGAAATGTATTCGTAGCTCATTTTGCTAGATTTCTTGAAGAAGAATTCTTGGCAGAAGGTGGTAATCATAGAAGGGTTGAGCTTGATGAAGTTCAACCTATAGATAACAGACCGATAGAGGAATCAGAGGTTCAGACAGAAGCAGAACCTTCTAGTTCCACTCCCCGTAGGTCTACTAGGTTATCGAGACCTCCTGAACGCTTGTATTTGATACAAGATAAGAGTATCGATGTGCTTCTCGTGGAGGAGACTGATCCGTACACCTATAGAGAAGCAATTTTAGACATTGATTCTGCTAAATGGCAAGAAGCCATGAATTCTGAAATGGACTCTATGCATCAGAATCAAGTTTGGGACTTGGTTACGCTTCCTGAGGGAATTGTTCCCGTAGGTTGTAAATGGGTTTACAAAAGGAAGCGCGGGCCTGATGGGAAGGTTGAAACCTTCAAAGCCCGACTGGTTGCTAAAGGTTAAACTCAAAGACCAGGTGTGGACTATGATGAAACCTTTTCGCCAGTAGCGATGCTAAAGTCTATTAGGATTTTGTTGGCTATCGCTGCTTACCATGACTATGTTATTTGGCAAATGGATGTCAAAACGGCGTTTCTTAATGGATTTCTTGATGAAGAAATCTATATGGAACAGCCGGAGGATTTTGTCTCCAGCCAAAATTCTGGCATGGTTTGTAAGCTTAAGAAATCCATTTATGGGCTTACATAAGCTTCGCGGAGTTGGAATCTTCATTTTGACGAGGTAATCAGATTGTTTGGTTTTCTCAAAAATGAAGAAGAACCTTGTCTTTATAAGAAGGTTAGTGGGAACATGATTGTGTTCTTAGTGCTTTACGTGGATGACATTCTGAACATTGGAAATGATCTTGGAATGATGCAGGGTGTTAAAGCATACATGTGTAAAAACTTCTCCATGAAAGACTTGGGTGAAGCTTCCTATATACTTGGTATAAAACTCTATAGAGATAGAGAAATGAAGCTGATTGGGTTATCCCAATCTTCGTACATAGATAAGATCCTATAAAGGTATAACTTTAGCAATTGTAAAATTGCTAATATACCTTTTCGACATGGCATTCATCTTTCGAAGAAGATGTGTCCTCAGACATAAGATGAGAAGGCTAGAATGTCTAGCCAACCTTATGCATCATGCTTAGGAAGCATTATGTATGCCATGTTATATACGAGACCTGATATTAGCCATGCAGTAAGCGTTACTAGCAGATATCAGTCAAATCCAGGTAACGACCATTGGATGGCCGTTAAACATATCCTAAAGTATCTAAAAGGTACTAAGGATAAGTTTCTTATTTATAGAGAATGTGATTTACATATAAGAGGATATACAGATTCTGACTTTCAGTCAGATCTTGATGATAGAAAGTCTACTTCAGGTTTTGTATTTACTCTTAATAATGCTGCAGTCAGTTGAAAATGTTCCAAACAAGGATCAACAGCTGATTCCACCACTGAGGCAGAATATATTGGGGCATCAGATGCTGCAAAAGAAGCTGTATGGATTAGAAAATTTATCACTTAATTGGGAGTTATCCCAGGCATCGAGGATTCGATCCTGTTGTTTTGTGATAATAGTGGTACCGTTGCACAAGCAAAAGAACCTATAGCGCATCGGAAATCGAAACATGTGGAACGGAAGTACCACATTATTCGTGAGATCATCGCTGGAGGAGATATTGCCATATGTAGAATACTGGAGAGGACAACATAGTAGACCCGCTTACGAAGGCTCTTCCTTCGAGGCTATATGATAGACATGTAGAGGCGATGGGTATTAGATACCATCAAATTTAGCACTAGAGAAAGTGGGAGAAAATGTTGGAGTTGGTGCTCGGCGCGCCAAATTTTGTTGTATTTATTGTAAATACGATGTACATTATATTTTATTATGAATAAAATTGAGTAATTTTCATCAATATAATTTAATATGGTAAAGGCGTAAATGACCTTAGAATGAATAGTTGTGATATAATTGCAAAAGTGCCGCAATTGTTACTGAGAAATATCACAATATAATTCATTCTTAAATTGTTCCTGGTCAAGGTTTACATACTTGGTCGGTTAGTAAACCCGGGAGACCGGTACGTGTCGTATATTAGAATTGTTCTAATGGTTTTTCTCAGTAAACCATTAGTCTTGGGAGACTCGTATAGACACGTAGGTATTTATTGGATAAACACTGAACGACTCATTTAAAGATTCTTGATATATGGTACACCAATGCCAATAGGAATCTTTACGAGTCGAATAGCATATTAACTCCTTTGACTTGAGATACCACTGTGGATATGTGAGATATCCTATGTACTTTAATGACAGTCACGTCAACGATGTTTTTTAGATCAGACATCCGCCTGTTCGTTGGGTATGGACTGATACTCACGATATCCTGTGATGTATCCAGAGAGGATATGTCAGTCCAATGTACGGGATTTAGGTGTCCTATTTGTGATTCTTTGAAATCCTTGGTTGATGTATTATTCGGAAACGAGTTCTGAATATTTGTTAAGAATCATAATTATGTCGCGACACATGAATTGTTCATAGCGGAGATTTGACGTTTAATCTATATCTCCGGAAAATTCGGATAACCTATGACAGAGGGATTATATATGAGATGACTTCGACTTGGATGGTTCAACTCGATTATCTGTGGTCCTCGTAATTTATGAGTGGATGAATTACGGACATGAAAATGGTTTCCGTGACAGATAAACTTGGACCTAGAGAGTCCCACAATATAAAGCTTACTCGTTGAGCACTTGGGTAATTAATTATGGATAATTCGAATTATTCATAATATACACATGCGTATTAAATAATGTGTATTTGTATGCGATACATAATTTAGATTAGATACACATTATTACCCTATTGTATTTTGATACTTGTTTTGTTATTATTAATTAATTAATTATTATTAATATTTTAATGGAAGAATATTCTTGGAATATTAGTTAAATAAATTAATTAAATTGTTAATTAATTTATTTTATTGAAGAATATTACTTGAATATTCTTTTACTTGGCAAAATTTTATTTATCAAACCATGTGTATTTGACACATGGATTTTTTTTTATTTAACAAAATCAAAATAAAATGGCTTATTAGATAAGGTTTAATAGGTGTCAAAATATAGGCCAAATTAATTTGTTATTTTGACCAAAATTGGTCTTGTAAAATCGGCAGTGTAGGGTTTTCTATTTAAAATGAATTTTGATTCATTTTAAAGGGTTGATTACTCTCTCATGTGTTGAGAACAAATAAATAAAAGGGGATTATGGTTCTTGGAAATCAATTTACATCAAGACAAAGAAAATTGAAGGAATTGGAAATTGCAATTAAGGTAATTTATAATTTCCAATTTATAATTTCTTAATTTTGTTTCTTAAAGCATGAAAATATATATGAGATACGTATTTTTTATGTTTTAAAAATATGTATCTTGGATATATGTTTGGAACAAAAAACTTGATGTCAATTGATTAATTAACCTTAATAGTTTCTTTATTATAGCATGTGTAATTTGATTAATTAGTGAATTAATCTCCAAAAATTAAAATTGTCATTCTAGAGTGATTTTGCCACTCCATGATTGCCTAGAATTGTTCTTGAAACTTTAAATTCTTGTGATTTAATTTGGTGTAAATTAATTGGATTAATTTTGTGAATAAATTGAATATTAGCATGAAAAATTGGTAAAATTAAATTCTGGATCATATCTGAATTTTCTATTTAAAACATAATATTTTTCATGGAAAAGTATATTATTTGGGTGATATTGGATGTGTATTGGGTGGTGGATAAATTCCGGAAATTGTTCCGGGAGGAAAACGCAAGAAAACGGCGAAATCGCGTCGAAATGGGCTCGCCGTGTGACGGCTGTGAAACCTACGAACTGGGCACTGTTTGGGCTGCCCGAGCTCTGCCCAAGTAAGCGGGTTGGCCCGGCTCGGCCGTTGGTCAACCGGTTTGACCGTTTGCCCATTACGCGTATTATTTGTCGAAAATCATTTTTGTAAAATAATTCGACGAGTCACGAAATATATTATGTTATTAAATGTTAACAAATAATATATTTAGACATATTTGAGTGAATTAAAAATATTTGATTTTAATTAATTCGCTCGGAAAATTTTAAAATGTTTAAAAACCATTTTCGCCTTCCGCCGCGCTTACCCCAACAATCAGTACATATATGAGTTCCACAACCAGAATAAAAAATCCGTTTTTTTAAGACTAGTAGTAGACATGTTTATTTCTATAACAAACATACCTGATGCATGTGCCTTGCCCGCTTTGATTTGCTTCATGTGTGCCTTGTACTCGCGGCAGTCACGCTTCTAGTGACCCCGCTTCCCGCACTGCAGACATACATCTTGGGATTTGTCCTTAGACTTCCCAGAAGTCTTTGACGATTTGGCATTTCCCTTCTTCTTCTTCTTCTTTACACCTCCAGTCGCCTTAGACCAAGCCTTGGGAGAATGAGATGTTGAAGCGAAGTGCGCCTCGTGCTTCTTGCCCTTCAGGAGCTCTTTTTCTACTTCGCGCGGTGTTGACATTAACTCTCCAAGAGTATGTTCTTGGTTCAGCTTATTATAGTTCATGATGAACCCACCCCAGCTGTCGGGCAGAGACCGTAAGATCAAATCTATGGAAGTCTCAGCCTCGAATACAATGCCCAACTGTCCCAGTTGTTCGATTTCAGCAATCATCTACGACACATGGCGCTCGACAGATGTACCCTCAGACATACGTGCGCGAAAAAGATTCTTCTGTAACTCATATCTTTGCGATCTAAGATTAGATCGATGAAAATCATGCAACTTCACCAACATGTTATAGGGATCCAACCCATTGTTCTGATGACTAAATTGTCGAGTCATAGCAGCAAGCATAATAGATTGAGCAGTTGAGTTGTCATCGCTATGAGTCTTCCAAAGCTTTAACTCAACTAACTGATCAGATCTGGGCTTAGGCCCAAGAGGTGTCTCTATAGTATAGAGCAACTTCTCGGATCCCAGGACAATCCTGACATTCATTTCCCAATCAGAAAAGTTTGTGCCATTAAAGACATTATCGCCCATGACGATGTCTCTGACACTGTTCTTTCCTGTCATCTTAACTGCGATAGTCAAACTATCCAATTAACGATGTATGGGTACAGTCTAACTGTTACAAGAAAAATAATAAAATATTAGTCCAACAAATAAATATAATTGACGAATAATTTGAAAGCACGTAAAGCTAAGTATTTGAACGAAATTACAAATTTAATAATAGCCTCCCACTATTTTTCGGCAAGCCTGTAACCCTCTATCGAGTACTCGGGATACCCAGTTTCCTAGTGGGCTAGGATCCCGTTGAATAACACACAACCTTGACTTTGGCCAACAAGCTGTATGATATTTAACTAGGTAGATCTCTGAGATCAATTGGATCTCATCCAATTCCTAAATCCGGTAGGAGGACCTCCAAGTCCGAAACATATATTTAATATATATGCATATATATCGAATATATTTTCCTAACCTTTTCCTCGGAATCAACTAAGCCTTGGCTTTGGCACAACAAGCTTAATGATTCTAGTTAAGCGAGACCGATTGACTTTGGAAAGCTTCGTAATCGATGTCGATGGATAAGAAGTGATCTTGACTTTGGCCAAAAAATCACAACTTGGACAAGACACAAGATATGGAACAAAGCCTTCATGATTCAAACACATCCGCGTTGGACAAAGGTCTTGACTTTGGCCAACAAACCAATGCCAATCTTAGATCTTAAGAATGAATCACCCAATGGAAGGAAAACGCTTAATATTTATTGAGGGTTTTCGTGTAAATTGGCAACCAATTTATTATCTTTGATTAGGTCTCATCATACACCCTTAAGCATGCATTCTAAAAGCATAATAAGGTGCGATAAATAAATTAATAATGATATGCGGATGGATATCTCACAAATTATTCCTAGAACAAATCACTCCATTTCCTCTCCCCGGCTAGCACTCTTCTAACTTCTACCCAATTACATAATACAATTAGAGAAACCTCATTTGCATTGAGGGGAATTAGGTGAGAAGAGAATTACAAAGAATCGAGAGATAAGGTTGGACACGCAGTTCCAATTTAATAAATTCTAAATTTACAACAATTTCCAAAATTACCATTTCCCTTCTAATATCCATCCGATATACATTATTCATTCAACACATCCATGTGTTGGGTTTCTCTCAGGTCCCAGGATCGATTTCAAGCAATGAAACACATGTGAATACTCAACGAAGAATGGCAGAAACATACTTACATTGATCGGTTATGCGATGCGAGGAACAAAAAACTTTTTGCTCCCTTGAAGAAGCTCTCGGCATTCTCCCCTTTTTGTGCTCCTTGTGATTCGGTCACCACCATGGAAGGATCTCCAAGCTCCAAGCTTTCGAATGATGATTCCATGCTCACAAGTTGGTTTCCCTATCACCTTTGGATGACCCTTTATGTGATAGCATTGGAAAATTTGCCACAAATCTTCCATATTTCTTCTTGTTATTTTCGGTCTTGCTAAGAAATGGAGAAGAAAATGGCTTCAAAGGCGAGAGAGGGAGATGAAGGAAATTAGGTTCCAAAACCGTGAGTTACCAAAGAGAGAGAAAGAGAAAATGTGTTATGTTTGGTTGTTAAAAATTGTAATTGATTTTCCAAAATCTAATACCATTTTTCCACTTTCAAAAAGTCAAGGCTTTAAAGCCAACAACCACCACCATCAATCACTTATGACAAGTCGTCAAATCACTCAAAGTGACTAGACATCACATCAATCAAAGTGACTAATGATTTGACGCTTGATGTGACTTGTGGGCCGCACTTGAATTCGAAATACGAATGCACCCGTAAACACTCCCGGGTTCGGGTTCGCTAATTCCGAATTAACGAATTTTCCGTTGCGACGTAATTAAATAATTATGCCTAGCAAAATTACTATTCACATCGCTAACGAATTAATTCTAAATTAACTCGTTCGCCTGAATTAAAATTAGATTTTAATTCCGCGTCGAAATCCAATTTCATATAATATATCGAATATATTATTTTATCGATTAATTCCAAATTAATCGTTCTCTCTCTTTGAATAATATTTTATCCCAGATAAAATATCTCTGTAATTAATCCCAGATTAATTTTCTCTCTCTTATAATTAATCCCAGATTAATTAAAGTGCGAGTCATACGTCATCGATGAATCTTCGGGAAGCGACCCATGAGATCCCCAGATATGTTGGCAGTAAATCCGGTCGTCGGACTATCCGAACACGTACGTACCTAGTACTACATTTTTACTGATTTACAAGACAAGGTTGGCTTCTAGCAAAGCGCCATGCCTACCCAATTCTCCAGAAATATCCTTACAGGAATAAGTGATCTATATCAGGCGTAATATACGTAGTATTGCATATTTTGATCCAGTATCGGATGTCACATGCAAGGCTTGGGGCTGGAATTGTGTCTGCCCAGTACGAAGCACATATCGAATCTCTGGTAACTAGTCTCTATAATCGAATATACATGACCTAGTCATAATATCCCGATAACTGCAGCATTTAAGAGAACCAGTTCCATATCCTACGTGATCATCATCTCCACTATGACTGGAGTGATATTTCCATCTCGGCATCACACCAAATACACTACGATTCTCAATATACCTAGAAGAGGCGTACACAGAACCTGTTAAAGCCCTGGACGACCAAAACCAAAGTATATTGATTGTCGCAAGTATTAGCGGTGCAAGTCTCAGGTTAAGACCAAATACACCTACCCTGATTCGGACTTCCATAGACACATAGTCATACTACCAATGGAATTCCGAGGGGTCTATCCAGAGCGAAGCTATTTTCGTACCATCGGTAAACACAACCTCCTATTACACTTGCATGAGTATCTTATACCCAAATATACGAGAACTATGTCGTTATGCCCTCACAACGCGCACAAGTGTAATACTAGTCTATTCCGCATTATCGATGTCCAATCTCAATAATACTACGACTAGGGATATTTAATGATTAAACCTTCATGGATTGATATTGTCTCATATCATCTCAATCCAGAACTAATCATATGGACCTTTCATCATTTATACATCTTGGTAATCTAATTACAAATGATGAAAGAGCAATTTCCTTTGTCACATAGTTAATTTGTACAACAACACCATGTTCTGTACAAATAGTGATGCTATGGGTCATAATTGTCCAACAATCTCCCACTTGGCCTATAGCCAATCACTCAAGTGTCCTACACCCGAACTATGTACGGTTTGCTCAAACTTATGCTGAGGAAATGCTTTCGTAAGCGGATTTGCAAGGTTATCATCTGATGCGTTTTATTCTATCATCACATCGCCACGATGTATGATCCGAATGAATCAGATGAATATTTGAAGTATATATCTGGATCGTTTATGAGACCATTAATTCTTTAGCCTGCGCTGTAGCCTAGCTCAGCTGCGAACAGAACTATTCCTAATCTAATTAGGATTTATTATCGACCCAAATGGCTTCTATTGCTGCTTCAGCTGCAGTAATATCCCGCTTTTGTTGTTTATTTGGTAACAGTATCTTGCTTGGAAGATTTCCAGCTCACTGTTCCGTTATTCAAACTGTATAGTACCGTTGTTACGACTTACAGTCGTTTATTATCGGTTAGGAAACTTGCAGTAGTGAACCCAGTCACTTCAAGTTCTCCTTCTCCATAGTTTAAGAAGCATCATTAGTTCATCTAAGATACTAAAGGATGTTCTTAACATCAATCCAGTGACCATCACTTGGATTGGCCTGATTGTGACTCCATATGCTCAAAGCGTATGAGACACCAGGTCGCGTACATTTTTCAATGTACGAGTTTTCAGAGAGTACCATCAACTTTTAGATCTATCCTAGTAGATCTTTATTCCTAGAATAAAGGTTGTCTCTCCCGATAATTCTACGGAGAATTTTCATGAAAGCCAAGCTTTCACCGATTGTTTTATGGGAATATCATTTCCAAGAAATGACATGCCATCATTGTATAGGACATTCATTGTCAGTGCGCTCCCACTAAACTCCTTATATACACAAGAATCATTTTTGTTTTTGAATTAAATCATATACCATTATGATTACATCAAAACGATAATTCCAAGAACGCAATGCTTGCTTCAATCCATACATGGATTGAATAACCTGCAAACCTTCTTTGCTTGTTATGGTACGATAAAATCGTCAGGATGTTATAAACATCCTCCAAAAGGTTTTCGTTTAAGGAAAACGATTTTGACGTTCAGCTGCCACATTTCATAAATGAAACATGAAGCTGACCGGTGCTTACACACGCGTATAACGCAAGCGCACGTATCGTTCAAGTAGTATAAAAAGTATCGATCCCACGAGGACTTAAAACCTTATCTATTAATTTTTTTATGAGGTCAAATGATTACTAGTATCTAACAGGTTGTTTGATTGATTTGAAATGGCGACGATTCTAAATTTAAAGACAATTAAATAAAATTTGTTCGTAATGATATTTTGAGATAATTCAATATTAAAAACTATCTAGGGTTGTGATTTATTCCAATATTAATTAAAGATGAAGTGATTATCTTATAGTTGGGTAATATATTGATTTATTAACCTGGAACACTAATTTATGTGAAAGCCTCTTCCGATGGTCAATTACATATACCTAGTATAATCCAATTGAACCATATGTCTATGTCAACCAAATTACCTAGATTCATTAAGTTTAAGTTCCAATTATGGTTACCCCCGCCCAATCGGTATATTCCTATCCTGTAAGGAAATCTATTAAAGGGTTATCTATCCTCAAGGAAGATCGTGGGCTATTGAGTCTAAGGTCTTAAACTTAAAATCCCTATGTCTAGTTCATTTTAAGTTTACCTAATCAATTTAATTAATGGCCAGTTAATTAAAGAGCATTAAGATTAAGACTCAATAAATAAATCTTTATATTACTCAAACTATAATCTAACCCCTTATAAACCCGTGATATTGAATTTCATCACAACCCTAGATTACTAACTTAGTTATGACACATAGTTAGGGCTAGTAAAAACTTAAAAGTAAAAGCCATAAAATAAAAGTACTGAAAAGTAATTGCGTAAAGTAAAAGTTTAAAAGTAAATTACAATTAATTAAAATGCTAAGGTAAAATGAATTACTTTTACTACTACTAATTTAGATATCTCCCAGAAAATAATATATAAACTTGTGATAATATTACCAACCGACCAATCTGGCGGTATCCTGATTAAGTCAAATTAAGTCCAACCAGCCATTAAGGCGGAACCAAAATTAAATTTACCAACCGACCAATCTGGCGGTATCCTTGATTAGTCAGGTTTAAACCAGATTAAAATAAAATTTACCAACCGACCAATCTGGCGGTATCCTTGATTAGTCAAATTAAGTCCAACCAGCCATAAAGGTGGAACCAAAATAAACCAGCCATAAAGGCGAATAAGGAATTAAATTTACCAACCGACCAATCTGGCGGTATCCTTTCTTAATCAAGTTTAACCAAGTTAAATTTATTTACCAACCGACCAATATAGCGATATCCCTTTTTTAAGTCAAATTTTAAATAGTAAATATATTATTTTTAAGGGAGATTAATCTAAATAGCAATAGTAAAAGAATTACCTTTCACCCTAGCATAGGGAAGTTACCTCCTCATAGTGAATAGTAAAAACTGTAAAATAAAGAAAGTAAAATATTATTATTACAAAACGTAATTAAAAATTATAAAACTAAATTAAAGGAAATTTAGAGATAGAAGAATTCCCTATTTACATCAAAGAAGAGAGAGGGAATGGTATAACAAAAACTGAAATCTCGAGCTCAATTTATAGGTGCGGGTAAGCTTCCAGCGTCGCGACGCCAAGGCCTTTGGCGTCGCTACGCTGGAACAGTTGGCGTGGCATAATGAGGGCTTGACACGTTGCGAGGCGGCTAAGAGGATAAGGCGACACGTGGCGTGGCGGTTAAGAGCTCAATTATTATGCTGACGTGGCGATGACGTGGCAAGGCGGCTGAGATCAATTGTCGGCACCGTAGGATTGCGACACGTGTCTAGGCGTGATTGGCTGATGATGACGTGGCATGTTGACTCGGTTGACCTTCTGATGTGGACGATGACGTGGCACGACGCATGGCAAGGTTGACTTGTTGACCGATGACGTGGCAATGACATGGATGACACGTGGCACATGTGGCAATTGTGAGTGTCGGCATCGTAGGATGATGACATGTGGCACGGCGTACGTTAGCAGATCCGTTGTGATGGTGACACGTGGCACGGTGCATTTTAGCAAAGTCAAACTTCTCAAATTCTAACCCATTGACCCGGCGCACGTTAGCAGACTCCGGTGCATGTTAGGCGTCGCGACGCTGAAAATTTACCGAAATGCCCTTTTTGGCCAATTTTCACAGTTTTGCTCCAAATCACCTCCAGAATGTCCTGAAACTTTATTTATCTACAAAATAACACAAAACACATCAAAATATTCACAAGACTCAAGAAACTATACAAAATATAAGGTTAAATGAGTGGGAAATAGTGATATAAATACGACTCATCACACCCCCAAACCTAACATTTTGCTAGTCCTCGAGCAAAACATAGAATAAAATTTAACTAAGCCACTTTCGTAGGGATCACGGTTGCATTTAGCATATGCAACAAGCCTTTAAACCCCTAGGTGTCCCTAGTGGATGAGTTGTAGTCTCGTGAGGCTTTACAGCAATGATACCCACAAACATTTTTACAAAAGTAAAAAGGTAATAAAACTAATGCACACAAAAGCAAAAAGACAAGCGAAAAGAGAATAAAGAAGTTAGTGACTAATCGGGTGAAACTTCTACTACAAGTTACTAGTTGTTTTGTTTCTTTCTAAATTACTAAATAAGTAAATTCTCTGATTATTTTTACCATTCTCCATATACATAGCCAACAAAATATTAAACAACTCATTTTTGCCCACAACAGTCATAAGTGCAGTTGATAAGAGAGTAATATTTTTGTCCTAAAGTTCTATCAGATTTCACACCTTTTTGTAGCAATGGAATAATTTTTCTGATTTTTTTCTTTGATTTTTTCTCTATTTTTTATTTATATACAATACCTTCCATCTATGTAGCGAGCTTTAGGTCGGTGGCTCCCAAACCAGTTGGCTTTAGGGCACCAGGTGTTAAAGCACCCCTACGGACTTAATTACTCAGACTTCAGATATATATATTTTTGCAGCATCTTTGATCCATGTAGCGAGCTTTGGGCCAGTGACTCTCAAACCAGTTGGTTTTAGGGCACTAGGTGTTAAAACACCCTTACAGACTTAATAACTCGGATCTCAGACATTTTTTTTTACCCCATTGCTTTTTGAGATGCTTCCTTCAATTAATCTAAAGCACTGAATATTACAAACTTTTCAATTTTAGCTCATGTCCGTATGTTTCCATGTATGTTGATAATACCTGCCAACTGAGCATAAGAAGATCATTTTAGTCCGTTTTATGGAGAATTCACAAATTAAATAATTCAAAAGGAAATAAACAAAAATTAACTTGTTTTGAAATAGGGTTGAGATACGTCTCAGGAGTAGAAATTCCTTACTCGGCTACTTCTCACCAATTTCACCTTTTTAGTCAAAACACAAAAACACAAAATATTTTTGTAATTTTTGAAAATTTTCCAATTTTTTTGTATTTTTCGAAAAATTTTGGACTAAAAATAAAAAACAACACACAAACTAAAAACAAGCGGGCTAACAGTTTGCCCCTCATCCAACCGCGCATGGAACAGTTCCATTGCGACTTTGTGAACAATCACTTGTTCTTGGTTTTCAAACGATTGTCTCAATCGCGTCATCATACTATACGCATCTAACATGCCATAGTATTGTTTCTTGACTCCCAGAGATAGTGAATGTAACATCCCGCCTAGGCCAGGATGCTATTGCCAGGAGACAGGAAAACCCATCTCCATAAACCTCTGATTCTAACGAAATTTCGGCATGATGTATGCAGAACATCATGCAACCTGGCTTATAGCCAGCATCCAAATACAATAGAAAAACAACAATCTCGGCCTCAGGCCGGTAACTCAACATCAATGCATTCATCTACAAGGCCTCAGGCCTGAACTCAAAGAAAAAATGTAAATATTTGGCCTCCGGCCAGAACTCAAAATTTAAAATTATGCTATTACATTACTTATACAAATGAAATACAAATGCAATTGCAAATACGAAACAATGAGTCGTGATGACCCAACTTGATCCAGGACTCTCTTGACTGCAGATTAGGGCGATCCACTATCTTCAAAGTCTTCACCAAACTTCTGCTACTGACCTGCAAAACTACAATTGAAAAGGTGTGAGTCATATTGACTCAGTAAGAAATCATTCAATTGTTTATAAGGTTTGAATTATTTGACTATTTCTTGACCATTTCACAAACCTATTACTTTAGCTGATCATCAGGTGCAACTCTCATTTATTATATACTTTACCAAACATCTGAAAACTATATGGTAACTATATAATTATTAAATGTCTAAGTTACAGTTTTATAAGACTCATCAGGATTTTGCTGCGCTACACAGATTCTTACTCACTTCCTATACTCCTCACTAATCTGGCTCAGATATTTATCATAACTTTCTTTCTTTCATTATATTGAAATGTCATCAAATCGGACAATCTAAAACTTTATTTCAGTAACTCTCTAATCTACTATCACTACTCATCATCCACGTATCTATACATATGTTATCGTGTCATCATGTTCTAGCATCAATTTAATATGTTCTTTCTAAGTAATCATACGACTCATAATCATCATTAACATATATACCTTTGAATTAAATCATGCTATGCACAAAGTTAACCATACACTTATGATATGCAATCATATAATCATAAGCTATATCTACCAATGTTCACCATTGTTCATCCCATGTGAATATATGCTACACAGGCATCAAATCACAAATATATAGATATATTTGAAATCATACTGTCATGCTTTCATGTCAACTATATGCATCTCAGATGAATTACTAGCATATATACTTATATGCACACCGTGTATGCCATATAAAAACTTTAACATGTTATGCTTTTTAGAAGATACTATTGAAAACTCTTTCTGAAAAAAAAAAACTATCATCTCAAAGTTTCTTTCTCAAAACTCTGTTTCTAAAACTGTAGGGGTTTTTAGGGGCTGAATCCGGTAACGCAGCGGAAGCGGCGGAAGATCGTATCTTGCGATTTCAAAACTTTTTCTCGGATTAATTAAATAAACATATTTATTTAACATTCCAATAATCAAAATATGAAATAAAATTCAAATGAATCATATTCAAGTGAATTTACCGAAATGCCCTTACGTTGGTATTTTGTCCATTTTAGTCTGAAATTGATCTAATCAATTTTGAATGATTCTAAATCATTTCTAAGATGAACTTAGCATGTTCAAAACATCAAAACACCAAAAGCACCAAAATCCCCAAAGTTTGACTCTTTGGCCGAATGCCCCTCCAAGGTGCACAAATTGTGCACTTTGTCATTTCATGCTTCAAAACACATCAAGATGTAATCCAATCAACATGAAACTTTATATGCATCATATACACATCCAAATACACAACATATATGAAAACCCCCAAATTTAGAATTGGTCATGAACCCTAATTTTTCAATTTCTTCAAATTGGACAAATTAGACCAAATTGGTTAAATCAATTACTTTAATCATGTTTCTTCCATCCAATCAAAGTCTCAACACAATGAAACAACTATAGAACAATTCTAGGTCATTTAAGAGTGGGTCAATAACTCTAGAATAGCAACATGGTTTCCAAAACCTTAAAAGAATACTTATAACTACACTAGTCACAAGCTTCCTCCATTATACATGCTCTACACTTTCACCAAACTTTTATCCATCAAAACACAAAGAATAAAGAATAGAAAAAACTCAAGAACATCACAAGATGTTGCCCACAACAAGAGGAACAAATTACTCTCTAATGGAAGGTTGGAAATACTTACTATTTTCCAAGCTTTTCTTGATTTTTCCTTTCTTTTCTCTCTAGCATCCTTTGCTTACTTTAATGGAGTTTTCTTTAAAGTGTATTAGGTTATCAAATGAAGATGAAATGAAAACAATATATACTTGTGGCAAAATAACCCTTGGCCGAAATTTACCATAAGTATTTACCAAATTATTTTCAATTTCATTTCATTTGAATTTGTTCAACTTTATATATAAATATCTAAAAAACACTTTATTGATATTTATACTAAGTCAACAATTGCAACTAAGAAAATATATCTCTTATATATTTTCAAAGTCATGGCCGAAATTAATTAAAAATAAAGGAGAAAGATATTTTAATTTTTCAAACAATTTTGAACAAATATCTTAAGAAGTCAAAATCAATTTGACAACCTTTTCCTTTAATGTAAAGTCAAACATTTACATTTATAATCATTTCCTAACTTTATCATTTGGTGATATATTTATATTTTAATTATATTAATCATTTAACAATTAAATAATTAAATAATTAATTAAATACAAATATATCAAATATATGTATTATATTTACTTTAAATATCTCAAATACATATATTGATGATATATGTCAAATACCTTTATTTGACTATTTATTAATGTGTATTTAATAATATCATATATTAAATACAAATACACATTAATTAGGAAATGACGGTTCGGCCCGTTCGCATGTTTTTCGTTTAACGTTTAAACGATTTATAAATAATCATCATTATTCATAAATGTTGCTCTAGTGCTCTACGAGTATGTTTCATTATTGAGACTCTCTAGATTCAGGTATATCCGTCACGAAATCCAATTTCGTGTCCATAATCTATCCACCCGTAGATTATGACGATCACGGATAAACTAGCTGAATCATACAGGTCGAGGTCATTGCATACGTATAATCCCTCCGTCACAGGTATCCAGATAATCCCAGAGATATAGATGTAAACGTCAAATCTCTATAGGTATTATCTCGTCGACGTATCTATTAGCAATCTTAAATAACACTCAGAACTTACTTCCGATGTATACTGTGGCCACAGATTTAACAGACTGCTAATTATATATGGACTACCTATGCTCTGTACACAGAACTGACAGATCCTATCTTGACACACACAGGATATCATGAGGATCGATCCACACCCAACGAACAGGCGGAGGTCTGATCTAAATTGATCGGTGACGTGACTGCCATCTAAGTGTGGAGGATGTCTCATACATCCACAGTGGTGTCTCAAGTCGAAGGACCACTATGCTACTCAACCCGAGAAGATTCTTATTGACGTTGGCGTACCATCCATTAAGAATCTTCGGTGAGCCGTTCAATGTTTATCCACTATAAACACCTACACGTCTATACGAGTCTCCATAGACTCGTGGTTCATTGGGATAAACCATCGGACCAAGTCTCGATATACGACATGTACTGGTCTTAACGGATTTGACTAACCGACCCGTGTTAGCAAATCTTGACCAGGAACTTTGTTTGATAATATACATATAGCAGTGACACTTCCCAATGTCAATTACAAACTAACTTTGTAACTGTGTACTGCATTATATATTATCGGGCCTTTGTCTAATATATACATATCACTAAACCACATTTAGTTTCAATCTAATCGTAATCAGATTGAATATGTATATAAGAACAAGAGGTGCAACCATAAATAAGTAATATTATGGAATAAGGGGATGTTCGTATTCATGAATCAGACATAAATACGGTCCGGATTGGCGCTCTGAGCACCAACCCCAACAATTTCTCCCACTTGCTCTAGTGCCAATCCACGGTATCATATACACGTCTCAATGTGCATCGTATGCACATGGCCCTCAAAAGCTCACCCAATACTTAAGAGGTAAGAAACAAGTCCGCTATGAAATATCGAGTTTGTCAAACAAACTCTATCGTTTCCCATAGTCAGCATCATTCATATTTTGTAGAATCTAAATTATACATTAATATGAAATGGATGCTATATCTGTATTATGCTACAGCTACTAAGTTGTCCAAGTATTTAGGGATCAAATCCAAAAATACTATGAAGACAACCGCAAGCACAATAACAATTCAAAACTTCTATTTTATAAGGTCACTATGCAACTTCATAAGTCAATACTTTATAAGTTGCATTTAATTCCACTATAAAAGTAGAATCCTTCGTGACACTCCCACTGCATCTTTTGTGACTCTTTATGACGTAGACTGTCTAACGTCATAATTAGTCTCAAAACTAATATGACTCTAATGGTTGCAGACTGTATTCTCCATGAATTAGAAACTCGTTCTTAATATCTCAAATATCATAAAGAACATGTTTCAAGATCCATCAAATGGTCTATAAGATGTCAAAATAACTCGTAACAATTACGATTAAATCGACATCGATAATCGCATATAATAAAGTATTCACTATGTCATCATCAAATGATACATAATATTGTTTAGACATTCTAATCAATATCTCTTTCGAAAAAAGAAATCATCATTTACGAAAGATGAATACTATGTATAAGACATACAATAACTGTCGAACAGTTATACTAACTGTCATACAGATAGCCTTGTTATGTCCTTCATTAGATCATATCTAATGTACGACTAATAGGAGTATCTCACAAGTCTCTTGGTTTTATATCTTATATAAAACTTTATATCGTATATAACAGAGACTACTCCTACTGTTTTCACGGAGTAAAGAAGACTTAGGTAAATCTTTTACCTCATAAACATCTCATTATTACTATAATAATGACAATGTCGTTAAGATATATAACACTAGAAAGTAATATGTACGCTCCCACTAACCCTTCTAATCACATATGTATTCTATATACTTTGACAAGATCAGACAATCTGACGATATCAAAAATAGAGAACACTACTTCTGGAAGACTTATCGAGTCTACAATAGGCTCTATAAGCTAGCACACTAAACTGCGATCTCAGCAGAACACAAACTCTAGGGCCATTTCAGAATGAACTCTTCAAATAAGGAAATCACAACTGATCTCTTATCTGAATAAGTCATCCAAAAACGCCACTTTGCATTCTTTAGCTAAAATATACAGTTTATTATCAACATTAACCAATATATCTTTAATTGTTCAATTAGTGTGACTAGAGATAAGTTTTCTCAGAATCTACAATAGATTGCTGAGTATAACTTTTCTCACTGTCATACTGTAAAGGTCAAACCTTTAATAAGCTCACAATGCTTTCGCTGCGCAAACAATTAGCACATATCATGAACTAATTCATAATGAAAGCTTAATCAAGTTCAAACTTGATCGTAGTAAGCTATGAACAATCTTAGATCTATGGTTCAATGGTGAACTTCCAGAATCGATATCAAATATCGCTTCCATTAAAAGTTATAGGATAATTTTTCTTCAGTAAGAAAACAACGGAACCATTAAGTATCAAATACTCGTGAATGATTCTGTTATCCTATTGGACTTGCACGGAAGATGTATAAGGGTTGTTTCATCTTATTAATTACATAGTTCCATTTATAATTTATCATTCTCACATTTGACTTCAATAAGTCAAGTCTTTTCTACAATAGTTAACATCTGATGTTACATACCAAGTAATAAAACGATTTTATTACTTAGAATCGTAGGAAAGATATTCTATTAAATAGAATACAATATTCTATTAAACAGAATAACTGATAAACTTTTACTTATACCTCCGAGGTGTAAGTAATTTCCATTATATAACTATTATATAAAAGAAAGATTGAAATCTCAAACTTTTCAAGATTCAAATTTCTTACCTATACATCATATATGCAACTGTAGAAAATAATGGAACATTAATTAAAGAGATGAATTAGTGTTACTGGAGTATAACCCCAAGAGTATTGAAACTAATTCGGTAACATTCAATATCAAACGAACCAAATCATATAAGATCCGATTGCTCCCTGCTCAATTCCATCAAGATGGAATCGTGGAGAACAATATTGAATATGAATCATATTCACTAAATAACCTTAGAACTAATTGCTTTAAATTCATACGTTTGATCATATCAAAGATCTTTGAACAGTTCAAAGACTGTTATGAATTTTGAGGATAGAATTCTCTAAAACCTTTAGATTAAATATATTTGAACAAGTCTCAAAAATGTTCAATCTACGTTTCATCAGAACGGATTGAAAGTACTTGATACTTTCAAGACTTTCAATATGTGTTCCTTCAGAACACGTAACTAAGTTATGACAATTCATCAACTAAGTTACGAAATAAAGAAAACTACCTTAAGCAATTATTATTTATAAAACTACATACATCCAATGTATCAGTTAAATAAATTTGGTGGTCCAATGATAATCATTGGTTAAACGAGATCTTAATCGCTTTCCTGAATACAATATTCATTAAATGGATAAGGATGTGTAGTGTGATCTAGTATCAAACCATAATTTACCATACGGAATAAGCATCCAATGCTTAAGTGATTAAACTCATAAAGCACCGTTCTAATTATTTACTTTACCGAATAATTTCTCTTTATGTTTATCTCTACGTCAATGACACTACTAGTTATTATAAAATATGTAACAATTGTTTATAAAGAACAAGTGACTATCCAATAGTCGCAAGTTCCGATATCAAATATAAAAACAATCGTTAACCAATATTTCAAATAACTAGACGGGAGATCTGGTATCCAATACCTATAGTTGTTGTATTGTGAAAATCGATATTTTCTATACACAAATATACGCATTTCCTTTCTTTAGCTTTACTATTTGCATTCAACTATTCACAACAATTGTAAATAACTGATTAGCAAATTGTGTCATACACATTACCTCTAAAGGTAATTAAAGCCTAGAAACGTCATTACTAGATAAACAAATACCTAATAGGGCTTTTAATGTCAGTCAAGAATCTCGAGACATGAACTAATTCAAGTCAATTCTTACTGCAGAAGAAAACTATTGTCTCTAAAGTATACATCCTAAAAGGGATATCTATCTAGATTATCTGTTGTGACTTAGAAACTAAGTCATTAACCATCTTGATTTTTGAGAAAATCAGCACAACAGTTCCGCTGGTCTAGACTAATCTAATAAATCTTCTAGTAGTAGTATTAGAACCTATTCTAGAATGACTGCAACCAAGAGTCTAGTCATATAACATAGCATAATATGTGTGCAGTAAATAAAAGTTTAATTCTATATAAACA